>CM077171.1:20944905-21514905 GCA_039654105.1 Coreius guichenoti
TTTTTCAGCCTTACAAATGTAAAAAAAAAAATTATGAATGTAACAACTTGGACTGACTTGACGTTTATGAATAATATCCTTATTCTAAAATCGCCATTCAACCTTTCAGTTTAATCTGCCTTCTTGTAGTTTACTCTGGTCTGAAGTAAGCTAGTGTGGTTCTATTTTGTTCACCCAAAAGCTATTTAGAAATATAAAGGGTGAATTCAGGTAAAGTGGACTGTTTAAGCTTGATTGTACTGTGCTCAATGGGGTTTCACTTTCAGAGCACAACAATGGTCTTTATTTAAAGGGACATTGTTTCTTTAAATGATAATAGTTTAAATATAATCGTTTTGGCTCATACAATATGACACTGGTGGGTGTGGCCATAGCTCAAAGGAGGACTCCCTGATGGTAAAAGGTAGTAGGCCCTTTGACATTCAGATCTTCATTTCTCACTGAATAGAATATTAATAGAAAAATAAATATTATTGTGACAGCACTTGTATTATTTGTTACTGCAGTTACCATGGATTAAAATGCAAAGAATACATTTTTAGAAAAATGTTAGTTTTTCTTGTAAGGTGGTTAAATATTGCTGGCCCACTTTGGCAGACATGGAAGAAAGGAAAGAGAGCAGAAAGGAAGGCGAGGCATGAAGTTGAATCTGTGGAGTGAAGAAAGATGTAGGGTATCATGCTTTAAAATGGTCACAGTTAAAGTTCTTTTAAAGTGTTTAGAGAAAACATAGACAGAAAAAAAGTTTTACAATGTAGTTACATTTTATGTTCCTCTTATTCAGTTTTTTGTTAGCCTATTTGCTGTTGCATGTGTTATAGTCACATTTTTAATATCGTAGAGTTCATTTTTATCAATATTCTGATATTCAGATTTCATCAAGTTTAATGTCAACACAACGTGATTGTTTTGAATTTTACGCATGAATTGAATTGAATTGAAACCATGCATTTTTATAATTTCTAATTAATATACAGGATATTTTTTTGATAAATAAGGAGATGGCCCACTTTACCTGAAAAGACATGTGCCTGGAGTGCATGATCTCAAACTGTTTATTGATAGATACCTTGCAAATAACACATTATATGAACTGAATTCAAATGACAAAACTATAGTGGGACCTTAAACAAAGGTAATAAAGAAAAAACAAAACAAAACAAAATCTTTTAACAAAAAGTGACCCACTTTACCTGAATTCACCCTAGGTACTGGGCATGCGTCATTGAAACCTATACAAACTAGCATTAATACTAATTACTTCTTTATAATTTAATAGATTGAGCTAAAATAACTGAAAATGTTCATTCTTTCACTAATCATCATTCATAAAGATTTAACATGACAGCACACATTTTGTTTTCTATCTGGAGGCATTGAAACATATTGTGACTGAAACATGCATTCGTAGGTTATAGAATCATGTAATCATGCTGTATATAAAATAAGAATCAGACTCAGTTTCCCAGAGTCCACTCTGAGTCTAAAGTAATTTCTCTTTTTGGCCAATGGGTGTCACTATAAACTGTTTAAATACAATGAAAGGACGTGCTAATGTTATTGTGCAACAGAACACAGAGGAAGTAGGTTTTATTAAATCGCAGATATCAAACGCGGGCTTTACTCTTATCTAAGGTGAGTAAAATCGATGTGATACTCTATTTGACACTCTAAGACTCTAAAAGTTTTCGTTTTTTGTGTCTTTAGTCAGTGCAGTTAACGCCGATGACTCAAAACGTATAAATAAGTGTCAAAGGTGTGGTAACCTGTCGATTTATTCCTTATTTGGTCTCCCTACACACCTGTAAACCACACCCACGTTCATGCGCCGTCTGACGTGAATAAAAACAAACCCAACAGCATCTGTGCATTAGGACTTAAGCTGGAGCTGGAGAGACTGGAGACTTCAGCAGACCTACAATGATTGATCTCCCGTCTCTGTCTGTGACCTGGACCCTAGTGGTTCTGGTCTTAACTCTCCTGTTTATGTGAGTATTGAACAACATTAGCAGGCCAAATCAACCATCTGTGTTATAAGTATCTATCTGTATTTAATGTATCACATTTTTAATTAGTAGTTGTGTGTTTTCTTATATTTGTGTACTTTATCACACTGTACAGTTACTAACTTTAAGATCTATATCTACATCTACATGTAATGGGTCTTGTGGTTGTTGATAGTTTGTCTCTGTAATTTATCACACTGTAGTTACGGTGTTTGGCCACATGGATTTTTCAAAAAACTGGGAATTCCAGGACCAAGACCTTGGCCTTTCGTTGGCACATTTCTCTCATACACTAAAGTGAGTAATTCATTATGCAACTGCTTTAGAATAATATAGGAATGTGTATTCAAATGATTCTGGAGCAATAAGACTCATTGATTAATTGTCCATATGCAAATGTATTTTAGGGTTTGTGCAATTTTGATATGGAGTGTGCTAAGAAGTATGGAAAAGTTTGGGGGTGAGTCTCAGTTATACATTTACTGTGTTAAAAGAATCTGTTGAAAAGCTGTAATACTGTAATATCTGTCATTAATATGCAATCAAATTTTAACAGCTCTGATTGCTAAAATGATGTGCACTTTATACTACCAAAAGTTTGAGGTCGGTGATGTTTTTTAACAGGGGTCTCTTATGTTCACCAAGAATGCATTTATTTGATCAAAAATGCAGTAAAAACAGTAATCTTGTGAAATTATTATTATTACAGTTTTAAATAACTGTTTTCTATTTTAATATATTTTAAAATGTAATTTTATTCCTGTGATCAAAGCTGAATTTTCAGTATCATTACTTCAGTCTTCAGTGTCACATGATCCAGAAATCATTCTGATATGCTGCTCAAGAAACACTTTATTAATAATTAACACATTATTATTATTATTATAAAGGATTTTATTATCAGAATTTCTATTGATGAATAGAAGGTTCCAAAGAACAGCATTATAAATGTCTTTACTGACACTTTTGATCAATGTAATGCATCCTTGCTGAATTATATATATATATATATATATATATATTTTTTTTATTTTATTTTATTATTTTTTTTTTATTATTATTATTATTATTATTATTATTATTATTATTAATAATTTTTTCTTCTTTTCTTTTCTCCCCTCTTACTGACCCCAAACTTTTGAATGGTAGTATAGGTATTTGCCTGGATTACTGTGAATGCAAACTAATCTATATTCTTTATATTGCTCAGGATTTATGATGGAAGACTCCCAATATTAATGGTCACTGACCTGGAAATGATCAAATCAATTCTGGTGAAAGAATGTTATTCTACCTTCACTAACAGAAGGGTAAGCACTCCTACACAGTAAGTTCCAAGAAAGTTGAGGATTCCTTTTACGCCCCAGTAAAAATCTTTTTTTTTTTTTTCGTGGAATTTGTACAGGATACTATTGCAGACCTGGCCGGCCTCTTTGCTGATGGAATAACTTTAGTTAAAGATGAGAGGTGGAAACGAATCCGCGCTTCACTCTCTCCGTATTTCACAAGTGGACGACTGAAGGAGGTATAGTACAGGTCCTTAAAGGGATAGTTCATTCGAACATGAAAATTGGCATAATTTACTCACCTTCATGTTGTTCCAAACCTGTTTTACCAAAGAAGATACTGTGAAGAAATATTAGTATGTTTTTTTTTGTTCATACAATAGGGTCCAGTATTGTTCCACAGGTTTGGAACAAACTTAGGGTGAACTGTCCCTTTGACATGAGCTGTTTCAGACATTGGGATCTAGTCTCTCTGTACTCCTTTAGAAGTTAAAATGTTTTTATTGCCAAAACATTTTATTGTATAATAATTATATTTTATACTGTACTTGTTGCTCGCATTAGATTTATGTAACTAACACTGTTTTTTAAATGTTTCAGATATTTCCCATAGCTGGGACACATGCAGATCGTTTTATTAAAAATATGCAAAAGCGAGACCACGAGCAGGCAATTAAAATAAAAGAGTATGTTACATCTGTCTTTAAAGTGCATAACTTTAAAACATAAAATGCATTCGCTGTCATAAACTTACAGCAAATCTTTCACTAAATGATAATCATTAGAATTCTTTTTTTTTTTTTTTTTTTTGTCATTGTTTTGTATATAAATGAAAACCACATGTAATAATGTGTAAATGATCTCTAATATATTTTAATAAGAAAACAAAAAAAAAATTTTATTCCAGAGTTGTCGCTCCATACAGTTTGGATGTCGTCACCAGCTCCTCCTTTAGCGTTGACATCGACTCCATAAACAACACAGATGATCCTTTCGTTACTAACATCAAGAAGTTTGTCCAGTTCAGTCTGTTCAGTCCTCTTTTTCTGCTTCTAAGTATGTAATTTGTATAATAAAATAGCTTATGATGTTGATTTGCATTCTAAATCAGTTTTACATCTTTTTACATAATAAAATTATTGCAATAATTACAGTTTTAAGATCTCAAAATTAAATTTATTTTTTATTTCAGCATTATTTCCCTCCGTTGCAAATCTTTTGGGAAAAATGGGTATACGTCCTTTTTCAAGCTCGTCTATGGATTTTTTCTACAGTGCCCTGAGAAAGATTAAAGATGAGCACAACAAGAAATCAAATGTATGTTCATCACCATTTCACTTTTCAGCTACAGCTTCAGATTTTGCAGAGATGTTGATGCCGCAGTAGATTATGACTTTGTCTTTTTAATCAGGGTCGAGTAGATTTTCTCAAGCTCATGATCCAGAGTCAAATATCTGATGATCAAGCTAAAGACACCACAAGTGACCAACCAGTAAAAGGTTTGAGAGACAGTACAGAATTTACACGTTCAAATGCACATGAATTTGTTTTCAAATATGCTGTTTTGTGAATTCGACAGGACTAACAGACCATGAGATTCTCTCCCAGTCCTTCATTTTCATCCTGGGAGGTTATGAGACTACAAGCACCACTCTCACTTTCCTCCTCTATAATCTAGCGACTAATCCAGACTGCCTGGAAAAGCTGGTTGAGGAGATTGACACAAACTTCCCTCTTGATGTGAGCGCACCGGCTTCTGCTCTGTTCACAGGTTTTGTGTAAAGCAGGGGTTCTGAACTCTGGCACTCAAGGTCCACTTTCCTGCACAGTTTTGCTCCAACACTAATCAAACACATCTGAACAAGTTAATCAAGGTTTGAGGGTAACCTCTGCAGGAAAGTGGATCTTGAGGGCCAGAACCCCCTGGTGTAAAGAAACTATTTTAAGGCAGTTTTAGAATTTAGAGTTCAATTGTTTTACTTGAGGAACAGGAAGTAGGTTTAAAACAAAGCCATAATATGCATTGGACATGTCTTGTTTTTTGGATTCTTCAGTCTCCCATCACATATGATGCATTGATGAAAATGGATTACTTGGAAATGGCCATCAACGAATCAATGCGTCTCCTTCCCACGGCCCCGCGCTTGGAGAGGTCCTGTAAGAAGACCGTGGAGATCAATGGCGTGAAAATACCAAAAGACACTCTGGTTGGAATTCCTACTTATGTTTTATGTCGTGACCCGCAGCTCTGGGATTCTCCTGATGAGTTCAGGCCGGAGAGGTGATGTGATTTCATCTATCAGACAGTAACTATGTTTCCATCCAAAGTTGTGAACTTGTGCACAAAATGGGAATATTGCATAAAACATTTGCAAATAAAGCAGTGTTGTGTTCAAGAGAACAAAATTGTCACTTCCTGGGAACTTGCTGTAAAATATCTGTATGTTTAAAAAAAAATGGATGTTGCTGCAATCGGGGATGCCACTGTGGCTCTTTTTTCCTTCATCATAAATGACTTGCGTCTCAGAGCCGCAGACTAAACGCAATAAATTCTGTTATGTTCTCTTGCGTTTGGATGCTGGTGTTTGGGAACACAATCATGTGAGATGCTTCTGTGAGGGAATTAAACCAAGTAGTTCTGATGACTTTGACTCAGGCATTTCAGAATGATCAAACCAGCATTTGAGATGCTGTGCAATGAAATTGGTCCTCTGGTTAGTCCACTTACCCAATCACTTCCACTGTTGAGGCAAAGTCACAAGGCATTTTTTTTTTTTTTTTTGCGCATCGAGGGATTTATTCGATTTAAATGTGTTTCCATCGTAGTTTATGTGCATGTCTTATTGAATAAAAAATGTATCCGCTTCAATTAAGCACGCAAGTTTTTCTTTAATCCACATTTTTAGAATTTATGCACACGTTAGCGTTTCCAAGATGCAATATCCAAAAATGTGCATAAAAGTAGGTGGATGGAAACTGAGCTACTGATGCTTTCTGAACATTTCCTTCACAGCCACAATTTTTCCTCACTTCAGTTTCTCCTCACATTTCTATCTTATAGCTTGTGAGACTTTTTCATTGAAGCAAAAATTGCTAAACCTTTTGTGTCTCTAATATTTCTCTGCAGGTTCAGCCCAGAGAGTAAATCAGAGATTAACCAGTACGCTTTCATGCCTTTTGGACTTGGGCCTCGAAATTGCATCGGAATGAGATTTGCCCTAATGATCATGAAACTTCTTGTTGTGAAGCTTCTTCAGAACTTCACTGTGGAGACATGTAAAGAGACACAGGTTGGTACATTGACTGTCTTCATATAAAGACAATCAGGAATGTGTGGCAGACTGTGCTTTGCCTCTTAAATTAAAACAAAGTTATAAATGCACTATTCTTTATTTTCTCTTATTTATTTTCAGATCCCTCTAGAGCTGAATGTTATTTTTCAGCCAAAGGTTCCCATCACACTGAAGTTCATACCAAGATCTCACAAGGAAAAAGAATAAATAAAATGCAGAACATTTCATTATAATTGTGTAGAAGATTTTATACAAGTTATATAGCACTTTTGCTATTAATTGCATACAGTATAGTTTATTTTTAAATATCTTAGAAGTATATGCTGTCAATTTTTTTTATATTCACCTTTTACACCCTTTTGGATTTAGGGTGCTTGTGGTTTGCTGAGCCTTGAGCTCTTCATGATCCATTCATGTTTTATACAGTTTAAAATGTATTATTTTTTTACATTTATTAAAAATGTATAATTGTACACATTTAGTATAACAAAATATGAGCAATGAATGCAATGCAGTGTGTTATTATTGTAGCTGTAAAAGACAAGTGTTCATTTGTTACCCAATCACTATAGCAAAAATATGATGTAGGGATATTAGATTTGAGTACAGACTTTTCAAACAAAACAACCCCTCTAATTTAAGGGGGTTTGAACTAGATGTTAGAAACCTGCATACAAAGCCACAGCAAGAGAAAACACATTTGAGTGGTCTTTTGACATGACAATTATGTGCGACAAATAGCCCTGGTCTCATAATATTGGGTAATTATACTTAAATTATCATATATGATATGGTAACTCCATCACACAAATTGTAAACAGTTAAATAGGTCTATTAGTAGCAGAAAAGCTGGCTATATGTGTGGTGTGGAAAATATGGTTATTCCGTGTCACTGATGACTGTTGCAAAGGGCTGCTATTATGCAACGATCGTATCAGTATTACTAAATGTGATTGGAAGGTTTTCAACAGACGGCTGAGCATACACACACATGTAGTGCCCTCTGTACATAGTTACAATTCACCAGTAGTGATGAAGTCTACAGAGTGGAGCACAAGAGAGGTTTCTTGTCAGTAATAAAGATTTAATTTATTTAATACGAAACTCTCAAATTCAAACTTTGGCAACATTGTACCATATTGAGTGAGAGGTATCAATTCGTAGGTGAATACCTCTTATGTTTAACAGATCCAACTCCTTGTCCTTGAGTCCTTGCAGCCTGTTTTGTCCCACTACTGCTCATGAAATTCTCCCAGCTTTTTTTTTGTTCAATGGGTGTCACTGTAAACTGTTCAAAAAACAGTGTTAATGTTATTCTGTGCATGAGTTTGTTTTATGTAGTCGCAAATATCAAACTCAGGCTTTAGCTTTCTTCTAAGGTGAGTAAAATGATGTGATACTCAATTTGACACTTTTAAGATGAACCTACTTTTTGTTTTCCGTAGTTTTTATATATGTTTTTAAACAAATTAATAATTGAAGGCTTAATGCCACCATTGCTGGCTAGTGCAGTTAACACCGATAACTCGAAACAAAAAATAAGTGTCAAAGGTGTCGTAACCAGTCGATTTATTCCTTATTTGGTCTCCCTACGCACCTATAAACCACACCCACGTTCTGGTCATGCGCCGTCTGACGTGAATAAAAACAAACCCAACAGCATCTGTGCATTAGGACTTAAGCTGGAGCTGGAGAGACTGGAGACTTCAGCAGACCTACAATGATTGATCTCCCGTCTCTGTCTGTGACCTGGACCCTAGTGGTTCTGGTCATAACTCTCCTGTTTATGTGAGTATTTCATAATTGGTCAATACAACCATTTTTATAAGCCTTATAGTTCTGTTGTGTATTAGGGATATACATAGGCCTATTAGGGATAAACTTTAGTTGTTTAGTCGTACATCTTCAGTCAGATTTACTGAATATAATGTGTTTGGGTCATAGTGTTAAGTTGCATTTATTACAAAATAGGCTACGTTGTTTACAAGCAGTTGGAGTAATTAACTTCTTATTTTTATATTGCTTATTAAAAACCTGTAAAAGATAAATATGTTTGTAGTGTATTTTGTTTAGCTCGAGAGAGAAAAAAAACTGCAGCGGAGTAGGCTAGCTGTCGTCATAGTAATGGTGCATTCAACCCTTACGAAAATTAAGCATGGTTTTTCTACAAATAAAACCATGATTAATATAGTTAAACCATGGTAACCACAAATTAACCATGGTTCCCTTTAGAGTACTCTTGTATTGCGTAAGCTTACGCTTATGGAAAAACTCCTTTTCTCGAGATATGAAGCCAAAAAATTATCCTTATAATTTTATATAATGTAAAACGCAGTGCAGCTGCACAGCAGACCCAGGCAGAGCGTACTAGCGCGCTGATTGGCTGTGCTGCGGCAACTGCACGAACCTATGGTGAGGTGGCTGAGGCGTGGACCAATGGGGTCGCTTCGCGCCCAAAAGCACGTCAAACGCCGTCTAATTTAGCATATTTAAGCTATAAAAGCCCATGTTACGCCATAGGATTTAGATTTAATCTCCTTCAGCGGACTCACCCTTCGCTGACCTCCGGATCCAGAAGTTGCCGCCGTTGAAAAGGCCTTCAGCGCAACCAGCGCCTGCTTCGCAGTCTGAGGACGCCGGATCCTGCCTTCGCTGGACTCTGCCTTCAGCCGCTGTTTCCACTACGCCATCCGGCGAGCCAAATATCCTTTTAAAGCCGTGTGTGTGTTGCCGCTGCAGCACTCACACTCACAAAAAGAGCGACGCGTTGTTGCAAATGTTGCCTCATATTTCCTGTGCCTCGTGTAGAGGCCACCTCTTTGGCGAAGATCGGCACATCCTGTGCACCGTGTGCCTGGGCCGTGAACATGCCGAAGTTGCACTCTGTAAGGGCGGCTGCCCAGAGTGTGACGAGATGGCGCTGCCGACCCTGTGGGCTCGGCTTGCCTCGCTATCTTCAATGAGAGCCCTGCTCACTCCGCTCTCCCTGTTGGGCCGCGCAAGAAGAAGCGCCGCGCGCAGAGGATGCCGGAGCAGGCTGCACCAGAGCGGACAAGCGAGCCCACGCCGGAAAACTCCCTGCGTGTCTCGCTCTCTGATTCTCCCTCTCCTGTCTTGTTCGTCAAGGACGATCAGCGCCCCGCTGAGTTAGCGACCGGTACTGTTTCCTTTGGCAGACCAGAAGCGGAAGAGGATGACAGCCTTTCCCTCGCTGCATCCGGTAGTGATGACTGGTCGGGCTCGATCGCGGACCCCGCACCCTCTACCCTTGCTAGTTCCAGTGGTGTCAGAGCCAACATCGACTCTGAACTCATTTGCCTGCTGACCAGGGCCGTAGATGACCTCGGGCTCGAGTGGTTTCATCCTGAGGAGCCCACACGAAGCAGGCTGGATGAGTGGTTTTTGCAAGGCCGCCATCAGGCCGCCCCGCAAAGGCCCGCCCCCTTCTTCCCTGAGGTACATGATGAGCTGACGAAATCGTGGAAGGCGCCATATTCAGCTCGTTTAAAATCCTCATCTTCTTCAGCGCTCTCTGTAATCGACAGCGCGAAGGAAAGAGGTTACGAGGGTCTGCCCTCTCTGGAGGAAGCTGTCGCCGCGCATCTTTGCCCGCCCTCCGCTAAGGGCTGGCAGGGTAAAGCGGCCCACCCCTCGAAGCCCTGCAGCACTACATCAGTTCTCGCCGGTCGAGCATATGCTCCGCCGGCCAGGCTGCTCGGCCCTTTACACAATGGTGGTGCTGCAAGTGTTTGAGGCCAAACTTCTCTGCTCTCTGGATGAGTCTGTCCCTGATCCGGAAGCGTTTAAGGACCTGCGCAGCGCCACTGACTTGGCCCTGCGCGCGGCGAAAACCACCGCCCAGGCGATTGGCAGAAGCATGGCAAACCTGACGGTACTAGAGCGCCACCTCGCAGGACAAGGACGTGGATAAAACCTCCTTCTTGGATTCTCCCATCTCCGCCACCAGCCTGTTTGGCCCAGCTGTGAAGGGGTTCGCTGAGCGCTTCACCGAGGCACAGAAGGCGTCGCAGGCTATGCGCCACTTTCTGCCTAAACGCTCCAGCTCTGCTTCGGCCATTCCAAAGTGCCGCCCTCTCAGCCTCCTAAAGCAGCACCGCCAGTCTTCCAGCCTCGTGCAGCTGCGAGACCGCGCCCTCGTTCGCACTCCGCGAGCCACCATAGACTGCCAGAGCGAAGGGGACCGCGACCCATGATCGCGTTAAACCTGGGAGGCCATCCCCGCTATATCAAAATGGGTGTTGAACACAATAAAACGAGGTTACTCGCTACAGTTCGCTCGCAGACCCCCGCGCTTTCGCGCTGTGGTCGAGACATCGGTGAGAAACGACGTGAGTCACTGTGGAAGCAGTCCCCGTAGCAACAAGTGAGTCAAGCTTTTACAGTCGCTACTTCCTCGTTCCAAAGAAGGATGGCGGTCTCAGACCGATCCTAGATCTCAGGCATCTGAACAAAGCGCTTATGACGCAATTGTTCAGAATGTTGAAGACAAAACAAATCCTTGCGCAAATTCGCCCAGGAGATTTTCACAGTGGATCTGAAAGATGCGTTCTTTCACATTCAAATAGCACCCCGCCATAGGCCATTCTTGAGATTCGCTTTCGAGGGGCAGGCTTATCAATACACAGTCCTTCCATTCGGTCTATCCCTAGCACCTCGCACATTTACGAAGTGCATGGATGCGGCCCTCGCCCCCCTGAGACTACGGGGAGTGCGAATACTGAATCGACGATTGGCTCATTATAGCCCAATCAGATGTGCAGTTGGTAACTCACAGGTCCTGGCTCCTCAGCCATCTAGAATGTCTGGGTTTCAAGATCAACACTACCAAGAGCGTGCTGTCTCCCAGCCAGAATATTTCCTTTCTGGGAACAGTTATAGACTCAATACAGACGCCTAGCAGCGTCGTTCAAAGCTGGCACTTACACTCCTCTCAAACGTTTTCAGAGGATGTTAGGCCTCATGGCCTCAGCATCAGCAGTACTCAAATGGGGTCTGCTGCACATGCGCCCCCTTCTGTGCTGGTTAAAACCTCGCGTCCCGGCTCGCGCATGGCAGTCGGGCCACTTACGCATCAAAGTGAACCAAGGCTGTATCAAAGCCCTGGCTCCTTGGAAAGCGGCCGATTGGTATCAGTCGGGTGTGAGTATGGGCACGGTCTCGAAATGGAAAGTGATCTCGACAGATGCGTCCAACTTAGGTTGGGGTGCACTTCACGAGGGCAGGACCGTCTCCAGCCTTTGGTCAGGCTCGGAGAGGCAGCTGCACATAAACTGTCTAGAGATGAAAGCAGTCGATCTGTCGCTAAAAGCTTTCCTCCCATACATAAAGGATCACCACGTCCTGGTCCGAACGGACAACATGTCAGTGGTATCCTATATAAATCGCCAGGGTGGCCTCAGGTCAAGAAACCTGCACACCATGGCAAAACATCTCCTTTTATGGGCTCAGCACAACCTGCGCTCGCTAAGGGCAGCGCATGTGCCAGGCATTCTGAACCAGGGTCCGGATATGCTATCCAGAGACAACGTTCCCCCAGGGGAATGGTCTCTTCACCCACAAACGGTTTAGCTGATTTGGAGCATCTTCGGCAAGGCGGAAATCGATCTTTTCGCCTCAGGAGACAATGCTCATTGCCCAACATTTTTCTCCAAGCACAAGGATGTGCTGGCCCACGACTGGCCTAGCCGCCCGCTGTATGCTTTTCCTCCGATCGTGATGTTACCTCAGGTCATCAAACGGATCAGAGAGAGCAAGTGTGCAGTGCTTTTAATAGCTCCTCTCTGGAGAAACCAACTGTGGTTCTCCGAGCTCATTCAGCTGCTAGATACAGCCAATACCGCTGGCCAATACCGCTGAGGAGGAACCTCCTCATGCAGGCGAAGGGGACGATCTGGCATCCCCGACCTGACTTATGGGCCCTCCATGTGTGGCCCATCAACAGATACCCGGGAACCTCCCAGAAAAGGTGCTGAATACTATTTCTGAAGCTAGAGCGCCTTCTACCAGGCGGCTTTACACTCTAAAATGGTCAGTGTTCTCAAGCTGGTGTGCAGCTCGGAACCTGGACCCACACTCATGTGAAGTGACTAAAGTGCTGTCCTTTCTTCAAGAGCTTTTGGACGCGGGTCACTCCCCCTCCACGCTCAAAGTATATGTGGCTGCCATAGCAGCTTCTCACGCTCATGTGGCCGGACAGCCACTGGGGAGAAGCGACCTAGTCGCGCGCTTCCTTAGAGGAGCTAGGAGGCTGAACCCGCCTCGACATCCATCGGTTCCTATATGGGACCTTTCCATGGTCCTAGAGGCCATGAAAGGTCCCCCATTTGAGCCACTTCAGTCTGTGAGCCTGAAGCACCTTTCGCTAAAGACTGCTTTCCTGCTGGCACTAGCTTCAGTCAAGCGAATTGGTGATTTACACGCACTCTCAGTGAGCGCTTCCTGCCTTGAGTTTGGGCCTAACGACTCCAGAGTCGTCCTCAAACCAAGACACGGGTATGTACCCAAAGTGCTCTCCACTCCGTTCAGAGCACAGATCATTTCACTATCAGCTCTTCCCTCGTCTGAGGAAGAAAGAGACGCGAATCTACTCTGTCCCTTCCAGGCAGTCGGAACAGCTCTTCGTATGCTTTGGCGGTCGCACCAGAGGGTGCGTGATCACGAAGCAGAGATTGTCGCGATGGATAGTAGATGCTATCTCGCTGGCTTATGAGTCAAAGGGTCTCTGCTGCCCCTTAGGCATCAGAGCTCATTCCACCAGAGGCATGGCCTCGTCGTGGGCTTGGTCCAGTGAAATACCACTTGAAGATATCTGTGCGGCGGCAGGCTGGGCCTCTCCGTCCACATTTATCAAATTCTATAACTTTGAGGTTCCTGCTTTACAAGCTATGGTTCTTTCCATATAAACAAATGCATAACGCATTTGCAATACCATATGGCCCGAAAATTATCCAGTCTGGTGTTTAATTTTATAAACATAAATAAACGATGTGTAACATAAACATATGTTCTAACATATTCTATACTATAAGGCCCGATTCTATCCGGTCTAGTTTAAGTCCATATACAAAGTACAGTGGGGAGAACAAGTATTTGATACACTGCCAATTTTGCAGGTTTGCCCACTTACAAAGCATTTAGAAGTCTGTAATTTTTATCATAGGTATTCTTCAACTGTGAGTGACGGAATCTAAACCAAAAATCCAGAAAATAACATTGTATGATTTTTAAGTAGTTAATTTGCATTTTATTGCATGACATAAGTATTTGATACATCAGAAAAGCATAACTTAATATTTGGTACAGAAACCTTTGTTTGCAGTTACAGAGATCATACGTTTCCTGTAGTTCTTGACCAGGTTTGCACACACTGCAGCAGGGATTTTGGCCCACTCCTCCATACAGACCTTCTCCAGATCCTTCAGGTTTCAGGGCTGTCGCTGGGCAATACGGACTTTCAGCTCCCTCCAAAGATTTTTTATTGGGTTCAGGTCTGGAGACTGGCTAGGCCACTCCAGGACCTTGAGATGCTTCTTACGGAGCCACTCCTTAGTTGCCCTGGCTGTGTGTTTCGGGTCGTTGTCATGCTGGAAGACCCAGCCACGACCCATCTTCAATGCTTTTACTGAGGGAAGGAGGTTGTTGGCCAAGATCTCGCGATACATGGCCCCATCCATCCTCCCCTCAATACGGTGCAGTCGTCCTGTCCCCTTTGCAGAAAAGCATCCCCAAAGAATGATGTTTCCACCTCCATGCTTCACGGTTGGGATGGTGTTCTTGGGGTTATACTTCTTCCTCCAAACACGGCGAGTGGAGTTTAGACCAAAAAGCTCTATTTTTGTCTCATCAGACCACATGACCTTCTCCCATTCCTCCTCTGGATCATCCAGATGGTCATTGGCAAACTTCAGACGGGCCTGGACATGCGCTGGCTTGAGCAGGGGGACCTTGCGTGCGTTGCAGGATTTTAATCCATGACGGCGTAGTGTGTTACTAATGGTTTTCTTTGAGACTGTGGTCCCAGCTCTCTTCAGGTCATTGACCAGGTCCTGCCGTGTAGTTCTGGGCTGATCCCTCACCTTGCTCATGATCGTTGATGCCCCCACGATCTTGCATGGTGCCCCAGACCGAGGGAGATTGACTGTCATCTTGAACTTCTTCCATTTTCTAATAATTGCGCCAACAGTTGTTGCCTTCTCATCAAGCTGCTTGCCTATTGTCCTGTAGCCCATCCCAGCCTTGTGCAGGTCTACAATTTTATCCCTGATGTCCTTACACAGCTCTCTGGTCTTGGCCATTGTGGAGAGGTTGGAGTCTGTTTGATTGAGTGTGTGGACAGGTGTCTTTATACAGGTAATGAGTTCAAACAGGTGCAGTTAATACAGGTAATGAGTGGAGAACAGGAGGGCTTCTTAAAGAAAAACTAACAGGTCTGTGAGAGCCGGAATTCTTACTGGTTGGTAGGTGATCAAATACTTATGCCATACAATAAAATGCAAATTAATTATTTAAAAATCATACAATGTGATTTTCTGGATTTTTGTTTTAGATTCCGTCTCTCACAGTTGAAGAGTACCTATGATAAAAATTACAGACCTCTACATGCTTTGTAAGTAGGAAAACCTGAAAAATCGGCAGTGTATCAAATACTTGTTCTCCCCACTGTATATCATTCTATAACAATAAGGCCCGACTCTCCAGTCCGGTCTAGTTCCTATAATTATATGACACAGGAATATTTTTCCTGCATATACCCTTATATGAGGCTCACTGCTGGTTGGCCTCTTATTGGGTCTCATACTTTACTCTTCTATGGGCCTCGGGCTCTCGCCCTCAGGCCGTAGTATAGGGCAAAGTTTTTAAGCACGCACGTTGCTTTAAATTGGGTTCCCATAAGCGTAAGCTTATGCAATACTCGTTCCCTTCTCTCAGGGAACTTCTCGAAAGGGAACTTCTCGGTTACTGACGTAACCTCGGTTCCCTGAGAGAAGGGAACGAGTATTGCGTAACCCGCCGTGCTATTGTGCTTAGATCAGGGGATCGCTTCAGTCGATTTAACCTGAATCCTATGGCGTAACATGGGCTTTTATAGCTTAAATATGCTAAATTAGACAGTGTTTGACGTGCTTTTGGGCGCTAAGCGACCCAATTGGTGTACGCCTCAGCCGCCTCGCCATAGGTTCGTGCAGTTGCCGCAGCACAGCCAATCAGCGCGCTAGTACGCTCTGCCTGGGTCTGCTGTGCAGCTGCACTGCGTTTTACATTATATAAAATGATAAGGATAATTTTTTGGCTTCATATCTCGAGAAAAGGAGTTTTCCCATAAGCGTAAGCTTACACAATACTCGTTCCCTTCTCTCAGGGAACCGAGGTTACGTGAGTAACCGAGAAGTTTTGCTACTCTAACCATAGTTGGTACTTAGATTCTGTGTTTTATCCCCTGGTAAATTGTTGTTGTGACCCTTGATTGTGTTGTGGGTTTTGATGCTGTAAATTTGTATATTTATGATATTTGTTGCTCCCCTCTTGGCCAGGTCACTCTTGTAAAAGAGATTTTTAATCTCAATGAGTTTTTAACATAGTTAAAGAAATGAAAGTTTAACCATGGTATTTGTAGTAAAACTGTGGTTATACAAATGACAAACAATCCGCCAAAAAATGGTCACTACACTTTTACTATAAACAAAACATGGTTAATGTCAGATGTATTGTATTTATGAGCTGAACGCACACGAACACCACAACTAATGTCGAGTTCAGACTGCACAATTTTCAAACTTGTCGGATCACTGCTCTTTTCATACTGCATGACTATCTGGGGTAGCATTCAGTCACTGCTGTGTTCACACTGCACGATGGATCGGCGACAGGAGGTTTCACACTGCATGACTTTACAATAGGAAGAATCACCGACAACTCTCTCCGGTGCGCAAACTACGTTTCACAACCAAACACACGTGAGATGTGACAAGTAAACAACGCGAGATCACGCGTGCATCAGGCGTGAATCCAAATTGTCTGTGCGCTGATTTGCAGCGAAAAGGAGAAAAAGAAAAAAGATTATGGAGGAGGAAACGGTTGGGCAGACACAGGGAGCAAGGATTGTGTTCTGCAAAGAGAATTTGAGGTAAATAAATAATTTTGCAATGTGCTGCTGTTGCGGTTGGTCAAGCAAATTTTTGTGCTTTGTTTCTGTTTGATAGAATTGTAAATATATCAATTAAAATACTGATATTCTGGTCTATAACTCCTCCCTGAACCTCCCTCTGCCCTGTATCTTGCTCTCTTATTGGCTGTAGGTCATCGCTGATGTATTTTTCAGTAAGGACACATTTCACACAGCAGGAGTTTGAATCGCTGACATGCCCAGATATTTAGCATGTCAAATATCTCACGGGCGTCGGCGACTCATCGGCGATTCCCTCAGATCACGTCTTTGATAATTTACACTGCGTGATTGTCACTCACGTGCACGAGCACTGATTTGCCTATGATTTCGAGCATTTGCGATTTCGCAAAACCTGTGGCGAGTCAAAATCGGGGCTAAAATCGGGCAGTGTGAACTCGGCATAAGTCGTACTTGCGAGTGGGAAACTTTCTTTAAGCTCAGAGTTTACGAGTTGGGGGCGTGTCAAGTGAGCGCAGTAGATGGAGCATTTGTATTGATAGTAAATTTGTTGAATGAATTGAATAAAGCTAGCTAAGTTGCAGGTAAAAATGCGATAGTACTGTACAATTGTGATAGAATATGGAAAGATTAATCAGAATCAGAAAAAACTATATTGCCACATGTGCTTGCACACACAAGGAAACATTTACAAGTTATGAACTTATTTACAGTATTTTGAATAATATGAATAAATATCAACTGAATTTACAAAGATATTGCACTAGCAAGCAGCGAATATTGCACATACAGGCATATGCCTTGGGAGGCATTTAACTGTTTAAGAGGGAAATGGCCTGTGGGAAGATGCTGTTTCTGTGTCTAGATGTTCTAGTGCCCAGTGACCTGAATCGCCATCCATACGGCAACAGTTCAAACAGGTAGTGGCCAGGGTGAGTGGAGTCTGTGATTTTATTTTACCTGCCCTCTTCCTCACTCTGGAGGAGTACAGGTCCTGGAGGGTGGGCAGGGGAGCATCAGTAATCCTTTCAGCAGTCCGGACTGTCCGCTGTATTCTTCTAATGTCTGATTTGGTAGCTGAGCTGAACCAGACAGATATAGAAGTGCAGAGAATAGATTCAATGACTGCAGAGTAGAACTGTGTCAGCAGCTCCTGTGGCAGGTTGAACTTCCTCAGCTGGCGAAGGATGTACATCCTCTGCTGGGCCTTTTTCACAATGGAGTCAATGTGAGTGTCCCGCTTCAGATCCTGAGAGATGGTGGTGCCCAGGAAACTGAATGACTCCACTGCTGCCACAAAGCTGTCCATGATGGGGAGTGGAGAGAGTGCTGGGGTGTTTCTACTAAAGTCCACAATCATCTCCACTGTTTTGAGTGTGTTCATCTCCAGGTTGTTATGACTACACTAGACAGCTAGTTGTATGACCCCCTATCTCTATGCAGACTCATCACCGTCCTGGATGAGGCAGATGACTGTGGTGTCATCTGCAAACTTCAGGAGCTTGACATAGGGGTCTTTAGAGCTGCAGTCAATTGAGTATAGGGAGTAGAGCAGTGAGGAGACCACGCAACCCTGAGGAGTGCCAGTGCTGATAGTGAGGGTCCAGAATGTGAGTTTCCTCAGTCTCACTATCTGCTGCCTACCTGTCAGAAAGCTGGTGTTCCACTGACATATTGGGGTGGGCACGGAGAGCTAGGTCAGTCTGGGTGAGAGAAGATCAGGGATGGTGGTACTGAAGGCCGAACTAAAGTCTATTAAAATAAGATCCTTGCATAAGTCCCAGATCTATCAAGATGCTGCAGGATGTAATGCAGTCCCATGTTGACTGCATCATCCACAGACCTGTTTGCTCTGTATGCAAACTGAAGGGGATCCAGCATGGATCCAGTAATACCTTTCAGGTAGGCCAACACAAGTCTCTCAAATGACTTCAGGATCAAAGATGTGAGAGCCACAGGTCTGTAGTCATTAAGTCCAGTGATTTTGGTTTTTTTGAGGACCGGAATAATAGTGGAGCGTTTGAAACAGTAGGGAACAGATTACTCCAGTGATCTATTGAAGATCTGTGTGAAGATTGGGACCAGTTGGTGAGCACAGACTTTTAAACAGGCATGTGAAACACCGTCTGGACCTGGTGCTTTCATGGGCTGAATCCGAAATCGCCCCCTAAACCCTCAATCACTATTCCCTACGTTAGTCCACTAATACAGTTCACTTAAAGGAGTGAATGAAAACAAGTGAGTGAATTCGGACAGCCGTCGAGTGTACATCGGCTGTACAGTTGTTATTGCGGTGCAATGTGGTGTAGAATGAGTGCACTCGATAACGTCCACTATGGTTTCGGACACCACTACAGAAAGCTGTCCCGTCAAATAATGCCCTATTTGAGGGTATGGGGGTGGTGCGATTTCAGATTCAGCCCTAGTCTTCTGTTTTTTGAAGACCCGGCACATGTCCTCCACACGGACCATAAACACAGGTTGGATTGCAGGTGTTGGTGTATGTGTGAAGTGCAGATCAGAGCGGGGGAGGGGTGTGAGACTGGGCTTTTCAAACCTACAGTAAAACACGTTCAGGTCCTCAGCCAGTTGTTGATTCTCCACAGATCGGGGAGTGATGTCTTGTACTTGGTGATGTTCCTCAGGCCTGTCCAGACTGACACCGGATCGTTGGATGAAAACTGTTTTTTCAGCTTAAATAAATTAATTTTACAGCACCTTCATAAGTTAAATTAAAAATAAAAAGCAAAAACACTGCATGTGCATTCATTTTGTAGAAGTAGAGTTAAAAAGTCTTGCTGAATCTTTTGTAAAAAACAAAACCACCATCTTCATCTTCAATCACCATCTTTCTCCAATCAAAATAACTGCAACGCATCTGATGTCATAATTATGACTTCCCAACTCGTAAACACCAAATTCTGAGGAGAACTTGAACGCACCATAAAACCACTTGAATGTTATGATGTTTACAGAGTTGACTTTGATTTTAGTTTTCATCATAAATATTTTGTTACATTATTTGTTGAAAAGTGTCTTAAAGTCTTCTACTATAAATTACATATAAATGTGTTGTTGAAATTTTATGCAGTGATGGCTCAGATGATTTTATACAGTTTTAGAACAACATTAATTAAGAGACTATATGGAGCATGTACTTCCTCATACAACAGAAATCTAAATGTGATTAAAATGGCGATAACCGTCAACAAAAAAGGCTTCCTTCCTGTCCCAGTTTGAGAGTTAAAAAAAATATTGTCACTCTAATCTATATCTGGGTCAATGATGTGGCATGTCAATTCTGGTGTCCAAAGCATATTCATAATATTAAAAATATACACATTTTTATATACACTACATTAAATGACTCAACTTCCCCCTCTTAATTACTCATGTGAGTATTTATTATAAATAATTAAACTTTAAGGAACTATTGAGCTCAAAAGTCCCAAAATGTAATTCCGGGTAGCTGTCCCGGCTTAAAATCTGAATACAAAAATACGACAAAAATGTAATAAACATGAATAAAAGGATTTCAAATCTTCTTGGGCGTAATTGTATTGATGTTTTCAATGATGCCTACAAATATAGTGATAATACTAAGCTTATTTACATTTTTATGACAAAAAGACTTTTGTCTCCAAATCGTGATTTCTCTAATGTCATTCCTGGATAACAGACATCAATGACCGTTTTGGACCATAATGCATTTTGGTATGTCATGTGACATAATATTGTATCAAAAAAAAGTCCCTGAAGGAGCCCCAAAACATGTGCAAAAGTCAGTAAGCGTCTCTTAAAATGTTGATATTTTGACCTTTTTGGTCACTGGTGCACTTTGTAGCAATATAATGTGTCCTTTTGGATAACACTAATAAAACATTTATAATGTACAAACCCGATTCCAAAAAAGTTGGGACACTGTACAAATTGTGAATAAAAAAGGAATGCAATAATTTACAAATCTCATAAACTTATATTTTATTCACAATAGACTATAGATATATCAAATGTTGAAAGTGAGACATTTTGAAATGTCATGCCAAATATTGGCTCATTTTGGATTTCATGAGAGCTACACATTCCAGAAAAGTTGGGACAGGTAGCAATAAGAGGCCGGAAAAGTTAAATGTACATATAAGGAACAGCTGGAGGACCAATTTGCGACTTATTAGGTCAATTGGCAACATGATTGGGTATAAAAAGAGCCTCTCAGAGTGGCAGTGTCTCTCAGAAGTCAAGATGGGCAGAGGATCACCAATTCCCCCAATGCTGCGGCGAAAAATAGTGGAGCAATATCAGAAAGGAGTTTCTCAGAGAAAAATTGCAAAGAGTTTGAAGTTATCATCATCTACAGTGCATAATATCATCCAAAGATTCAGAGAATCTGGAACAATCTCTGTGCGTAAGGGTCAAGGCCGGAAAACCATACTGGATGCCCGTGATCTTCGGGCCCACTGCATCACATACAGGAATGCTACTGTAATGGAAATCACAATATGGGCTCAGGAATACTTCCAGAAAACATTGTCGGTGAACACAATCCACCGTGCCATTCGCCGTTGCCGGCTAAAACTCTATAGGTCAAAAAAGAAGCCATATCTAAACATGATCCAGAAGCGCAGGTGTTTTCTCTGGGCCAAGGCTCATTTAAAATGGACTGTGGCAAAGTGGAAAACTGTTCTGTGGTCAGATGAATCAAAATTTGAAGTTCTTTTTGGAAAAATGGGACGCCATGTCATCCGGACTAAAGAGGACAAGGACAACCCAAGTTGTTATCAGCGCTCAGTTCAGAAGCCTGCATCTCTGATGGTATGGGGTTGCATGAGTGCGTGTGGCATGGGCAGCTTACACATCTGGAAAGGCACCATCAATGCTGAAAGGTATATCCAAGTTCTAGAACAACATATGCTCCCATCCAGACGTCGTCTCTTTCAGGGAAGACCTTGCATTTTCCAACATGACAATGCCAGACCACATACTGCATCAATTGCAACATCATGGCTGCATAGAAGAAGGATCCGGGTACTGAAATGGCCAGCCTGCAGTCCAGATCTTTCACCCATAGAAAACATTTGGCGCATCATAAAGAGGAAGATGCGACAAAGAAGACCTAAGACAGTTGAGCAACTAGAAGCCTGTATTAGACAAGAATGGGACAACATTCCTATTCCTAAACTTGAGCAACTTGTCTCCTCAGTCCCCAGACGTTTGCAGACTGTTATAAAAAGAAGAGGGGATGCCACACAGTGGTAAACATGGCCTTGTCCCAACTTTTTTGAGATGTGTTGATGCCATGAAATTTAAAATCAACTTATTTTTCCCTTAAAATGATACATTTTCTCAGTTTAAACATTTGATATGTCATCTATGTTGTATTCTGAATAAAATATTGAAATTTGAAACTTCTACATCATTGCGTTCTGTTTTTATTCACAATTTGTACAGTGTCCCAACTTTTTTGGAATCGGGTTTGTATTTATATTAAAAAGTATCTATAAGATTACCTTAAAGTAATGATAGCTAAGTTGTAGTTTTCCACAGGTGGTTAAGTTAGTGCCTGATTATAAAGAAAAAATATTTGTTTTGTCATTCCTGGATAACAGCCTGTCATTCTTGGTTAACAAAAAAACCTCTGTTAGCCAGGACATGTCATTCGTTATCCAGAATGACATATGTATAACAATCTAGTTTTTAATTAATATTTGTAAACTTTTAGGCATAGTTATTATGAGGGATGTGTGAGACTGGCCGACTAGTCGATTAAATGATAGTGCTGCTGCTAGTCGACTTGGAAAATATTAGTCGTTTACAAATTTTTTTTGCACATTTAATGTTTTGCTTTGTATTTTTACAAAGGCTATGTTTAAATTACCATCATGTTAATGTTACATCTTGAAATTAATATATTATTATAGATTATAGATTACACAATTCATTTTTTTGTTAAGAATAAAAAAAAGTCTTATTTAATTTATTGGAAAACATTTTTAAACATTTTCCAGTTTTTTTCGATTTGGCTCTGAATTTTGAGTTATCAGCAGGCAAAAATGAGCCCATGTCTATATGAATGAAATTGATTATATTAATTGTGATTAAAATGTAGTTTTCAGAGCACTAATTGTTTGTTGAGCTCCATTTATGGGAATCAGTACATTTGTATATGCCAACAATGGTAGAAATGTAATTAATTTCAAAATTCAGTACCGTTACCCAGTAATGACATTTTCATGTGGAAAAAGATATGATTCACCCCAAAAAATGGTTAATTACATTCTTAAAATTCTTAAAATCATTGCATTACATACACAACACTCTAATAAGTATAGAAAGTCCTAAAATGTGAATTTTTTGCTAGTTGTTTTTTTTTTTTTAAATCCTTATCCATCTGTATCTAATGTGTCTCATTTTAGTTATTATTTGTTTGTAGTGTTATAATTGAATAATTTATCACACTGTAGTTACGGTGTTTGGCCACATGGATTTTTCAAAAAACTGGGAATTCCAGGACCAAGACCTTGGCCTTTCGTTGGCACACTTCTCTCATACACTAAAGTGAGTAATTCATTATGCAACTGCTTTAGAATAATATAGGAATGTGTATTCAAATGATGCTGGAGCAATAAGACTCTCATTGATTAATTGTCCATATGCAAATGTATCTTAGGGTTTGTGCAATTTTGATATGGAGTGTGCTAAGAAGTATGGAAAAGTTTGGGGGTGAGTCTAGATATAGATTATAGATTTACTGTGTTAAAAGAGTGTCAAAACCTTAACATCAAATTGATAATACTTAATTCATATTTATATGTAATATTTGTCATTCCAGCTATATATACACATCTATACAGTGGGATGAAATGTAACTCACTCTATGGATGACATTTATTCAAATTTTAATATAAATAAAGAAACTACAAACTAATTGTAGAAACTACATCATCTATTATTTTATTACGTGCCTGGATCACTGTGAATGAAAACTAATCTATATTCCTTTCATTGCTCAGGATTTATGATGGAAGACTCCCAGTACTAATGGTCACTGACCTGGAAATTATCAAAACTGTTATGGTGAAAGAATGTTATTCTATATTCACTAACAGAAGGGTAAGCTCACAAACACAAATTTGTACAATGAAGGTGTTCTTATGGCAGTTCAGAGACCGTTGAAAATCCAGTAAAGGTCATAATTTTGTACAGAACAGAAAAGTAGACCTGGCCGGCCCCTTTGGTGATGGCATAATTATGGTTAAAGATGAGAGATGGAAGAGAATCCGCAGTTCACTCTCCCCATATTTCACAAGTGGACGACTGAAGGAGGTATAGTACAGGTCCATAATATGAGCTATATTACTGTATATATTCGAGTCCCAGTATACTTCTTTATAGAACAGTAAAAATAATCAGTGGTTTAAAGATTAAAATAGAGATGAGGCAAAGCCCAATGCATTTTATTATATTTTTGTTGCTCGCATGGACTTATGTAACTAACATTTATTTTCAAATATGTTTCAGATATTTCCCATAGCTGTGACGCATGCAGATCGTTTTATTAAAAATATGCAAAAGCGAGACCATGAGCAGCCGGTTAAAATAAAAGAGTATGTTACATCTGTCTTTAAATAAAGTGCATAACTTTAAAACATAAAGAGCATTCGCTGTGAATCATGAACTTAACTAAATCATTTACAGCAAATCTTTCACTAAATGATTATCATTAGAGTATTTGTTTTTTGTGGTTGTTTTGTGTATAAATGAAAACCACATGTAATGATGTGTAAATTATCTTTAATAAAAAAAACACTATTTTTATTCCAGAGTTGTCGCTCCATACAGTTTGGATGTCGTCACCAGCTCCTCCTTTAGCGTTGACATCGACTCCATAAACAACACAGATGATCCTTTTGTTACTAACATCAAGAAGTTTGTCCAGTTTAATGTCTTCAGTCCTCTCTTTCTGCTAATACGTATGTCATTGTTTGTATAATAATCATGGCAAATTAAAAGGAATAATGAAAAGAGAAACAATTAATAAATGTATTTTCTTATTTCAGTTTTGTTTCCCCCTTTTGCAATTCTTTTGAGCAAATTGGGTATAAGTCTTTTTTCGAGGTCATCTATGGATTTTTTCTACAGTGTCCTGAGAAAGATTAAGGACGAGCACAAGGAATCAGATGTATGTCAGTATTTCACTTTTCAACACTAAAGATAGACAAAAAAATAAAGGTTCCAATAGGGTGTATTCACAGTGATGCCATAGAATAACCATTTCAGTGAACAGTTCTATAAAAAAAACAATTTTTTTCTTTACATGAAGAACATTTAAAAAATCTAATAAACTTTTTTTTCGCTATAAACAACCTTTTGTGCAGTGGAAAGGTTCTATGAATATTAAAGTTTCTTTATGGAACTATCGAGTCCAATAAAGAACCTTTATTTTTAAGAGTATACAGTCATTCTCACTGTTGTGTAGATCTGGCAGTGATGGTGATGCCGCTGTCTTTTTAATCAGGGTCGAGTAGATTTTCTCAAGCTCATGATCCAGAGTCAAATATCTGATGATCAAGCTAAAGACACCACAAGTGACCAACCAGTAAAAGGTTTGAGAGACAGTACAGAATTTACACGTTCAAATGCACATGAACCTGTTTTCAAATATGCTGTTTTGTGAATTCGACAGGACTAACAGACCATGAGATTCTCTCCCAGTCCTTCGTTTTCATCCTGGGAGGTTATGAGACTACAAGCACCACTCTCACTTTCCTCCTCTATAATCTAGCGACTAATCCAGACTGCCTGGAAAAGCTGGTTGAGGAGATTGACACAAACTTCCCTCTTGATGTGAGCACACCGGCTTCTGCTCTGTTCACAGGTTTTGTGTAAAGAATCTGAAGCAAATTTAGAGTTAAACCATATGCATTGGACATGTCTTGTTTTTTGGATTCTTCAGTCTCCCATCACATATGATGCATTGATGAAAATGGATTACTTGGAAATGGCCATCAACGAATCAATGCGTCTCCTTCCCACGGCCCCGCGCTTGGAGAGGTCCTGTAAGAAGACCGTGGAGATCAATGGCGTCACAATACCAAAAGACACTCTGGTTGGAATTCCTACTTATGTTTTATGTCGTGACCCGCAGCTCTGGGATTCTCCTGATGAGTTCAGGCCGGAGAGGTGATGTGATTCTGATGTGAACATTTCTTTCGCAGCCACAATTTTTCTCACTTCAGTTTTTCTCACATATTAATATTGTGATTTATGCAGTTTACTGAACCACATGCCAGATTTAAGCTAAAAACTAGAATTGCTTAACTGAAAGTCTCTCTAATATTTCTCTGCAGGTTCAGCCCAGAGAGTAAATCAGAGGTTAACCAGTACGCTTTCATGCCTTTTGGACTTGAGCCTCGAAATTGCATCGGAATGAGATTTGCCATAATGATCATGAAACTTCTTGTTGTGAAGCTTCTTCAGAACTTCACTGTGGAGACATGTAAAGAGACACAGGTTGGTACATTGACTGTCTTCATATAGAGTTTGTATACATAAGGTATACTTGCTTCTTGAGTTAATTGTGTTTTTTCTCTTTTTTTTTTTCAGATTCCTCTAGAGCTGAATGTTGTTTTTCAGCCAAAGGTTCCCATCACACTGAAGTTCATACCAAGATCTCACAAGGAAAGAGACATATTATCATAACATCAGAATTATTTTATTCCACATAAAATGTGCCCATCTGAGAAATACTTTCTGTGAAAATGGGCATTTTGCTGTTCATTGCACCCAGAAAGGCCATGATATTAATCCAGTGTCCTGCATTTCAGTTGGCAATGGAGACTAAACAGGAAGAGATTGTTTGTTTTCTCGGCACTTACAGCCTCAATTGTGCACCCATGCCCTGGAAAACCACCAGTATAAAACCAAACCTAGAAAAGAAAATCTTTTTTCAGCATTGGCAATTATTTTGCCAAAATGGCATATGCATTAATTTCACTAACCCTAATTGATTCATATTATATGATGTTCTTTTTTTTTTTTTTTAGATTTCTAGCTACTTTTAACATTTGAATTAAGACTAACACACTATTTTAATTTACTGCGTTATAAAAATGAAATTGGTTTGATTAGATCTCCTCAAAGGGTTATTTATACCCATTTTATCAAATGAATGATTGAATATATATTTCATACAATACACATATGTTTTAGCTGCTGTTGCATCACTGAATATTTACAGTTGACCTCAGCAGTGAATGTGATGTAACCAGCTGTAATTCCAATTTACATTAAAGCCTTTTTCCCCATTTCATCTTTAAAAATGTTCTTGTCTTCTGTGACGTGAGAAGTTGCATGTGCAACTTTGAAATCCGGCAGCATTTTTCTTTTCCACTTCCTGTGCTGACTCATCTCCCAGCAGACTGAGTTTTTGGTTTTGACCTAGAAATTCTGCAAACCATTGCCTGATCCTAATCAAAACATTAAAGAATCCCATAAAAATGACAAAGACGGCAAAATAATATTGTTAAAGGTTTTAGTAAAATAATCCAGGTAGGCCAAGTTTTCAAAGTCCTTGTAAGATTTTGAAAACATTACATCAGTTTATTACACAGCTCTCTGGAATACTTGATTCTTACAAGTCAATTTATACCCTTATAATTATATATAACCCAGCTGTAGATTTAACCTTATGTAGTCAGTAAAATATTTTATAAAGTTCATAAAAGGATCAAATTATCAAGAGAACAAAGATTAAATGTCTGTGCATTTAATGGTTGGAAAAGAGTTTATTATTAATAAGCATTCTACATTGTATGAGATGTTGGTTATTGAACTTTTATTGAAATGTAAAATTCTTAAACATTTTAATGGCACACAACAGAGTTTTATTTTTTTTATTTTTATTTATTTTTTTATTTTTTTTATTTAAGTCGATGCACTAGTGAAGACAGGCACCTTGTGTTGGCAAGGGAAACTGCACATAGTTTCAACATTTTTCTTTTTTTTTTTTACTGTTCTCATGTTCATAGTGCAGAATACATCACAGTACAATCTTCTTCTCTGGTAATGACATACATGCTAAGCACACTGCTGCCATCTGTAGACCACAGTTTGCAGTAAACTGATGGTATTAAAATATATTTTTTAATTGCTTGAAAGAACATACAAAATACAAAACAAGCCTCAATAAGACAAAACTTAATACAAATTTCAAGAGGTCCAAGTAGCAGCAAAACAAACAAAAGAAACATTAAAAAAAATAAAATAAATACATAAAATATTACACAAGGGAGTTAATCATCAAAGGCGCCTTCAAAAGATTACAGTTTAAGGGCTTTTTTTGTTAAACACGAGTTTTAAGGATTTGAAGAATGTCATTAAATCTTTCTGTAAAAGTGAGTGTGGGGAAGTATTTTTTTTTTTTTTTTTAAATTTGCATTTATGTATGAAGCAATTGGCCAAAACCACAATATTATTAACCAAAACTTCACTATCATAATTCAGAGAAAAGACAATATTTTATAGTATATATATCAAAGTCAGCTATTACATAGTTCAAACTTAACCAAACATAAAGTTCAACCCAGAATTGTTTTGAAAATTTGCATAAATAAAATAAATGTTCCAATGACTCGACGTCTGCTTCACAAAAATTACAATCCAAATTAAATCTGAGTCTGAGGAACTCATTACAAGGATAAATGGTAACACTTTACAATACGGTTTCATTTTTTAACAGTAGTTAATGCACTGTGTGTGAACTAACATGAACAAACAATGAACAGCTGGATTTTTATTAACTAACATTAACAAAGATTAATAAATACTGCAGCAAATGTATTGCTCATTTTTAGTTCATGTCAATTAATACACTAACTAAAGATAACAAATGAAACCTTATTGTAAAGTGTTACCGGATAAATATTGTTAATTTTAAACTGAACCTCTTTTTTTTTTTTTACCTTCGGTAGAAGCAGAAAAGAGATAAATCTTGTTCTGAACCACTTTCTCTTAGGAAAATCAAAAACAAGGGATCTCTTTCTAACTTTAGAACACTGTAAAAAATGTTATGTGCTATTTACTTAAAAAAATTATGGTAACAATACTACACATATTTTTGAGTAGTTTTTAAGGCTTGATTTTTTTAATGCAATCTACCTGAATAAATCATGTAAAATGTCCTAAATTATTTAGTCTGTGAAACAATTAATTTAACATTTTTAGTGAAATGTGCTTTTTTATTTTAAGTTGACTCTAAAAATGGTGTGGATTAGAGTGAATGGAAATGACCTGTTTATTTTTGACTTTGAGTTATGTTGTACAATTAATAGACTGTATGCAACACAGCACAAGTAGAAACAAACTTGTTACTGCACTGGCATTAGCAAAGTTATTGCTCATTGAACAAAGCAACATGCATCATATTAGTATATGTAGATATTCACATCACAACCTAACCATAAGCTCTACTCTTCTGACCAATGGTAGCGATCAAAACTTCAACATAACAGAAACTCTTTCAAAAGTCAAACATAACTGATCATTAAACATTAACAAATGTTTCCCTTCACTCAAAAACATAAAATAACACTTAATTTCAATATTAATGCTCCATTTCCAGCCATATGCAAAGCATGCTGGGAACTAACAATGGTGTCTCTAAATAAAACTGTATAATTGAACTAATTCTCTTAAAATAAAGAGGTAGCCTTTTTCCCTTAATTTTATCATCTTAATTGGTTCCTCAATTCAAGCCTCAAAATTGCTTAAATTTCCTTAAAAAAATTAGGAAAATGTATCTCTTGGTTTTATTACTGAAATGTTCTCCGTATTTTCTATACAGCACTGAACCACAGTTTTCTTAAGAAAATTTACATACCATTTTTAATTATCACCTAATTTTTTGTGTGTGAAAATTACAAGACCCATGATTCATTTTTACAGTGAAGGGAAAGTCTGTGTATTTACAAATGATCTTAAAACCTTATTTTTACAGCTCTCGTCCGAATGACCAGAAATGACTTAGCCTTGGTATCACAGGTGAATAACACAATGCACCTTTCACCAACTGAACCAAATCAGCAGGAATGGCTTTTAACAGAGGCACATATAATTTCTGAGTACAAGTGATTTAGGCCTATTGTATTTTCCACAAAAATCATTATAAGGAAATTTCCTTCCCCATCCATAATACGACCAGACACCTTTATCCAACCAGTCCTGAAAGAACACAGATTTCTTATTAATGTAGTTTCATCTTAATTTGAACATGTCCTTGTGAAAGTCCATCATCCGGGGTTTTCCTCTGCCTTGTTCTTTCTCTGTTTATAAACAGAAAGAGCGCAGGACGGTCGATGCGCCGTGACGTCACTTCTCCAACCACGTCACATTATTTTGACCTTTCAAAATGTTTTTCATACCGAACGAGAAGTACTACAGATAAAAAAAACAGGTATATTTAGTTACAATTCGAGCAACCGCGCTTGCAATCGACATCAAATCATGTTATTTTTTTATTGCCACATGTAACGCACGTGTCGTCCGGTTCCAGGAACTGCAACAATATTAACCTTTAATTTGCCAGAGAGCTTAGTGTGTGAGGCGTCTGAAAATTGTCGAGAAAAAAAGGACAACATCACAGATAACATTTACGAAAAATATCAAGAATATCGCGTTATTTCCCGCTTACTGTTTTAAAAGGAGTGATGGGTTCATGAGTGATTAAAGCGCACCCGCTCCAGTCCAATAATCCATGACGTGTTTTCCACGCGCCATCTCCATGTTTTGACTACCACCACCAACAGCAACACGGTGAACCCTACCAACACATAGCCGTTGCGCTTGCAATCCCCTCTGTGTTTTTCAACAAAATGGCTGATTTAGGGGATGATACCGGAGCGAGAGCCCTGCTGGCCCTCAAATCTGCTCCTTGTAGCCCGGTGGCTGTTTCTATCCCGCCCGTGTACACTTTCTCCTCCTCGACTTCGCCCGGGATCATATCATCCATGCCCCTCTCCCCTCCGTTGCAGGCCCTCGCTCGCCTGGAAGGCAGGGACTTCGAGTTCGTCATGCGCCAGAAGACGGTGACCGTGGGGCGGAATTCGTCGCACGGCTCCGTGGATGTCAACATGGGCCACTCGAGCTTCATATCCAGGAGACATCTGCAGATCACCTTCGAGGAGCCGCATTTCTACCTGCGCTGCCTCGGCAAGAATGGTGTGTTTGTCGATGGCGTTTTCCAGAGGAGAGGCGCACCTCCACTTCTCCTACCGAGGGAGTAAGTTACTAAAATGAGATCCGTTCCCTTAAATTAGGCAGATGGCAAGCACCCATTCACCTAGAGAGCTAATGCACTACACAACAAGAGATTAAATTAACGTGCTTAATGCAGCCCCTGCATAATCCGACTAAACTGCATGCAGCCACGAGAGCTGTCAGAAACTGATTTAAAGATCATTGCAGTTTGTAATGTATAAATTGGAGGTAAAAAAATACGACTTTAAATTGATTTTCCAGCTACGAACTTGTTTTGGCCCCGCTTAATCTTACAGTATGTGTATTAATCTGCTATTGTTAGTGACGTAAATCAACCAGTTAAAGGGATAGTTCATCCAAAAATGACAATTCTATCATCATTTACTCACCCTCGTGTTGTTTTAAACTTATATGACTGTATTTCCTTAGTGGAATGAATTCATTTACACATTTTTTTTAACCATACAATGAAAGTAAATGGTAACCATATCCTTTTGTGTTCCATTGAAGAAATGAAGATATGCAAGGAATAACATGAGGCTGTGTAAACAACAGATTGTTTTATGTTTTGGGGGTCAAGTATCCATTTACACCCCAGATCTGGACCTGACAATGGATCTTGATTCAAACAGTGTACATCTTTATAGTATAAACCTACTGACCCCTAAGTGTTGTTTTGAGGTTGTCCCTCAAGATGGGTTAAAATACAAACATGAAAAGGTAAACGTTTTACATTACGACCACAGGAACTGTGTGCACGGCAGAGACTGGATCCACCACATGATTTTTGTGGGCAGATGTGAGATACAGGCTGCATTTATGACACATATCAGTAGTAACCACTTTATGATCTTCAGCAGACAAAGAACAGGGAAAAACCTAGTGATACTATAATGTAGTACCTCAACAACAACGTTTGAGAAGTAATGTGACATGGATTATACACAATTGTTGCCTTTGTTTGGATCGGTTTGAAGTGTAAACAATTATTACAGTTCTCAATACAGTTCTCATTAGTCTTTGAATTTGAATCAGCATTTTTTTTTTTTTACTTGAATATGAACTTTTGATAAGTTTTCAAATGATCTGAGCTTTAAAATTCAAAATATTCAAAATATTTTAATTTGTATTTAAACTTATTTGGAATTCAACTTTAAATGATTTAAATACAATAGGCCTTATTTAAATATAAACACTACAAAAAAAAGTGTTTTAATGACCCATTCTAAACAAAATTGATTCTTTTTTTTAACCCCTTTCCATAGAACCCCCATTTTGGCAAGTGGGGCATAAATGACATACCCAAAATAAAAAGGTTGCTGCTAATAAAAGTATTTTAATGACCCATTCTAAACAAAATAGATAGCTGTTACTTTTCCTATGTGTTAGTTATAAGTTTAGTAGCACAAATAGTTGTTTATCTCAGTAACAATCACCAATCTGTAAGTGGTTGATGATCCTACTTCAGTAGATGTCTATGATAACGTGTACCACACAAGTAAACCGGTTACAATATCTGTAATCTGTAGAGTTAAACAGTGTGAAAGCAGTTCTCAAGCCATTGACAGTTTTACCCTCAAAAGTAAACACTAATGATTGAGAAGTGGATAAACTAGTTAACTAGATCAGACTGAAGGTCCCTACACGGTTGTGCTAATGTTCAGCTCTTTGTGTCTCTCAGATTTTATTAAAATCACTATTTGGCTTCCTTGTTCTTATCAGAATTGCTTTTACTGTCTTGGTGTGTGCCATCTGTCTTATCAATGCAGAATAGATCTGTGGAGCTTGTTGTCATGGAGGTCAGAGCGGCTATTCCTGCAGACTGCTGTGAAAACACGGACAGACTGAGCCCATAATGGGTGCATGCTAAGCCAGCCATTCAAAACAACTGCAGTGTGTATGCTGTAGCATTAAAAGTGGCTTCCTGGTGCAGCACTTGTGTAAATACGTCCAGTGGAGGCGGTGCACCAATTTATCGTTCTCTCTGGCTACACTGCAGACAATTAAAACACAGAAAAGGGGTGGAAGGGAGGGTTCTTTTTTTTTTTTTTACTCCAAAGTTCACATATTGTTGGTCCCAAACAGAAACATAGCCTAACATTTATGTAATTAGATTTTTTGCACAGATTTTTTGCCTTTTTTTGTTTGTTTGTTTGTTTTGTGTTCACTACCCACAAATCATTTTTAATGACAAAGTAAATGTCTGATTATCAATCTGATATGCTACGCAAACCTTTCAAGGACATATTTTCAATATAGCCGCATATATTGCAGCAAACCATCTCTTTTCTTTCTGAAAAGTGTGGTTGTTATTGCTAAATCAAGTGTGCGGGTAAAATGCAAGGAAACATCTCAGAATACTGTAATTTTTTTACCATTATTCAAAGTCAATATTCTATGATCAGAAATGAAGTATACGCTACCATTCAAAAGTTTGGGGTCAGTCTAAGTGTTTTTTTTTTTTGTTGAAAGAAATTAACACTTTTATTCAAGTATGCTTTAAATTGATCAAAGTGACAGTGAAGACATTTATGATGTTACAAAAGATTTGTGTTTCAAATAAATGCTGTTCTTTTGAACTGTTTTCAGTATTGGTAATAATAATAATAAATCTTTCTTGAGCAGCAAATCAGCATATTAGAATGATTTCTGAAGGATCATGTGAATGAAGACTGGAGTAATTATGCAGAAAATTCAGCTATGCATCACAGGAATAAATAAATGTAAAATATATTCAAATAGAAAACAGTTATTTAAAATTTTAATAATAGTTCACTTTTTTGTTTTTACTGTATTCTTAATCAAATAAATGCAGCTTTAGTGAGCATAAGAGATGCTTCTTTCAAAAAAAAAACATTTGTTTTATTTTTGTGGAAACCACGTTTCAAAAGTTCAAAAGAACAGTATTTACAGTGTTGCTGTCATTTTAATCAATTTAATGCAGTATTAGTTTCTTTAAAAAAAAATTGTGAACGATAGTCAAAAGCAGCTGCTTGTTTATTGATTTGCAAGGTTTGCTGGACGAGGTTCATGTAAAATTATTTATGCCTTAATGTGTCTTTGTCCTTCTACAGGTGCACATTTCGATTTCCCAGCACGGTGATAAAGATTCAGTTTACAACGCTCTACCACAAGGAGACACAGAAGGAGGAGGCTCCTGTATCCCCTGTGAGACCCCTTTACCCACAAATATCTCCGCTGAAAATCAGCATTCCTGAAAATGACTTCAGAAGTATGATGAGTCCCCTGCCCTCGCCGACAGGAACTATTAGGTATGACTTCACCCGAATGGCCACACAGAGGAAAAAAACTGTGGTAACACTTTAGTTTAGGGTCCAATTCTCACTATTAACTAGTTGCTTATTAGCTTTCATATCACTAGGATATTGGCTGTATATTAGTACTTATAAAGCACATATTAATGCCTTATTCTGCATGACCATATTCTACATCCCTTATTCCTACCCCATCCCTAAACTTAACTACATTACTAACTATTAATAAGCCGTAATTAGAAGTTTATTAAGGCAAAAGTTGTAGTTAATAGTTAGTTAATAGTGAGAATTGGACCCTAATCTAAAGTGTGACCAAAAACGGTTTCATTAGAGAACCAGTTCTTTTCCAGATCTTTTTGAAAGTAAATTTTGTTCTCATCTTGTCTTTGAAATGCAGGTCTTCTGCATAGAAATGAAAACAAAAGCAAAAATGTACAGCACCTAATACATTTGGTGTTTTTAGTAAGTTATAAAATGCATTCATTAAGCTGCAAAAAATATATGCAATTTTAACAAGACTGTCAATAATTGAACAACAGAATAGGTTTTGCATATTGCTATTATTATGTCAGTCGATTTAAACAAAAGTCACATTTGAATGTTTCCAGAGTGCATTCCTGCATTTACACTGAAGCATCAGAATTTGCATGCAAAAGGAGGTGCTTGATTTTGATTGGTATTTGAAGCTGCCGTGCTTCATTGTGTATCTAGTAGATACAATAGTGGTAGGAAAAGCCTGCCCCTGGTGGCCTCTCTGCTCTTCTGCACCACGTGTGGCTCTCAAAGCAAGCATGCTGTGTGCACATACCATATATGGCATGTGCTGAGCTTGGAGCGCCCTGATTGGTCAGTCTGAAAGTGTTGTGGTTTGGTGTTTTGAGCCACAGATAGTTTCCTTTTTCCGAGGACTCCAAACACCCCCCTCATCCCACTCCTTGGCCTGCTCCTACACCCAACACAAACAGACACTTGCTTTCTGTCCTTCCTGATTCCTCTTCCCTTACTGGGGGGAATATTTCCTTCTATTCAGCTCTACAAGCATTGGAACTGGTTATCCACGGCTGAGCTGCAATTTCTACTGTAATATTTTTCTCTTGTAAGTTTCAGTTTGTGTGGAGTGATGGATTAGGGACATTTCCCAGATTGTCAGCGTGCTGCACAAACAGCAGATGTGTGTAAAGCTTTGAATTCCACACACATGGAGCTGCTTGAACAACTGCCATGTACAGTACAACCAGCAATACCAGCCTCTCCTTTGCACATTTTTGACCTCACTGTCTGTTTTTTATTTATGCTTCAGAATCATATGGCGATAACACTTTACAATAAGGTTCAATTTAACAACAGTTATTGCATTAGGTATCATGAACTAACAAGAAACAACTCATTTTTTCAGCATTTATTACTCTGAGGTTAATGTTATAAATATACTACTATTGTTTATTGTTAATTCATGTTTGTTCATAATACATTAACTATTGTTATTTTATGCATCATGTATAAATAACTGTACCACTCAAATTTGGGGTCTATAAGATTTTTTTTAAATTTTGAATGCTCACAAGTCTGTATTTATTTTATCAAAAATACAGTACAGACAGAAATATTGTGAACTATTATTACAATTTAAAATAACTGTTTTCTGTTTTAACACATTTTAAAGGGGTCCTATAATCCCCTTTTTTACAAGATGTAAAATAAGTCTCTGATGTCCCCAGAGTGTGTATGTGAAGTTTTAGCTCAAAATACCCCACAGATAATTTTTTATAGCATGTTAAAATTGTCATTTTTTGAGGGTGAGCAAAAACACGCCGTTTTTGTATATGTCCCTTTAAATGCAAATGAGCTGCTGCTCCTGGCCCCCTTTCTAGAAAAGGGCGGAGCTTCAAAAGCTCGAGTTGGCAGCTCCGATAGTCCTTTATCACAGCGGAATTGAATACCGGAAGTGTGCGTCGAAGCAGTGTATCGATTTCTTCTGGTTATTTATATTTTCAATGTGCTATTAACCCCTAGTTGAACAAACGCCTCTTAAATTAGGAATCCGGAGGATGATTTTAGAATCCGGACATTTTCAATGACAGGAGAAGAGATAAACTGATAATTACTGTGTACAGGATTTTCCGAACTCAAAGGAACTGGTAGTTTTTTAATCCAACATAAGCCGATGCTCATAAACATATGTGATTATTTCACCTCACGGTGTCAGTGCTTGTCTAAATAGTGACCTGCGACACTGCAGTGTGTGTGAGACCTGATGAATAAGATCAGAATAAACAGATTTATTCATCTGTATTAAATATTTTAATACTGTCATTTTCATTGAGAATCATTTCACTGTATGTAATTCACACATTTATGCCAAAATAAATAAATAAATAAATTAATTAATTAATATTCGAAGCAGTTGCGCTGTCAACACGTTATCGTTAAATTTCTTTAGGGCAGTTACCGCGCATTCATTCATCTATTTTAATACTGCTCTCACGAAAATTAGCCATGGTTTTACTACAAATAAATTTAAAAAAAAAACATGGTTATTGTAGTTTAACCATGGTATTTTGTAGTAAAACTGAGGTAATACAAATGGTAGTCAATTCACAAAAAAAACATGGTTACTACATTTTTACTATAATAAAGCCATGGTTAATTTTCGTAAGGGTTTATATCAGTCAAATTCATATAAAAATGTAAATTCAACAGGTATGAAATGTGATCGGTAAGAGAAAAACACTGTTAATGAGAAGACGAGCACTGGAGGCAGGTTAGTTGGGAAATATATTTATTATTATCAAAATGCATATTTGCAAGGGAACATTTCAGCAGGCTGAAGATAGGAGATGTAAACATCCTCAGTTTGGAAATGCATAGATCTACGAACGTACTCCCATTTTTTATTTTAAAAGAAGGACCTTCATCCCGCCATATCAGTCTCATCCATGCTTTCCTCTATTATTTTAGTGTCAGGAAATCTGAGGTAAGGGTGTCGTTGTTTAGAATTAGAGCAGCCGGACCGCTGCAGTAACACCGGCGAGAGGATTCAGCCATTAGTTTCGATTGCGTTGTGATGGGACCGGAAGTAGCAGTACACTGCTTCACTTACCGGAAATAGGAAGTGTGAAAAGGTCTATTACCTCACGCAGACACGCACTGAAAATGTCAGAAACTGTTCAGCCTTTTATGTTCAAACCGGAGTCGGACAATGATGGAGTGATTCAAGAAGAACAACATGTAGAATGCAACAGGACGTTTCTGAATGGTTAGTTGATGAATTTATGTAGCTAATGTGGAGTTAACTATCTTCAAGTCATTGATTAGCATATTCTGTCATGATAATCTATAAATCGCTCGCGTGGGAACTGTTGTAAGATGCCTACAGAGCCAGAGAATATATGCTGCGTGAAGATAGAACAGGTATAGTTTAGTTTAATTACGGTTATAACTTATGTTGTCATCTTGCTTTTATGCTATTGTATTTGTGTTACGTACTGTATTGCAATAAATGTGAAAAGACGGATGAGACAGATTAAGCAGACTCCCAAATGAGCTCTACTAGAACAACTTTTCCTCTTCTCAACATGGCCTCACCCCTTTTGTTGCATGTTCCCGGGGGCCAGGTTTATGTAAATTTTAGGGTTAGTGATGTCACTAACCCGTGAATAAGCTCGTTGTAGTCCCTACCAGCCGTTTGTTGTAGTCCTTAAAAAACGATTTCTTTAAAAGAAAATATCTCCCTTTGCTTTGAACTTTGAGCATCGTAACTTTGAAGATGTTGTTTATGCTCAAACAGCAACATTACACACTAACTAAAGTTTAAAAAAGTAAAATCGTAATCAACCACCCCTTTAAAATGTAATTTATTCCTGTGATGTCAAAGCTGAATGTTCAGCATCATTACTTCAGTCTTCAGTGTCACATGATCCTTCAGAAATCATGCTAATATGCTGATCTGCTGCTCAAGAAACATTTCCTATTATCATTTTCTTTCAGGATGCAAAAGTTTTTAGTCACTTCTTAATCCATTGATCAATTTAATGAGTCCTTTCTGAATAAATGTATTAATTTCTCTCAAAAAAAATCTTACTGACCTGAAACTTTTGAATGGTAGTGTATATGATCGAACTTAACAATAACCTAGATAAACAAATGCTGAAAAATTATTAGTCATGCTTAGTTCATTTTAAATAATGCAATAAATAAAAAAATAATTGAACCTTATTGTAAAATGTTACCAATAAAACTAAAAGTTGGCTAGAATGTGGGTTGAATCATTTTTTGATTCAGAAAAGATTTCTGTTAGTTTAGTGGGTTAATGATCAATTGGTTAAATAGTTGTCCTCTGTAAATCATTACTGCACATGACCCTTTGGATTCATGTGGCTTACCAACTTTACTGTTTATACTACAGTGTGTTTTGAATTTGAGTACCATTAAAAGTGGCAGCTAGTTATTACTTTTATTATAAATGCATTGCGTAATGCATATTTTTAGACCCAAAACATTTTTTAACTGGTCAGTTCGTTAAGGGTTTTGGACAGCAGAGAAAAAACAATGCTAAATGCAAATAATAAAAATGGTTGCCAAGATTAATATATTTTAAATTATTTCATTTATTTAATAATATATCAATGTTGAAAATGTTAAAAATATTCAGTCTAGCGAAAAAACAAAACAAAAAAAAAAACATTGTTTTGGTTGTGCTTCGGCTCTGCGAGACTGTGGATGAATATGACTCCTCACAATAGATAATGCTTTACAATGAACTCTGTTAGTTACATATGGCAAATTATCTGTTCAATATAATACCTTACCTACCTGTTAAACACCATCTCTGCGTCGTTTTTACAGCATTTCAAATCCCTCAGTTCTCACCATCTCCGAACAACCAAGCCAATGTTAATTCTTGTTTTATTACGAGCTCTGTCACATTCTCTTTTTGCCAGCAGATTTAGCTGCTCCATGTCAACCTTTCTTGCTCGTTGTGACAACTAACCATTGCCACTCTCACAAAGAGGCATCAAAGTAGCCGGAGCAACTTTTCTCTATTTACTGATATGACGAGACACGCATGGGCGAGTGACATATGTACACTATATTCTGTGAAAACCATCCTGCTAGGTCTAAAATATAAGCGCTTATAATAGGCTTACCATAGGGAATCTCAGGGTAAGACAAAAACATGTTTTGGAAGAAGGATTGATGTATTGACTCATTATTTAAATGTTGTTAATTTTGAACAAAAATATGTATCTTTAAAGGACATTTGGTTAACTTTTGTGCCATAATCAATTTTGGTACAATGTTGTATCGCCATTTGATACTAAATGTACAACCTAGGCTCTTTGATTTAATTTTGATCCCATTAGGATCCTTTGGGATTGTTTCCACATTAGGATATAAATCCCAATAGGAATCCTGACCTGTACACATTCCTTTAGGTTTTTATTTCAGCTAGGACAAACAATTTGCCTTTTGAATATTAAAAAAAAAGATACATATTAGTGACACTTTTTAGTACAGAAGTTTCAGTGTGAAGGCTGTGTGGGAGAGGTGTTAGTTGTCTTTTTGCTTGTCCTTAAGGTGTTTTTGTAATACGGTAGAGCTGTTGTGAAAATGCTGCCTCAGGACTGGACTTCAACCCAAAGCACCCTGCCCGCTGTGCCCTCACACACACAATTGCCTTCTCCTTGCCGCTCAGAGAGGCCTGTTTGTCTTTGCCCGCACAACACAATGGAGCCTGCAGCACAACAGCCTTATCTGAGCGCTCTGTTGTGCCCTGCTGTCAGAAAGCCAGTGGTAAAAAATAACACAGCAAGTGAAGGAATGGTGGGGTGTGTCTGCGTTATGGGAGACTTACTGAGCTGTTGACAATAAACAACATCCTTAAAATAGCATTGCTCAGGATGTCTTTTTGTCAGTTTCAAAATAATTTCTGAAATAATAGTGTTATTATCATTACATTTTGGAAACCCTATGGCTAATGTCTCAGTAATTGTTTTGCTTGTTTATCTGAATGGTTTGTTTTTTTTAGGGCATAGGGCCACCTACTGGCCTACTTGTTTTTCATGTCAGGTGCATAACAAGGGTTATAAAATGGATTAAAATGTTGTGGCTTATTTTCAGCATGTAATCTGCTGTCAGTTACCACAGGCAATCATTTAAATGTGTCCTTCAGTTTGTAAAAACAAGCAGGAAACATGTTTACAGTAACACACGTAAAAATTAATGCATAGAAAATGGGAGCCAGAAGGTGAGCGAGCGGGAGGGTTAAAAAGCAGAAACTTGAAGCTTGGATTTTTGCACAAAAGTGACTTGAGCTGTAAAGTGTTCTAGATGGATGTGGTTGTTCTGGTTGTGTGTTTCTACTTTATGCAAACAGTGCTTAATGAATAATTACATCTAGAAATTGGTAATATATTAGGGCTATATCAGTCGATATCAGGTGTTTTTCTTGTTAGTTCGGAGTATTTATTGCTCAATATTGGATATTTATTGCTCAATATTGGATATTTACTTGTACTTTTATAGTGCATCCTCGTCACATCCCTTCAGTGTCCCTTCCTGATACTTCTGTACATATTACCTAGTGAAAGTAACCAGGTTTACTTTTTCAGCTGTTCATGACATGAGTATTGAAAAACTGCCATTCAAAAGTTTGTTTGTTTTTTAAAAGAAACTTTTATTCAGCAGGGATGCATTAAATATTAAAATAATTAATAAAATAAAAAAGTTATTTTAAATTGTTATATTTCACAATATTACTGTTTTACTGTATTTTTGACCAAATAAATTCAGCCTTGGTGAGCATAGACACTTCTATCAAAAACTTTTTGACAAAAAGATCTCAACCGCAAACTTTTGAATGGTACTGTATAGAACTGCACAGAAAATGTTAGTAAGTGATTCTATCACACCAGAATCATTTCAATGCATATAATGTTTAATTTTTATGTTTATACTTTAAATTATAAAGTATAAGTCTTACAAACGCTATCATGATTTTTCATCTGCGTACATCAAGCACTAACGATTGCTTATAAACCTAAACATTTAAACTGGAATGGACTTTTTCAAATTTTTTCCAGGGTTCTGAGGAGCAAAAGTCAGAGTTGGGTAAACTTCTATAGTGGTGAACGAAAACTACAACAAATATATATTTTTGCATTCCCATTTGCTCCAATAGCAAAAGAAAAAAATCATGATAGCGTTTGTAAGACTTTCTGAAAAAGGAAAAAATATTGAGAGATTGATTACAGTGGTCAGAAGAGAGAACTATGTCAAATTTGCAGTCACACTCCCTCAGCTGTTGTGTTAGAAACACCTGCACATCAGCCTCAACAAGTTAATATAAAACAAGGTATAGTGTTATAAATGCACATTACATTTAAAAAATATATATAAATATAAAAGCTTTCCTAGATTTACTGTGGAAACGCTTCATCACAGTCTGTGAAAAGGTTCTATAATATTCAGAAACATTCCTTTAATCTCTGAAACAGTCTTCTTTGGCCTGTTTAATAAATGATGTCCTCACACCTTTCTGTCCATCCTTTCTCTACTTAGCGTTCCCAATTCCTGCCCAGCGAGCCCTCGGGGAGCAGGTTCTTCGGGATACCGCTACGGCCACAACATCACCTCAGATCTCCAGCTTGCAGCGGAGTACGCAGCCAAGGCTGTGTCAGAACAGCGCACTGAAGCCACGGGAGGAGACAGTCCTAAGGCAAAAGCCTCTAGCATCTCAGTGCATGTCAATTAAGTTCAGTGTGTTTGTTCCCAAAATTAACTGTCCGCTCTTCCTTCAGGATGAGTCCAAACCTCCATACTCGTATGCTCAGCTGATAGTCCAGGCAATCTCGTCTGCACCGGATAGACAGCTAACACTAAGTGGCATCTATGCTCACATCACCAAGCATTATCCCTACTACAGGACAGCCGACAAGGGCTGGCAGGTCAGTTTATCTGCAAAAATTGTTTGTTGGCCTGTCATGTTTTTGTGCTAATTTGCATTCCCTTAATCTCATTTCTCTCCAGAACTCCATTAGACACAACCTGTCTCTCAACCGCTACTTTATTAAAGTGCCGCGCTCACAGGAAGAGCCAGGCAAAGGTTCGTTCTGGCGCGTGGACCCCTCATCAGAGGCCAAGTTGGTGGAGCAGGCCTTCAGAAAGCGTCGGCAGAGAGGGGTGTCCTGCTTCCGCACGCCCTTCGGCCCACTGTCCTCCAGGTGAGATGTCTCAGACACCCGCTTTTAACCCAGCACGCACCCTGCCGACCCCCTTATGACACTCACACTGTCTCTGATGTAATAGAAGCCTGCTTAGCCTCTTCTGTTTCCCTCTTTCTTCCCCTTCTGTCTGTTTCTTCACTGGGCAGAACAAAGTAAGTCTGTTTGTATTTGATCCGTTTCATTCGTTTGTTAAGGAGCCATTTGGTGAAGCAGCATTAGTCAGACCCAACTTTGTGCTCTCTGTTTTTAAGCACTCTTTAAAAGCTTGCATTAGACTTGCGTCCAAAAATAACTCTAATGCATGATTTAAACATTGGCTGATGTGAGTAACTCAAGTTTGGACATAGGGGCTTTCACTCCTGAGGAACCTTAATTAGAACTAATGGCGGAAGTACCCGCTTTTTGCCGTGTTCGCACTGCAGGAACTGGGAACGATTTTAATTCTAGGAACTTCTTTTGTGGGAACTAAATTAGCTCCTACTCAGAGTAGGGTCTAACCCAGCACAATAGGAACTATCAGTTGTACGCTGATTGGCCGAACACACGCGAAACACCAGCACCCGCCATTTTTAAAAAAGCCATGTACACACAGATTATAGACTATATATTTACTCCAGAAACTAACTCTACGAACATGGAAAACACTGATAGATGGACCTCTCAACCTTTACACTAAAGAGAAAATCCAACGCAACTTTGAGGGGACCAAGCAAAACAACATGAGGGACAAAAAGTTTTCATGTTTTAGCAAGAAGTCCCACTTCACCACAAGACTGGCTGATGTGGGATCCTGCAAGTAATAATTAATTTATTATTTATTACTAAATAATTAATTTATTGAAGCATCTTCTAGAAACAGTCAATGTCATTAACTTTATATCAGTGTTAAGAAATTAATACTTTTATTTAGCAAGAATGCATTACATATATCAAAAGTGACAGCATTTTCATGTATATCACATTATATATTATATATATCACTGTAATTATGAATTTTTGTTTAACATTTCAAATTGTAGAGATTAACGTTAGTTAATAGATTATGAATGAGCATGATATAATAATAAAATTTAATTTATTTATAAATTAAATATTAAATTAAAATATTAAAAAAAATTAAATAATGAATTTTAATAATACTAATTTGTATAATTGTTGTTCATTTATTAGTTCATTATACCTAGTATTGACTGTTAATGAATATAAAATTTTTATACTTAAGCGTTGCCATTTTTGTAATTATGTAATGCAAAATATAATTTCATGGTAGTGAGATACCCTTGTTCAAAATCAAGTTTCAAATTGACTGGTGAGATGCCGCCTTAAAAGGCAAAAGTTACTTTTGGACCTTGCTTGGCCTGTAACATCTGAACATGTATATGTTGCGTTCACAGTGTGTATGAGAGTTAAGGCTCATTCACACCAAGAACGATAGCTATAACAATAACTATATTAGCAATGCACAATAATGTTCTGTTTATTCTAAGCACACGCGTTGCAGTTTTGTTGTCTGCGCGAGCATTTTAAGGCAGGATGGATTTTTATAGCTATATCTTTATCGTTATTGTTATAGTTATCCTCTTTGGTGTGGACGGGCCCTTACTGTGTGCTAGGATGTTCGTGCGCATGACTGACAGATCATTGTGTTGGTTTCAGGAGTGCTCCAGCATCTCCCACCCACTCCGGCCTCCTCTCTCCACACTCGAGCGGCCTCCAGACCCCCGACTGTCTGTCACGGGAAGGATCCCCAGTGTCACATGAGCATGACTTTGGTTCCAAGCTTGCGTCTGTGCCCGAGTACCGATACTCCCAGAGTGCACCAGGTGACCGTGCTTCTTTTCATAGCACAGCAGTACTGACTGCACAACAGTGTGCGTGACTGCCAGTGTTTGGATGTATAGTCTCCAAATAGAAACAATACTAACTTACCTACATCTTTCAGTAGTATGATATTTCCTAAATTGTGGAGCTTTTCCTGTAAACAACAAAATCCATTTTTGAACTGCAGAAGCGGCACAGAAGCTTCATCTAAAGCAGCATTTAGATGTATTTACACTGCAATTACAATTTGCATAAATGATTATAAATTGTAGTAGCTAACTACCATTTATATCTATGCAGTCTTGGCAAGCTTCTGATTGAGAGTCGCTTCTCCAGCCCTAAATGTATTTTCATTGACTCTCTGGTGATTCATCTTGTCTCTCAGGCTCTCCAGTGAGCGCCCAGCCTGTAATCATGGCCGTACCTCAGTCCTCAGCCGCCATCTCCAAGCCTGTGGCTTACATGCCGGCCTCCATCATTAGCTCTTCCCAGGCCTCTGGTCAGGCCATCCATGTGGTGCAGCAGGCGCCAGCTGTCACCATGGTCCGTGTAGTGACCACCTCTACCAGCTCCCCAAATGGCTACATCCTGGCTAACACCACCTCCTCAAGCTCAGGAGAGGGACCTGGAGATCAAAGAGGTAAAACAACCCATTTCTTCTTGTTTTATCACAGAGCAGTTCTTTGCAAAATCTATTGGAATGCCTAGTTTTGTCTTCAAATTTGATTTGTGTGAATAGGCCTTAACTATCTCTCTGTTAATCTTTTGTGTATGTAGTGGATGAGATGCCTGTGATTGGCAGTAGAGTTATTCAGGCTGTAGGGAGTAACATAAGCTCAGCCAATAGGGGGCAGCAGAGCTACACTGTTGTCCAGCAGAGCGCCATTCACCACCTTCCTGTGCAGACCATTTCTCAGAATGGCAAACATGCTCTTCCTGTCACCAGTGTACCAACCAGTGCTTACGGTATGTGTGCATACTATGTGGCCATTCACTGTTCTTAAGCTGGTCTAGTGCCAATTAACAATGCATGATATTTTTCTAACTCATTTAAAATATATGGATCATGACATACTTTTTTTCCAGATCTATTAATTTATTAAAAATACATTTTTATATTATATTTTGGGCGGAGCAAAAGTCACATTTCTCCTCAAAACTGTCCTGATGATATAAAAATTAAATTCTTAAACTGTCAAAAGTTTGGAAACATTACTATTTTTAATGTTTTTGAAAGAAGTCTCTTATGCTCATCAAGGCTGCATTTATTTGATCAAAAAAAAAATACAGAAAAAAATAATATTGTAAAATATTATTACAATTTAAAATAATGGTGTTCTATTTGAATATACTTTCAAATATAATTTAGAAATCTTTTCTAACAATATAAATCTTTACTATATAGATATTTACAATATAGATCTTTACACATCCTTGCTGAACTAAAGTATTAATTTCTTTCAAAAAAAGAAAGAAAAAATGACTGACCCCAAACTTTTGAACGGTAGTGTATATTGTTACAAAAGATTTCTATTTTAAATAAATGCTGTTCTTTTTTAAACTTTTTATTCATCAAAGAATCCTGAAAAAGTATCACAGTTTATAAAAAAAATATTAAGCAGCACAACTGTTTCCAACATTGATAATAAATCATCATATTAGAATGATTTCTGAAGGATCATGTGACACTGAAGACTGGAGTAATGATGCTGAAAATTCAGCTTTGCATCACAGAAACAAATTATATTTTAAAGTATATTAAAATAGAAAACCATCATTTTATATTGTAATACTATTTCACAATATTACTGTTAAATATATTTTAGTCTCTTAAAATATAAATTTTTGGTTAATTGTATGATTTTTGTTATTTACTTTGTACTACTACTCACCAAGAAGAAAGTCTTGCTTCTGACATGGATAACAGATGTTAAACAACAATAATAAATAAATACTATTTTGTAATGAACTACAAATGTTTTATTTTTTTTATCTTGATGGTTATTAATTTTTTTTTTGAAATGGTGTAAAAGTCTTTCAAAGTTATATGAAACCAACATAAATAAATAGTGCATGTCTAAGAACTTTGCACATGCGTTTTAAACTGCTTTATTTTAGACACTATTGCTTGTCATTGGCCTGTAACCTATTCTCTGTGTTGTCGTCTCTATGCCCTCAGCCCTTACCAATCCGCTTCAGATCTTGGCTGCCCAGGCTTCAACATCTCCACCTGTGCTGGTCAACAGGCACTCCAGCATGGAAACCAACGAGTCCAGCATCAACGAGCCCGAGCCCAAACGGCCCAAAATGGAGGAGGACAGTGTCGCTCCGGTCCCCCAGCCTGTTATTGTTGCAATGAACCAAGAGGCCAGCGAATGAATGAGTGAGTGAATGTGTGAGCCGATGACGGATCATTAAAGCACATTTCACAATATCGTTAAACATATTGAGGGAAACGTGTTTGGTTTTCTTTAAAACGAGAACTTAAAAGTTTTGTAAACGCCCGACACGGGTAAATGATTGAATGTCTTTGTAAGAAGAGGGTAAGCGTTGTTGTATCATGGGGTAAATTCATTGAGCTACAACTGGCAGCATTAAAATTCAATGCTCACAGTTTTAATTTTGTAGGGGTTTTTAATCTTGTAAGAATGTTTGAAAGAAGTATGAAGAGAGGTACATGTGCTTAAAGACACCAGCTAGGCATGTGCGCCCAGGTAGTTCCTCACAAGGTACATCTGAGAGAGTTCTTCTTTTCGGGATGGGGTGGGACCAATACCTATGCAGCTATTACAGTCTGAGACCATGAGTCTCTATGAATTGAAACAGTATACAAAAAGGGTCACAGGAAGCTGTGTGTCACTGCAGTTACCTGTGCAGCCTTTGTGAGGATTTATTTATCTCTCTGTTAAAAAAAAGTCTATCTTTAATGAAATATGTTACAACTCAAAGCACATACAGTAGACAACAAGAAATTAATAGATACAATAGAGGCCTTTTCTAGCTGGAGTTCTTTAACCTACATTATTATTTTGTAGAGGATTCTTACCTTGCTTGCTTACTACAAAGAGACGTGTCTAGAAAAATGCTTATTTCTTAATTGGTCTGTGTTTAGCGCAAAAATTAAAAAGAACTCAATGAATGTAAGTAGCGTTTGTTTGTTTGTTCGTGGCACCCACTTCTGACCTAATCTATATATTAAACCATTAGAATGTGTTTGTAGATACATTGTTGATGTTCTGTGTTAAAAACAAATGGAGTAACTGTTTGAAGTTCGCCGTATTTAACGTAGCTCAGTCGTATTGGTCGATCCCCATTAGCACTTGGCCAAAATTCTGCTCATTAGAAATCTTGCGCAACAAAATCCAGATTGCATCAATGGATGAATGCAAGCACACGATACCAAATGCTTTTCCAGACCCAGGAATGTAACTATTGCAGAGGCTGTTTCTTCACTGACTTTCTGTGATCACTTAATAATCACAGAAGCCACTAAATGAATGTTCAGTATTTTTCTGAGAGTTCAAGAAACCTATTTTTTAGTAATATACACAAAGTCAGCCTTTAATGAGACTTTCTAGTTTTACTAAGAGAAGAGTACATGTATATTGTTGAAATTATTAAAATGTGCTTTCAAGACAATCACTAACAGGATTCAGTTCAGAAACCGCTTTGTATGTTGCAAATTAAACACACCACAAATGTGCAGTAAAGTACCCTAGAGTACTTTGTGAGCCAGCGTTTGTATGCTAACGCAGTCGTACAGTGACAGCCGTACAGTGTTCCTTTTGTAGTAGAAATGGAAACTTCAACAGACCAAATACATATCCTCCTCATTATTAGTGCCTTAGTGCTCCACTTCTTTCAGGACTAAATCAAAATCATTGTGATGTACTACTTAAAGACAACAACATCAAACTTGCCTACTAAATTAATTCGCAGGTTTGAAAGAATGAACACATCTTGCAAGAAAAAATAAACAACTCAGCATCCCGCCTGAGTAACAATGGAAGGATTGTAGAACCCTAGAAGAACAGACGAGGGTGACTATTTGTGGTGTGACTGGAAGTGACTGAGCAATATGATAAAAGTAGACAGGAAATGAATTCTCACTGGTTCCTTATTCTTTGTCCGGTGAGGTTTTGCATCATTTGCAAGCCTCAAAACTTCTTATAGCTCAGTGGACTAATGCATAATCCAAGAGGAATCTGTTAGTAAACAGAGAAAAGAAGAAGGACATTTGGATTCCAAGAATGCAGATATCACTGTAAAAATATAGAGATTGATCCTAGTTGATTAGATGTTACCCTTTGTTTCATGTCTTTATAATGTGGGCTTCAATAAACAAAATTAATGAGAGAACCACTATTCCATTTGAAGTATAATTTTTATTTGAAACAAAAGAATATGTCATTTATGACTGGCCTGACAAATGAAAGAAATGCATATATACATGTTTGTTTGTTTTTTGTTTCTCTCAAATTCCTTTTTTAATCATTATGGAATAACCAATGGAACGGTGAAACAAACATTGTCATTGTTAAAACAGTTAACGTACAGAATTAGCTGTCACTGCCTAAATGTTTTTCATACGTTTTTTTAACAATCTGCCGCAGTGTCTGTACGCATATATAACCATGGAGTATTTTTATCACAAAGATATTCTGATTTTTTTTTTTTTTTATTTCTTATTATTTCCTTTTTGTGCTTGTTCTGTTCGTTGTTATTTGCATATGCAAGTGTTTATACACTAAACATTTCTAATTTAAACTGTTTCCTTTCTCTTTTGAAACAAGTTGAAAGATACAATCTGTTTCCACTGTTCACAAAACACCCCTTAAATCACCCTGCTATACATCTGTGAATGTCCACGGGTTTGTCTTTTAATGTGTATTCAAGCACACAAAGTGTATGAGGGCTTTTCTTCTGTCCATGCAGTTTATGCGATACTGTACCTGGAATGAATAAAAATACTTCACTGGCTAATCTTTCAAATGAATGTGTGATCATGGCATCTTCTGTCTTGATTCCATGTGGATGAAGGTTTAAGCGTTGCATTAAGCGTTGCTCCACCTCATGTCATTTATTTTCAGACAGTGAAATCTTACCATCTTTATTGTATGCTAGGTACTTTGCTTGATTCCAAATTGATCTCTATTTTCTTCCCAGTTTTATTGCATTAACACTCTTTATAACCATGTGCACCAAAACCATGCAACTCTGTCCTGTCTTTGTCTGAGCAGAACTTTTGAATATATTCTGTTAACAGCAAACTGTCAAAAAGTATGAGCTACAAAGTTTCAGCTGCAGCCTGCTTGTGCATGTAATGAAGATCTCTGGCACTCTGGTTTATATTTTTAAAATATATATATATATATATATATGAATTTATAGCTTGCCATTGACTAATTACAGCTTTGATTTTTACTGCATCCAATGAGTTTGTATAAGAAATAGTAAATTTAAAGAAATTAAACTATTGCTGGTGTGTCAAATCTTGTATTTAAAATATTTAAATGAATGATACTGAATGAATGAATGAATGAAAGGTATCTTGTAATGTAACTCATCACTGGACACTGGCTTTATTTATTTAGTCAGAACTGATGCCTTTTATTTTTACACATAACGATTTAATTCCTTAACGTTTTAACTCAAATAATCTGTTTTACTATTAAAAAGTATTGTGCATTTACACTACAATGCTTTTCTAGGATATGATGATTGTTGTTGTTTTTTTAATATAGTGTAGTTAGTCCTTTAGTAATTTAGTTAAATGTTGAGGGTATATGCCTAGTATATTTCCATATTTTGTTGTAGAGAAGGTGGTTGGTAAATATATTTTTTTCTTTTTTACATTACTGTAAAAATATTCATATATTAGTACAATGTACAATCATTGGGGGATTGGAGTATACTTGCGTTGATTCTATTAAAGAACATTTCAAAATACACATTTGCCTTCTTTGCATAAGTTAAGTTTACTTCGAAGTTATTTACAGGTTGATTAGTGCTTGTCTTCATGTAATTATTAAATGAAATAAAGAATATGGATGTGGTTAGGTATTTAAGGTGAATTTGGATTTTACTAGTTAATGGCTGGTACAAAATGATATGGGTAGTCGTGTCTTGTCGGCGACAAAATAGTGTAACACAATCGGAAAGTTTATATTGTTTTTCTTTATACATGTATGCTGCCTGGAATTATTGTGTTTGTGTTAACAATGATAATGTCTGTTTGTTACTTGAAGGTGTTTAAAAATATAGGTTACAAAACTACAATTTCCGCTAGAGAACGTTTGTTACACTATTTTGTCACCGGCTGGCAAACAGGGAACCATATATAGACCATATATCTACCGAGAGATACTAACGTACTATTCTACCCAGATGTTTTTGTACTCATAGAATATTCTATTTGTGAATATGATATTCAAACCACAATATGAGTAGTGTATGCCAATTCTGCCACCCCCTTTGTTAAACTTTTTCGTAGCCGACTAACGCGAAAAAGAGGAACCAATTGTTGTCATGTGATTTGCTATCAGGACATCATAGCTGACGGAGCGAATGTTTTGATTTCTGCTTTTGACATGTAACGTTAACTGTATTGTTCTCAAAATGTATGCTGCGGCGACGGAGAGTTTAATAAAGCAGGCAAGGTAAACTATATGTTTACGTACAACGTTTACTGTCAAAAACTATATTTGTCATATGGCTAGTCTGGTACTTTTCTAAGTAACTTAAGTTAGACAAGTTCCTTAAATCAATATACCTTTCAGAGAAATAAAGGAGGAAGAGCTGCAGAGGTTTTGCGGGCGCATATGTAAGCTCCTCCACATTAAAGACGTTAGTGGAGACACAGTGGACTCCCTCCAGAGGCTCCATCTGATAGTTTCTGCCACTAAATATGCCAGAGAGTAAGTCATATTAATCTAAAATACATCTAAACAGCACGTGGGCACGAAACCATTCAAAAGTGTACTGGAAAGGTGTATTTCAGGACATTATAAGTGTATAATTGAAGACCTCCGTTACCATCAGGCTTCCGTCAGATCTGGTGATGAAGCTGCAGACGGTTCTTCGCTCTTCATCATGTCCAGAGCAGCTCCAGGTTCTGTCCTCCTGCATCATACGGGAGAGTCTTCCTCCCAGCGTGCACAGCCTGTGCTCTGATCTCAGTCAGGACAGCAGGACCTTTAGCTATGTGGCCAGTGTTGTTCTCTCTCAGGTGAGTCACAGGCTGTTTATGATCCGCTTGTGTTCTGTTCATGATGTGCACTTAACTAGTTATCTCATTTTTCACAGGCTGGAAATAAAGAAGATGTTATCCCCCTTTGCCACCATCTGCTGAAAAGTCTTGAGTCTCGGCTGTCTGACGGGCTGATATCTAAACATGCTCTTCCCATTCTCTCTAAAATGATTACTGCTTATCCAGAGATTCTCACAGATGGTAAAGTCGATCACATTCGTACAATACTATAGTAGGTCACTAGGAATTACAGTAGGGTCCAAAAGTAAAAGAAATTCTGAAAAAACAATTAAATAAAATATTATTTGATAGTTTTATTAATGCAAATATTCACTTTGATGTTTAATTTTTTTTTAATTAAATATTTAATTTAATGTAAAGTCTGTTTTGCATTTTTCAATTTTAATACAATTTATTACAAATTATATTATTAGCATAACATTTTGAATTGAACTTGTATGTCTCAGTATTTGTGTTAAAGTCAGCATGAAACAGAAGTTACGATAGTCTTTTCTTCCCTATTGTGACGTATATCCGAGTGAAACGGCTGCTTCTCGAACAAGAAAAAATGTATGGTGGGACTAGACATGATTAGATGGTTGTGGTGTGCTATTGTTGTGATGTCATGTGAGTGACAGGTTGACCTGCCCTCAAGCCAGAAAACACATCAGAGAAGATAAGAGAAGAGGGGTGCTTCTCAATATCCCTTCTCGTTTCGTCGCTCCTCCGTCCTCCATCCTATGACCCGGAAACCGATTGAGCTCAGCCATCTTGTAGGACATCTCAACTCTCTAATTGCACTGCGAGGATCGAGGAGTGAGGAGGCTTCCTGAGGAGTTATGAGCGAGGATACACAGGTGTATCCTTTGCGGAAGTGTTTTATCGACTAAACGTGACGCACGTATAAATTCTCCTCCCCCTTCACATCTTGCCACAGTTTATTAATTATTATAATTATCATTATTGTTTACATGTACAAGACACAAATGTATGTCAAATTACAACAGCTGTAGTAGGACAGTTCCAGAATTATATCAAAGCACAAGAAAATGAAAGAAAATTAAAAACTGTAATATTATGCAACAAATAAAAAGCAGTTAATAACTGGGAATAATTTATTGTTAATAATAACTGGTAATATAAAAAAACATACGGACAAATGTGGTATTTTGTGGAGGTTGAAACTATTACAATATAAATAATTATCTCTAATGTTCAAGAATCCCGACGTGCAAGCTAAATCCAGCGGTGTAGAGTCATCATTAATTGACGATGCTAAAGGGAGCGAGGATATATCATTTCACTTGATTCAGTTCCTCCGTCCTCGTGTCTTTTCCTTGCGTCCTTCCCTCGCATCCTGAAGGAGTGGAGCTAAGACACGAGGAAAGGAAACGAGGATGCACAAATAAGAATTGAGCAGCACCCCCGATGTTGCTGCAAGAGGCAGGGGAAATTATTTTGATTATGAAGATTACAAGGGCACATGAACTAAAAAAATATATAATGTGCAGGGATGAATCATTTAAAATAAACACTGCAATATAAATAAGAATTGTTTCATGGTGATTTTAATAACTGCAGAAATATGTCCAGAATGTTAAATATTTCTTATTAGGCATGTTTTAAATACTAAAATCTGGATTATGCAAAGATGTTAACATGAATTATTTGGTCATTAACCCAGATCAGGTGAATCTGGTCAGTCGTAAATTGGTGGATTGGTTGCGTTATGCCAGTATGCAGCAGGGAGCCTCCATGTCTTCTGGGGGATTTTTCAGTGGACCAAGAACACGTCAGGTGGGGCATGTTGCACCATCAACCAAAAAGCTGAAGTTTATTATGATATTGTTGAGTGATCTCAGTGAACTGATGGACATCTCTTCATCAGCCAGCTCCACTGATGGAGGTGGATGGGGTGGTAACGGGCGACTTCTTCACTGTGCTGTGTGTGGGCCAGAGCTACACCGAGGACCAGTGGATGAATATGTACACTTTCGCTATGATCAAAAGTTGGCTGCTCACTTATGATGCAGACGGGACTACAAACACAGAATCAGGTAGTCTGATCAGATATGTTGTGGGCAGACATTGTAGAAGTTGGTTTGCTTTATTTTAGTATTATTTATGTACTGTTATTATAGCTTATATTATATTTATAGCTTATATTATTTTTATATTTTCAGTTTTCAGTTTAACTTTAGTATAAGTAATTGGTAACACTTTACAATAAGGTGTCATTTGTTAACATTAATAAATACATTAACTAGCATGAACTAACAGCATTTATTAACCTTTGTTAGTGGTAGTTAAAAATGCTGTTGAAGTATTGTTCATTGTTAGTGTATCTTAACTAATTTTAACAAGTGAAACCTTATTGTAAAGTGTTACCAAGTAATTTTATGTGGTTTTGTTGGTTTTGTTTTGTTAGTTTTTTTTAATATCTTAATTTAGATTTAATTTATTTTAATTTCAGTTTAAGTACATTTTAGCACTTCAACATTATTTAAATTAGTTGCCAAGGCAGGTTTTGTAAGTTTAAGTTTTTCATATATATAATTCAGATTTATTTCAATTGCCCCAAAACGATTTGAACAATATCTACAGTTTACGAATTGTCCTGTATCAGATATATACTTCATTTCATGTAATTAAGGCGAGTAACATGGGATCTTCATCTTTGTTAGCTCTGCTAAAAAGAGCACAGGTCATTCAGTCACAGCACCAAGGTAAGATGCAAGTGAAAAGCCTGATATGATCAATCTGCTTCCTGCGCAATCAGAAACTCCCTTTACTGAATGACATTCCTCTCATTTGAATAAACAAACTCTCCTACTCCTAGATTTTTGGGGGGAACCATGATTCGTAATTAACTGCTGTGTGTATCAAATTGATGTTTGGAAGGAAATACTACTACTTACTGCATACTGTGGTGTGTGTATATACATTATACAGCCTATTATTTTTATAAAATAGTACATGAAACAGTATGCAGCCATAAACGTTTCATGCTACACTGTTGTCACATGACCTCACCATGTTTTCTTTTGTGTGTAGCATCCAGGAAGAATAAATAGGCTGTGTCTAAAATCTTATACTCTCTGAGTAGACACTTGCGACCATTAAAACATGTTATTTATAGTATGATAGCAGTCCAGACATACTATATTTGCCATGTTCATTGTTATGTGAGACCTGCAGTACCAGCGTCAGTTGTGTCGCTTCACTGCCATTTGCCTTTTTGCTTACTGTTATATGAATACTGTGAATTTGACATACTACTCTTTTCACATACTGGAAGTTATTTAACAATTTATTTAGTATTTAGTATTTAATCCAATTCTGTGTGATATCTCTATCTATGTTTTGGAAATGAGAATATTGTGATGCAGAATTCCACACTGTGTGCTCTGGTTGTATACTGCACATTTTAGCAAATGTGGTAAGTCATCTGGGTATTCAAAAACTGTGCAAGTGTGCACACTATACATACTGCATACTGCAAAAATAGTAGTATTGTAGTATGTCATTCCAAACACAGCCTGCATGTCCTGTCATATGCTCAACAATGCCTTCAATGACATTAGATCCCGCTGGATAAGATGCTTGATCGAGTCATGCTCCCTGGTGTTGTAATGTACTGTGCTGTGCTGTTTATGTAGATGATCGCTCAGAGGTGGACAGTTCAGTGATGTCCATGGTGTCGGCCACATCCTCTTCCAGCAGACTACTTTCTCCCAAAGAGAGACTCAGAGAGAAGGCTTTTGAATACTGCCAGCGTCTCATTGAACAGAGTGACCGGAGTGAGTATATTATAGGTCAGGCTATGCAGAATGTTTATTGCACTCTGCTGGTAAATGTGTTGATTTATTTCTCTCATTTTTTCTCAATGCAGAAGCTCTGAAGAGGATGGATACCGAGCTACAGAAAGCTGTAAGCACCACATATACTACCGTTCAAAAGTTTGTGGTCGGCAGGATTTTCAAAGAAGTCTGTTATGCTCACCAAGGCTGCAAGTATTTGATCAAAAATACAGTAAAAACAGTAACTTTGTGAAATATTATTACGATTTTTAAAATAACTTTATCAATATATTTTAAAAGCTGAATTTTCAGCATCATTACTCTAGACTTCAGTGTCACATGATCCTTCAGAAATCATTCATTTTGTGGAAACCATTTTCAAGATTCTTTGATGAATAGATTTAAAAAAGGAATAGATAAAAAAATGTATTTATCAGCATTTATTAGAAGTCTTATGTATGTCTTTACTGACACTTTTGATTTATTTAACACATCCTTGCTGAATATAAGTATTCCTTTCTTTCAAAAAACAAAACAGAAAAACATTTTACTGACCCCAAACTTGTGAACGGTAGTGTATATTTTAAAATAACTTCACTATTTAGTGGGGTCTAAAAGTCTGATATTAAATATTTATTTATTTCTAATTTATCATTTTAATCTGCACATAGATTCAATTTAAAATAAAACATTTTAGGAATTTAGTCAAATTTAAAGCAGTATATTTTTCATTACTAAAAAAATGTTTAACGCTAAAGAAATTAGTTAAAAAAGTCATGTAAGCTCACATAACGAATCCTGAAATTCATGTTTATTTGTTTTCACTTAAACTCTTTACTTAAATTGTTAGGCAGATAATATAATATGAAATGAAAATTCAGTGTCAAATTAGAAAAGATTGCAAAATAGAAGGATTTTACACTGTATAATTAAAGAATAAAATCATGATGAAACCAGTAGGTTAAATGGCACATGGACGGTGACTCTGTTTATCTGTTGTGCAGTGTATCATGGAGTCAGTGTCAATAATCGACATCATCTGTGGTGAGGACCCCTCCTATGTGTACCGTGCCTTCCCCTGCATCAAAGCCCTGTACAGCAGACTGAACGGAGACTTCGCCTATGCTCGAGCCCTGGTGCCGATCGCTCAGTTCTACCTCAACCACAGTGAGTGACAGGCCTCTGATTGTTTGACCTATGAATGTACAGTATGTCAGCATCCATGTGCTCTGTTATCAGGCGAGACGGCTGCGGTGGACTCCGAGGCTGTGTTCTGCCAGCTCCTCAGCCACTGTCCCACCGAGCAGTTCAACGAGCCCATGCTAGCCTTTGAATTTGTCCAGTTCTGTCTACTCAATTCCAGCGTGCTGCAGGACAGAGTGGCAAACTACAGACAGAGCTTCCCAAACCTGCTGAAGGTGGGCTGGCTGACTCGTATTTTAAACTGAATCCAGTTAAGTGATATACTAAAAGTTTGTGCGTTTTTCCTGTCAGTTCTTGGCGTGGAACAGCTCAGGATTGATTGCAGAGTTTGTGGAGCTGCTTCCATCACTGGTAGCTCCAGATACAGCCATTGAGTTACTGCACACTATCCTTGATCTGCCCTGCTTAGCAGCAGCGCTGGACCTCCAGCAGAGGTACGTCACTTTACCGAGTGCAGATCGGCGTTTTAACTCAAGTTGTTTGTGATGTGAATTAGTGATGCGATGCTCTTGCAGATCAGCGTGCTATCAGGCTTCGGACCGTACCACCTGGGACCAGCAGGGGGCGAAGGTGGCCGCTTCTCTGGATGCCTTCCGCCAGCCGTCCTATAGGGGGCTCTTCCTCTACATCCTCAGACCGGAGGCTGGGACCGGAGACACAATAGACAGGTAATACCTGGCATATCATTTATATGAATTTCTTAGGAAGTTATTAGTATTTATTAGGAATTCTAAATGAGTTAGCAGGATGCAGAATTGTAATTTGAGTTTAAGGAGGTAGAATTTAAATGGAATGAAATTCAAAGAAAATCATATATACATTATTACACTACCGTTCAAAAGTTAGGGCTTGGTAAGATTTGTTTAATGTTTTTCAAAGAAGTATCTTATGCTCACCAAAGCTGCATTTTTTTGATAAAAAATACAGTAAAAACAGCAATACTGTGAAAAAAATTTAAAATAACTGTTTTCTAATATATTGTAAAATGTAATTTACTTCTGTGATGGTGAAGCTGAATTTTCAGCATCTTTACTCCAGTTTTCAGTGTCACATGATTCTTCAGAAATCATTCTAATATGATGATTTGATGCACAAGAAACATTTATTATTATCAATGTTGAAAAGAGTTATGCTTAATACATATTTTTTCAGGGTTCTTTGTTCAATAGAAAGTTCAAAAGAAGATCATTTATTTGAAGTAAAAATTGTTTGTAACATTATACATGTCTTTATTGTCAATTTTGATCAATTTAATGTCATTGCTAAATAAAAGTGTTAATTTCTTTTTTTTAAATGTACTTACTGACCACAAACTTTTGAATGGGAGTGTATATCTGATCAAATTAGCTCTGATGGCTATAGTGTGATGGTTATACTCTGAGTGTGATTGCTTAATAGGCTAAAACGGCTTCATGAGATTCTGGCTGACATGGCGGAGAGTCCACGGGTCATTCAGTGTGCTCAGGTCGTTCCTGTGCTTCTGCATGTTTACTTCAACACTGTCACTCAGGTATGAGTCACGAATGAGAGGTCAAGCCATTTAATAGAGATCTCGGTTGTGTCATCTGTTCCCATGTTTTTTGATTGTGTTTATAGAAAGCTGATGAGAAAATGATGAACCAGCTGCTGCTGGTGCTGCTGGAGAGAAGTAGCCTGCTCTACAACATCAAGACATTTAATGCTGAGGTCCAAAAGTGAGGCACTTTTAAAACATTAAAAAATGTTGCCACTCCTTGTGAGATTTTGGCTGTTCCTAAAACCCAGTGAGCTGCCTCACTGTCTGCTGTCTACATAGGCGCCTAACTGAAATAAAACCTCACAAGTGAATGATTTAAAATACTCTCCCACTTGCGCAAAAAATCTTAAGACCAGGGGGAAACATTACAAGTATTCGCATTTCGCGCTGGTGGATCGTAACCAGGATGTAAGTACTGTTTCAAAATGCCAAAAGAAGAAACAGGAGCTAGAGACAAAAAATAGAGAGTAGGCAATTTATTGAAAACTGCATTTAAACTCAAACAGGCTGTTCATCAGCTGATCAAAAGTTTAAGACCATAGCCTTAAAAAGTTCAAATATGCACAAAAATATGGCTTTCATGTCATTGCCATCAGGAGATCATGACAGTGTGACTGCCTGAAGGACAAAGGCAAAAAGGCTCTCTTTGAATGTGGCAGGATTGTTGAGCTGCACAAGCAAGGCCTCTCGCAACGCACCATCGCTGCCGAGGTTGGACGCAGTAAGACAGTCATTTTACGTTTCTTAAAAGATCCTGAGAGTTATGGGACAAAAAAGTCAAGTGGTAGACCCAAAAAAATTTCACTTGCACTGAGCCGGAGGATCCATCGGGTTGTCCGTGAAGACACAGGCCGATCCTCGACCCAAATTAAGGCTCTTACTGATGCTGACTGCAGCCCAATAACCATAAAGACGGCATCTGCGAGAGAAGGGCTTAAAGAACAAAAAACGTCTTCAAAGGCCACATCTCCTCCTACGCCACAAACTTGCCTGTTTGGAATTTGCAAGGGAGCACCAAACATGGGACACTGAAAGGTGGAAGAAAGTTTTATTCTCTGACGAGAAAAAATGTAACCTATACTGTCCTGATGGCTTCAAACGCTACTGGCATGACAAGGAGATCCCACTGGAGATGTTTTCTACGCGGCACAGTGGAGGAGGCTCCATCATGATCTGGGGTGCTTTTTCCAGGGGTGTCAAACAGCGGCTGGCTGTGGACATGTTCGACTGAGGGCCCTCGTCTGTGCGGTAATGACTGGGTCTTGCAACAGGACAACGCTGCAGTTCACAACGCCCACCTGACGAAGGACTTCTTCCAGGAGAATAATGTCGCTCTTTTGGACCATCCTGCGTGTTCCCCTGATCTAAATCCCATTGAGAATGTTTGGGGATGGATGGCAAGGGAAGTTTACAAAAACGGACATCAGTTCCAGACTGTGGATGCTCTTCGTGAAGCCATCTTCACCACATGGAGCAACGTTCCCACCAGCCTCCTGGAAACAGTCGCATGAAGCATGCCGAAACGAGTGTTTGAAGTGATCAACAAGAACGGTGGGGCTACTTACAAACCCGATTCTAAAAAAGTTGGGACAGGTAGCAATAAGAGGCCGGAAAAGTTAAATGTACATATAAGGAACAGCTGGAGGACCAATTTGCAACTTATTAGGTCAATTGGCAATATGATTGGGTATAAAAAGAGCCTCTCAGAGTGGCAGTGTCTCTCAGAAGTCAAGATGGGCAGAGGATCACCAATTTCCCCAATGCTGCGGCGAAAAATAGTGGAGCAATATCAGAAAGGAGTTTCTCAGAGAAAAATTGCAAAGAGTTTGAAGTTATCATCATCTACAGTGCATAATATCATCCAAAGATTCAGAGAATCTGGAACAATCTCTGTGCGTAAGGGTCAAGGCCGGAAAACCATACTGGATGCCCGTGATCTTCGGGGCCTTAGACGGCACTGCATTACATACAGGAATGCTACTGTAATGGAAATCACAACATGGGCTCAGGAATACTTCCAGAAAACATTGTCGGTGAACACAATCCACCGTGCCATTCGCCGCTGCCGGCTAAAACTCTATAGGTCAAAAAAGAAGCCATATCTAAACATGATCCAGAAGCGCAGGCGTTTTCTCTGGGCCAAGGCTCATTTAAAATGGACTGTGGCAAAGTGGAAAACTGTTCTGTGGTCAGACGAATCAAAATTTGAAGTTCTTTTTGGAAAACTGGGACGCCATGTCATCCGGACTAAAGAGGACAAGGACAACCCAAGTTGTTATCAGCGCTCAGTTCAGAAGCCTGCATCTCTGATGGTATGGGGTTGCATGAGTGCGTGTGGCATGGGCAGCTTACACATCTGGAAAGGCACCATCAATGCTGAAAGGTATATCCAAGTTCTAGAACAACATATGCTCCCATCCAGACGTCGTCTCTTTCAGGGAAGACCTTGCATTTTCCAACATGACAATGCCAGACCACATACTGCATCAATTACAACATCATGGCTGCTTAGAAGAAGGATCCGGGTACTGAAATGGCCAGCCTGCAGTCCAGATCTTTCACCCATAGAAAACATTTGGCGCATCATAAAGAGGAAGATGCGACAAAGAAGACCTAAGACAGTTGAGCAACTAGAAGCCTGTATTAGACAAGAATGGGACAACATTCCTATTCCTAAACTTGAGCAACTTGTCTCCTCAGTCCCCAGACGTTTGCAGACTGTTATAAAAAGAAGAGGGGATGCCACACAGTGGTAAACATGGCCTTGTCCCAACTTTTTTGAGATGTTGATGCCATGAAATTTAAAATCAACTTATTTTTCCCTTAAAATGATACATTTTCTCAGTTTAAACATTTGATATGTCATCTATGTTGTATTCTGAATAAAATATTGAAATTTGAAACTTCCACATCATTGCATTCTGTTTTTATTCACAATTTGTAGTGTCCCAACTTTTTTGGAATCGGGTTTGTACTACTGTCTTTTTTTTGACACTTTTAGTTCTGTTGTGGTTTTTTTTGGGGGGCTATGGTCTTTTGATCAGCTGATGAACAGCCTGTTTGACTTTAATTTCAGTTTTCAATAAATTGCCTACTCTCTATTTTTTGTCTCTAGCTCCTGTTTCTTCTTTTGGCATTTTGAAGCAGTACTTACAACCTGGTTATGATCCACCAGCGCAAAATGCGAATACTTGTAATGTTTCCCCCAGTCTTAAGATTTTGTTCAGGAGTGTACATCTGACAAAATATCAGAACACACATTTCAACATAAATTCTACATGTGTAAGTGATTGTGCATTATTTATTTGTAGGGTGTTCAGCACTCACCTGTTGGCTCTGTGCAAACTCCACCCACCACTGATTGTGGATCAGTCCAGGGAGATCCTGGACTTTGCAGGCACCCCTGCCAACATTTACAGTAAAGAAGACTTCTACACACATGTGGTGAGGAGGAGAAGTAGAGCACTGTGATTGTAAGTGTCGTCATGCTATACTTGCTCTTCAGGTGACTGTATTTAATGTGTGCACGCAGGTGTGGGTCATTGGCGAGTTTCTCTCGGTGTCATACGACCCTCGCTGCACGGTGGAAATGATCACCTCTTTTTTTGAGAGTTTGGAGGCGGTGCTGTTTGAGATCACGCAGGTGCGACAGTCAGCCAGCCCCCCAAGTTTCTCCCCCCGCCTCATCACTGTGCTCATGACCACCCTGGCTAAACTGGCCACACGCAGTCAGGATCTTATTCCAAGGTAGATCAATCTGCTTCAACACCATGGTTTTTTCATTACAAATTATATGATAAATTGTATATATTTAAATGTTTTCCTGAAGACAAAATACACACTGATCATCCAATTCAAAAAGTTAAGCTTTTTCGGATATTTCCTTTCATGTAGTGTGTAATATAACTGTTTAAAAGATGTTTCAAAGATGAGAAATGGAGTTATTGTCTCCCAAAAGAAAGAACCTATTCTGAACTGCCTGAAACGAATCATCAGTAATTCCAGCCTTACTTCCTGCATGAACCTACGTATGTTTGTAACAAATTTGCATAATGCCAGCCTATGGCCTTCATTGGCTTCCCGTGCACTATATCTACTTAGCTGAAATTCAGATATGGTATTGGGACTTTAGTTTCTGACACGTGCTGTATACGGTAGACCAATCATGACAGACTGGGCCATCTGACCAATCACAGCAGAGTAGGCTCTTGGAAAGGAGGGGTTTAGAGAGACCGAATCTTTCGAACTAACCGTTTTAGACACTGTGAGAGAAGGGATGATGCTATATGTATATATTATGAAAAAAATAGTATTCTTTGATCTAGGATGCTTGTAAACCTATTGTAGGAGACCTCCTAAACTAAATTAGGAGCATTTAAAATAGCATACCAAAAGAACTGTAAGGTTTACATTAATTTAATTACTTAAATACTGGGGGAAATACTAAACCATAATGAGCCTTTAATATATATAGACGTAATGTATGCCTATTCTGTGCTCAAGCGCACATACAGCTTGCCGCATAACACCAGCAAAAGTAATGTTTATGAATGTGTCGGAAAATAGCAAGGAGACATTTAAATTATTTATTAAGTGTCAGCTGCAAAGATTAAGTTGATGATGCTGACTCTCCATCCCCGCAGTGGACGCACCTTTATAGAGATTTCATACGGATAACATAATCAGAGAGTATTTGTTTTTCGATTCAAATTGGTTCATTTAAAAGTAGTAATTTCAAGCTTTCTGTAGATATTTTTCGCATGTCTGTGAGGTAAGTAGCCTATACGTAGAGTTTCGGTTCATTTTTGTGACACGCTCCAGTTCACGGAGACTGAGACGGCAGAAAGCACGTTTGTTTTCTTTATTTTTCAAAAGCACAATGTTTTATTGTTATTGTGAGTTTACACAAATAAAAGTAGACCCGTTTGGAATGATGTATTACTCACATCTGTATGACCAAAAATGACGGAGTATTTTAAGTTGTTTCCGTTGTTATCAGGAAAAAAGCAAGTGATTGCGGCGGTGCCTCAATGCTAATACTTTAGCTTCCACACTCCGCACAAACACATGGATATGTGCCTAATAATAGCACATTAATCTAGGTTAACGTTAGAGCGAGCGGCCAAGTAAAGTTGCTACTACTTGCATGTTTCAAATGATAAGCCATATTTGAGGTCGATGGATGATAGGCGACAATTAATTAAAACATGTAATTAAAACAAGGATCACCCGTTAACGATCTGTCCCTTACGGACTGAGTGACTTCGCCTCTTCTAGTCGACTAACATTTAATCGACTATTAGGGGGCAGCCCTATTTATAACATATAGTAAAATTAAAAATCTTGTAGTATCAACCAATATTTCGATATCCCTCACTCTTTCCATATCTTTTTCCATTTCTCTCAGAGTGTCGCTTTTCCTGTCTAAGATGCGGACGTTTGCTCGTAGTGGTCCAGTAATGGCGTGCTACAGTGAGGAAGACACTGAGGAGATCATCACACGAGCCCATGAACTTATTAACTTGCTTAAGTTACCAAATGTGGCTCAGTTTGTCCTGGCCCCTTCAGCAGGAGGCGACGGCCCCCGCTGGCACAGAGACACCAATGCCTCACTTCCTCAGGCCATGAGAACAGTCAGCGGTCTCCTTCATAGACATTCCAGCTTCCTGCCCATGTAAGCCAATTCTAGGAACTCCTTTTCGAAATAACTGCAAAATGCAGAGAGAGTGAAAACAGACAAGCACTGCTTCATCATGACTTTCACTTCTGCTGAACACATTCTTGTCTATCACAAATATATCAAAACAAACATCAAGACACAAGAGGTTTATGATTTATTCCTTGATTTATTCAAATGATTGTTAGAGACACTTATATAAATTAAGCATTCTATGTGTTTATTGTCAGGTTGCATTTTTTACTGCCACTTATGATTAGTGTCAAAACTGTTAAAATACAGCTTAGATTCAGTTTTGTCCTTTTGATTAAACATCTATGAAACCAAAAGAATTGACCATATACATGAAATTTGACACAGTAGAAATGTGCTTATTGTCATATTAATGTGGCCTTATGACAAAATGAGTAAAAACATTCAAAGTCACATTGCTTAAAAACATACTCTGTCATATCTGAGCTTCCTGGCTAAAGCCGCGGTCACTAGACTTTGAGCATGTGAATTTTCTACGTACACTGCAATGGTTGCGCAATCATGTCACATTCTGCGCTGTCTTTTTAAAAAAACATAATTCAACATATAATACATCAAAAATGTACAAATATGCAGTCTGCTGCACTCAGCTGGAATCCTGCAGATTTAAAGTTTGCGTTCTAAAAGGTCACGCTATGGCATAACAGTCTTCTATTGGTCACAAGTCTTTACGTGATACGAATTCGCAGGTCAGAGTTCAGCAAACTTGAACTTTGGAACACAGCGAAATGCAAAACTTCTTCTCTTGAGCTTGCATTTCCTGTCTCCCGTATTCACATGCGTATAAATGGAAGTCAATGGAAGGAAAAGTGTAGTGTGTCGAGGCAAATGTGTCGAGGTAAAGCAGTCATGTTGGCTGCAGGACACAAGTTATTCATTGAACTGATCACAGATGGGAACACATTAAGAAAAACCACACAAAAAAACAATCTGGAAATAAACCATTACAATTGTCTTTTAGCGTTAAAAGTGACGTTTTAGTTGCAAGAATTTCATCAAGGTTCATATTTTTATGAGACCTTTAGGTAAATCTAATTGGGTCTTACTAAAAAGATGCATATAATTCATCAAGGCTAGTTTCAATGTGAGCTTCTGTGAGAGCTCAATTGACTTATATTCAGAATTAATAAATCCTGTTATCCCCTCTAGATTTCCACATAACTCACAACCACAGAGAATCCATAGTGCAACGGTTACAAAGCCATTTCTTACATTTTTCTTACATCTTACATTACAAGATCACAGTTGTAGAAATACTTCAACATAAATTCTGCTCAGTGCCAACTAGGGCTGGAACGATTTGACCTGAAATCAAAATCTCGATAAATTATAGATAAATTAGCACAGTAGGCCTACATTAGATTTATTTGAATGCATTAATGAGAGAGTGATTGTGTGTGTGAATTAGTCATACCGTCTCTATTAACTATGAAGCTGTGGTTTGTAGTTACTTCAAAAGTAGACAAATCTATGCTATAACGGTTGAGTTTCTAAGCTACTTTAGTGATAAATCACAGGACAGCGTTGACATTGAGTTTCTGCGCTCTTCTCTGCGCGCGATCTTCAGTGATGTGCGAGCTATTGTCTGTATGAGTGTTAGTGTGTCACAATATATCAGGCATTAGTTCAACATAATACACATCCTATGGTCTAAAATCGCTTCAATGTTCAAGCGGGCAGGCCTTAAAAAAAAACATACAATTGACAAAGTTTTGTGAGGACGCAAGTGAAAGTGATCTGGCTTCAGGGCACGCGTGTTGTCAGAGACACGACACAACTCGGCTCTCTGTCACAGAAAAAAGCTCACGAGCACTGAACGGAGATGTTTGCCATATTGTTGTTCTTGAATAGTGTAAAATCGCTTGAATGTTCAAACTGTCAAGCCTTTAAACGCATTTAATTGACAAACTTCATGAGGACGCAAGTGAAAGTGATCTGGCTTCGGGGCTTGCGCGCGCCGTCTGTGTGTGCGTGTAGCAGCGAATATAAGAACAGCGATTAACTTACTTGTATAAACTGTGTAAAACATGCAATTACCATAGTAATTCTGAGCATCCAGGTTGTATAAACAAAGATAACTGCTCCTGAATCTTTCCGTGTGCCTGCAAACTGCATTTGATGTGACTGACGGGGCGGAGTCACGTGACTAAATAACCGAAAATTAGACGGTTAGAGGTTCTGAATTTCGGTTTCGATTACTTTTCGATTAATCGTCCAGCCCTAATGCCAACAACTGTCAATAAATGAACGTCTATCATATCAAGTGTTTAAAGGCAGTAGATAGCTCTGTTAAAGGACATGGAATGTTATTTAGATTGTGTATTCTGTATTATACACATTTTGCCTGTAAACATTGACAGTTGAAACAGTACATTATGTCAACAGGTTAAGACTACATCTGTAAAAAAAGACTGGCCACAAAGTGCTGAGTTATCAGTACAGAAATTCTTCTATATGAAAGTGTATTTTAGTACAACAGTACTATAACATGCCCATCTATGATTAATATAGAGGGATGCAAAGGCAGCTCATGATCAAATACATTGTCTTTTATAGCTCAATAAACCCTGTATGTGTGAATACTTCAGGTCTTCTACATCTGTCACCTGGATATTTTGATTTGGCTGGTCCCCGTTGCATACAAGTACCTCCAGATGGCGTAATAGTGTATGCCTGCCCCCACTGCCACAAAGACGTGCCAGATGGCATGAGCGAATGGGATGAGGCCATCACTCTTGAAGAAGACAATTCCCAGGCAGTAGAAGACTCCGCCCACTGACAGCTCTAATATGCCCTCTCTGTTAGGCTGAAATAATACGTTCAGTTTAAACAGGTCGCTCTGCCACAGATAAATTACACAAAGGTCATTCCACAAAACACGTGCTTTCTCTGCATGTGTAAAATATGTTCATACAGACATTTTTTGAAGATAAAGATCCGTTATGTAAATAACGTTTTTTTTTAATGTTTTTTTTTTTCATGATGATGACTTTTTAACCTGTCTCCATCCATTTCCAACTTAATTTTATTAACAAATATGCACATTTTATATAAATATATATATTATAAATTATATAGTATAGGTAGCAGGGTCAAACGAACATTATGCTACAAGCCTTTTGTTTCTACAAGCTGCTTCTTAGAAAGAGAATGCAATACTTTTCATTTATCATTTGTTCTGTATATGAAATCATCGTAACAGGGTTGCCATTTTAATATCCGCTACTGGCAAACATAAAACATGGTAAATTATGTATTTTGTGGTTAATGGTCAAGAAGATCTGCTGAAGTTCAAACTGAACATCAGAATGGGGAAGAAAGGTGATTTAAGTGACTTTGAATGTGGCATGGTTGTTGGTGCCAGACAGGCTGCTCTGAGTATTTACTCAGATCTACTGGGATTTTCACGCACAACCATTTCTAGGGTTTACAGAGAATGGTAAAAAAAAAAAAGAGAAAATATCCAGTGAGGGGAAAGTTCTGTGCTCAAAAATGCCTTGTTCATGCCAGAGGTAAAAGGAGGATGGTTCGAGTTGATAGAAAAGCAACAGTAACTCAAATAAGCACTCGTTACCACCGAGCTCTACAGAAGAGCATCTCTGAACGTTCTGAACATGTTGAGTCTTGAAGCAGAAGGGCTACAGCAGCAGAAGAACACACCGGTGCCACTCCTGTCAGCTGAGAACAGGAAACTGAGGCTACAATTCACACGACCTCACCAAAATTGGACAATAGAAGATTGGAAAAATATTGCCTGGTCTGATGAGTCTCCATTTTTGCTACGACATTTAGATGGTAGGGTCCGAATTTGTTCTAAACAACATGAAAACATGGATTCATCCTGCCTTTTATCAATGGTTCAGGCTGCTGCTGGTGTAATAGTGTGGAGGATATTTTCTTGGCACACTTTGGGCCCCTTAGTACCAATTGAGCATCGTTGAAATGCCACAGCCTCCCTGAGCACTGTTGCTGACCATGGCTACTTCCAGCAGGGTAACGTGCCATGTCACAAAGCTTAAATCATCTAAAACTGGTTTGTTGAACATGATATGAGTTCACTATATACTCAAATTACCTCCACAGTCACCATATCTCAACATGATGTGCAGCTGACAAATCTGCAGCAACTGCATATTGCTATCACCTTGCAGCACCTTGTTGAATCTTGAGTAGGTACTAATTAGATACTTCACAACCACTAAAAACAACCGCAAAAAAATTGTGTATATATAGTAGGGAAGTATGCGATTTCAGATGCAGCCAGAGTCTACATGCCTTATTTTTAGTTATTTTCACAGATTCGTGTTTAGTACATCATTGTCCTGTAAACGTTTACACGACAACGATGTACTAAACACGAATCTGTGAAAATGACTAAAAAGGCTGTATTTTGCATGCCAGGCCAGTAGTTGGAGACATAGATATGTATACGTAGATTTGTTCTTCTTCACTGCGTATGACATCATCACGTCGGAAAGGTCACGCCCGTGACATACGTAGAAGTACCGACCCAGTGGCGAAAAACTCCATCTCATGTTCTCCTCCAACTTCAAAATTGTCTGACATTGTTATTTTACCTTTATTTTTGTAAAGGGCGTTTGATTTAGTCTTTGCACGTTCGTTTTAACACTGGGTCGGTACTTCCACGTGCGTGACCTTTCCGACGTGATGACATCATACGTCGTAAAGAAGCACAACACAGAAGTCGCGCATTTGAGGTTAAAAAGTATATACACTTTTTTTTTTTTTTTTTTTTTTTTTTTTTTTGGTGGTGGTGGTTTCGGTAGATAAGACCCTATTCCTCGGCTGGGATCGTGCAGAGCCTCTGAAGCCCTTTGAAACTGCATTGATTTGGTCAACCTGTTGGTTGCCATTGAAGTACATTTATATGAAGAAAAATTCTGGAATGTTTTCCTCAAAAAACTTAATTTCTTTTCGACTGAAGAAAGAAAGACATGAACATCTTGGATTAGGTGGGGGTGAGTAAGTTATCAGGAAATTTTCATTTTGAAGTGAACTAATCCTTTAACGAGCAGATTAGGTGTACCTAATAAAGTGGTTGGTGAGTGTTATATGTATATATAATCCAATTTTATTTGTTTATATATAATTCATACACTCAAAAAAAAAAAAAAGCATTAGATAATGAAAATGGATGAGCTCAGTGCCGATTTAGTTTCCGGCCGCTAATTGTTTTTCGTGAATTTGAATATGTGCAAAGGATTGTGGGTGAATGGAAAATGTGAAAGATACACTTGATGCATCCTTCAAAATAAGCCAAATGAAGGGTGCAAAGCAAAGGCTAGATCCTTCAAATTGATACTGCTTTTGCATCCTTACTAGGACACAGCCAAGTAAACCTAACTCAATAACTCAATGAAAGACATTAATGAAGTAAAGACCTACTTGTATTGAAAAGTATACTTTATGTTAACAACACTAACGGAACTGTTGTAAAATATAAATAAGCTGCTTAAGGCATCTCAAAAGCCTTCATTACTGTATTTATGAACACATGTATAGGTGTCAGTCACACGTACCATTGACAGAAGAACAACTGCAGGAACGGCTCCCATGGCAGTGTAGCACAGTAAGTCTAGTATCTTGTTCCTGAAACATAACACAGCTGTTTTAAAGATATTCTGATGCTGAGTTGTTAATATTAATTTGCATGTTTTGACATTTATAATTAAAAAAAACAAGCACAGGCATTTTTTTTTTAAATTTTGGACATTAACTATCACAATAGCATCTGAGAGTGATTATCATCTGTGTCCTCAAATAAGAGGGCACATACTTCTCATGAAAAAAGAAGACATAGGCAGAGCCAGCACAGGCCATGATCCACACCAGCCAGCGCATGTGGACAGCCCAGGGTCCTAGTTCTCTCAGGTTCAGCCTGCACACAACACACAAACACACCTGTGTCAGTAACACACTCATCCCTGTTAAGATGTAAAATGCAGACAGTTATGTTTATCCAGCAGACACACACATCTCACCATACTCACCAGGGTGCATAGGATGCAGCTATAAAGAAATATATCACCATCCTGTCGCACATGTGGAATCGCTGCTCCATGTTCCTGTTATAGCAAGACATAAGAAAATGTTTCTTTAAATACTCATTCCTGATAAAAATTAATCTCACATCTTTGTACTGGCTTGTATCCTTCTAATCCTTCTACATCACCGTTCCAAATGCTGCAAAAACCGAATGTTCAGCATCATTACTCCAGTCTTCAGTGTCACATGATTCTACATAAATCATTCTAATATGCTGCTCAAAATACACTTGATCAATGTTGAAAACTGCTGCTTAATATTTTTGTGTAAATTGTAATACATTTTTTCAATTGCTAACAAGCATCAGACAATACTGAAGCCACTTTTTCAAAACTCTTCATACAGTCTGCATTACCAACATGAATCTTGGTCAAACAGTTCATCTCACCTCCAAAACTCACTCAGACCAACAAAACACTTCATATATGTCTCAAAGCTTGTTCCACCATAACACTGGCAACAATTCTCATTCAGAAAACATACATTTTCATTCATAACACACTGACCTAATAAACAACAGGGAGTATTACATAAATGATGAACTTTTATCTTTGACTTTTGAATGATTTTTCACATAAATCAGTATTTCATTAGGATAAGAATAACATCTTTTCATTTTACTGACTGTATTACTGCACAAAGTATGAATGAGAAATTTACATATAGTAATTTACTAATTTAATAATCAAAAGTTGAGACAAAAAAAAAAATGAATGTGTGCGAGTGTGTCATCCCTGTGATGGACTGGCCATTTGTCCAGGGTGTTTTCCTGCCTATGACCCAAGACACTGGGAAAGGCTCCAGCCTCCCCATGACCCTTCATAGGGCAAGTGGTCCTCCCTCTCTCTGCCACTCTTCTTTCCCCACCAATGTGTCTTCCTTGATCCATGTTTCCAAACAAAATCATTCTGAAGCCATCCCAAATTACTAAAATATGACTGAAGAAAAAAAAAAAATACCAAGAGAGACTAAAAATAGGACACACCTGGGTCGGCTTTCAGGTGAAATTGCAATTAGTTTGTTTGGAATAATTATTATTTAATTTCATTGTAAATATTCTGCTACTATTTTATATTTCAATATAATTACTGCATAAATGCACAGAATTTGCCATCATTCTGATTTGAATGTACTTTTATCAGTTTTGAAAGCAGTGTGTTAGCATTCAAAAAACGTGCTGCAAATATATAGTGTTTTAGTGTTTTATAGATGGGAATGACAAAAGTGTTCATGGATTTTTGCTGTGTAAAAGCAATGAAAAATGATTCACAGTTTGGTCTGCAATCTGCATGGACTTCTGTTTCACTGAATGTGTGAAGATGAGTAATGTGTCCTTGCTGAATAAAAGTATTAATTTCTTAACCACCCATAACATCCTAGCAACATAGAGCCTAATTACATTTTATTTAAAAAAAAAACATTTGTATTGCTTTATATAATATTGTCTTCCAAATCAGTGCGTGTAAAATAAATGCAGGTGACTGTAGTGAAGCATTTTGCAATCCATTTATACAGATTTAAGTCCTGTTCTTGCTTAATGAGACTCTTTTTGTTATTTTTCATATGTGTAATTTCCAATGGGCAGAGTCATGTGTGAATCACAGACTGATGAAACTGACAGTGGTGAACATGAACTGACAGGCCCATGTGAATACATCTGCTGTGTCAATGTGGATTCATGTGTAACTGCGTAGGTGTCCTGCTCTGATGAAGATTCAAAGTTCATTCATAATGTTTCCACTAAATCTGCATTTGCAGCTGAAACTTCCTCCTGGCACAGAATATGCAAATATACTAAAGCCTAAAACAATATTTTGCATAATAGGTTAACTTTTGGAATGCATTGGTTTGAAGATATATATGCATAAATAAAATATTTTTCTTTTTGCAGTTGAATTTTTTTTTTTAAATTACAGAAGACATGCAGGGAACTTGCCTAATTAATTGAGGAAATCTGTTTCACATCCAAAGGCACTTTATAATGAGTGTGTCTGTTTAGTCATTATTGAATCCCCTAAGGCAGAAACAAAAAAAACAAAAAAACTGCACATGCTCCGTTTAAAAAGCACCAAGTTGACAAATAACATGCTTTTTTATTCAAGATCTTAGGTTAAAATGTATGTGAATGTATATGGGAATGTATTATAGGATGTGAATGTATATTGGAATCTTAGGTGCTGCTGAGGTTCTTTCCTTTCTGTTCTAAAATAAAATATAAAATTATTTGTGGAAAACATTTAAAACAATGTATCGGCAGCCATCATAACTTTTTAAAATTATAACTATGCATCACTGCTCCGTTATGACTCACCTGAGATGACTTTTCTTCCAGGACACTGTATGGAACATGGTGGACATGATGAACAGCCCAGACAGACCTGTACCATACATCCATGCAGAGATGGTCTCCCACTGGTCATCAGAGAGGAAGTACAACACTGAGCTGCCCATGATACTGGGAATGATCCAGAACTGAACAGAAGACAAAACCATTATGTATGTTTTTTTGTATTTTCTATTATTCTACTATTATATTAATTAATAGTTATGTGTTATAGCAGTGTTGGAGTCAAGACCAGCTCATTTGAGTTTGAGTCAAGAACCATCCACATGCTCCCGAAGACCATGAAAATATGGACTTGGGCTCGGGCTTAAGGGTGTCAAGACCATATTTTCATGGTCTTGGTCTTGTGGACTCAGGAGCAAATGGACTAAGACCAAGTGGACAAATGGACCAAGACCATGAAAATATGGTATTAAACTTGGACATGAAAACCAAGACCATATTTTTAAGGTCTTGGTCTTGTTCTAAGACCAAGACCATGAAAATATGGTCTTAGACTCAGACTTGAGGACCATACCAAGACCATATTTTAATGGTCTTGTTGTGGACTCAAGAGCATATAGACTTAAGGTGATGATACACGGGGCAACTTTTTGAGCAATGTTGCCAGGCAATGTTGCCAAGCGATGTTGTTTGGGCACTTTCCCATAGAGAATGGGCAACAAATTTCTATCTGGATACTTTAGATCGGTCGTGGGCCCTGTGTCTCACCTGGTTGCCCGTTGACGGCAACATTGCCCAGCAACATTGCTCAAAAAGTTGCCCCGTGTATCATCACCTTAAGACCAGGACCGTGAAAATATGGGCTTAGACTCGGACTTGAGGGCCAATACCATGAAAAAACGGTCTTAGACTTGAATTTGAGGACCAAGACCATGAAAAAATGGTCTTAGACTCAGACTTGAGGACCAAGACCATGAAAAAATGGTCTTAGACTTGGACTTGAGGACCACACCAAGACCATATTTTCATGGTCTTGGTGTTGTCATGGTCAAGACCATTAAAATATAGTTATGGATTTGGACTCGATTACCAAGACCAATACTATATTTTCATGGTCTTGGTCTATTCATGGACTTAGTCTTGACTCTGACTCAACACTCAACTGGTCTCAACTACAACACTATGTTATAGTACTTAAATACAAAATGACCTAAAATGGCCAACCCCAGTCCTACATGATGTATGTCCGGTTTGCTAACTGGATTACAGTAATTACATCAGGAAAACAAAAAAAATATAATATTTGTAGTCTCTGACCGAACCTCCTTCCATCTGTCACTGTTTATGTCTGATCAAATCATCTTTACATGTCCCCCGAGCCCTATTGATTTTCTAAAGAAGCCATCTTTTTTACAGAAGGTAATAAACATCATATTACAGCATTTCTGACAAACACATTATACAAAGTCAACAAGCACACACAGTAAATTGTCATGGCTTGACTTCAATTTGTATACATCAGTGAAATGGATGCGTGATATTTTTGGGCTTTTACAGCCATATGTACGAAACAAAAATGCACTGATGCAAAGAGGATTGGTGTGTGGTCAATGTCTCATGCTGTAGCTCGTGAACTGGTCGTGCCAGATGTGCGGCTCTGAGAGGCAGGGATTAGAGAGTAGGATGTTATCCAAACAACATGTTATCCCAACATGCCCATATAAAACACATGAGCACAAACGAAGCAAGGCTGAACAGAGAACTGACACAAACAAATGACAGTATGAAAAAACAATGACCTGATGACTGTGATTTAATAATATTGTTAAATGATTTTGGCCCTGAATATCCGTAAAATGTTCTAGTTTGTTGAGCAATATTACATCACACAATCTCTGTTTTTTATGACCTTGGTGAACCTTCTAATAGAAGAGGGAAAGTTATGAAGGCTTCTATGTCGCAGGAGTCAGGACAATGGCATCAAAACTTTCCCTCGACAACACCCTCTCCTTCAGCCAATTTAATACACAGAACCAGAGGTCTTTATTCTAAATGTTGACCAACCCGTTTAGTTTGTGATCTCACACTGTTATGAAGTACGTTATTTTCATTCAAGGTTTCGCCTACGTTTTGTTTTGTTCTTCTCTGTGTGAGATAAGAAGTAGATTTCCACTTACTCCATGGGTAGCACAGTTGGCTGCATGCTCATACTCAGTTGGCTGGTATCTCTTGCTAGACGGGACTCGGTTGTTCATAAACCTAAAAAAGATATTTTAGTGAATTTGAAGTGCTTAAATTTTGATACTGAGGGTTGAGATTCAGTTTCATTTTTTTTCCTCTTTCCATTTAAAATCGGAGGCATTGATTTGAAGCACTGTATATTGGATGTCATCATAGTTAAAATTTGTAAAGTAAAAAGTAAAAATGTATTTATACAGTTCTATGAAAAATATATGCTTATGTATCCTACCATTTAAAGGTGCAGTGTGTGAATTTTAGTGGCATCTAGCGGTGAGGTTGTAAATTGCAATCACACACCGCTCACCCCTCCCTTTCGAAGCACATAGAGAAGCTACGGGGCCGACACAGGACAAAAATGTCGTCATCGTAGAGAGCAGAGAGTGACTAGCGCTCTGTAGAGAAGTTTGTCCGTTTAGGGCTACTGTAGAAACATGACGGCGTAAAATGGCGATTTCACTGTAAGGGGACCCGCGGTGTATGTAGATAGAAATGGCTCATTCTGAAGTAATAAAAACATAACGGTACATTAAGTAAGGTCTTTATACACCACTGAAAACATAGTTATGTATATTATATTTCATTTCTGTCAATAGATCCTCATAAATACTACACACTGCACCCTTAAAAATGTGGGGTTGGTAAAATTTGGTAAAAAAAAAAGTCTCTTGCTCACCAAAACTACATAACACAAAATACAGTAAAAATAGTAATATTTTGAGATATTATTACAATTTAAAATTTTCTATTTTAATGTTTTAAAATGTATTCCTGTGAAGCTGAATTTTCAGCATCGAAACTCCAGTCTTTAGCATCACATGATCCTTCAGAAAGCATTCTAATATGATGATTTGCTGCTCAAATAATGTTAACAAGTAACATTCTTATCGTTATGCTGATTAATATTTTGTGAAATTTTTTTGATGCATAGGAAGTTCAAAAGAACAGCATTTATTTGTTATAAAAATATTTGTAACATTGTCACTTTTGATCAATATAATTTATCCTTGCTTAATAAAAATATCACTTTCTTTAGAAACAACAAAACACCCTCAAATTGTTTGACACGTCTTGTTTAACTAACAGACCTGATGGCACAGAAAAAGCAGCACAGTGTTACAGGTTAAACTCCTTTTCCTTTCAGAGGTTAACAATTAAAACAAATTAATGATAAAAAGCACATAATGTTCAGGTTCAAGAGCATTAGGTAACCCTCTTTGTGGCACCTCGAGGATTTAATATGCATTCAGATCACATTTTTTGAATTTTCTTTTATTGCATGGTTGCCTAGCATCTGTAACTACCTAACGAAGAAGCTAATCCTGTTCGGAATGAGGTCTTTTATGCTACTTACATTGAGTCGCTGATGTATTAGGTAATGATGTCATAGTCTCCATGCCAACCTGAGGCTTGGGATTTTCTTTTTTATTTCCCCCCAAACACTCTTTATCTGTGTGATTGAATTAATGTGCATGAGGACACAGGGAAGTGGGCTAGACTGCTAACCAGAATAAATTAGCCGAGCTCAGCGAGCTCTGGAAACCATCTTACTTTGCTTCTTGATTATGTATCTTGATTATTGTCTTCAGTTGCAGTCTTTTCAAAGATACATAGTTCCGCCACTAAAACACACAGGCTGACTTAAAGGATTGTCATCTCTTTTCTCATCATTTTTTATTCTGTTGTTTTCTCTTCATATGTATTTTAATGTAAAAAGAGTGATCCAGGTGTGATGTAGGAATCACATTCACAGTCACATATTCAATTATAATGCCCGAATGCACCAGAGATGCTAATTCATGCAGAATTTGCCTTTAATCACCATAGTTATTGGATATATTTAGTGTCACTTTTCATATCACTGCTTTTTTACTATATTCAGGGAAAATATTTACTCAGATGTCAGAGCACTACAGGGCATCCAGTTCATTACCATGGATGAGTTCATTAAATGAATGTTTGGCGTCGCTCCAGGTTTCAGCACCCGGTGTTTCTCTGCTTGGCCTTTATAAAAGAAATTGCTTTTATATGATGACATCTGGGGCTAAACTGGGAAGCCCGGCCTCATTGTAGCAATGTCAGTTTGGCACTATTAGACATACATTTATTTTTTTATAATACTCTCAGAAAAAAAAGGTACAACGCAGTCACTGGGGCAGTACCCTAAGGTACAAAGGTGAAAAGGTACATCTTTGTATCTTACTTACCCCTAAATTGTACATATTAGTACCTTAAAAGTACATATTAGTACTTTAAAAGTACGTATTAGAACATTAAAAGGTACATATTAGTACTTTAAAAGTACATTACAAAAGGTACATTAGTACATTTTTGCTTTTGTACCTTAGAGTACCGCCCCAGTGACAGCGCTGTACCTTTTTTCTGACAGTTTAGGGAAATGTTTTTACTTCCAAATGTCAAAAAAATTCTTCATGCTCAGTACACTTAATACACACCAATCAATCTAGTTCAATTCACTGATTAGAAAATCTGAGATTCAAACTTGGAAATAAAAAGAAATAAGTCATGTTATGGTGTGAAAATTAACAAACAAATATTTCAAATTCTCAGACTTTTGTGATCCACTCTCAGCAGGAATGTAAGAACACAGGAATACATCAGTGCTGATGTTATTAGAATATGATAATGCCACACCATGAGGATTATGAAGGACTGTGAGACTCATCAGTCTAGAGAAAACGTTCAGAGATTTGGATGTTTACACTTAACAGAGCCTCTACAGCAACATGATACACAGTGCTGTTCTTGAGTTTAAGCCAAGATGTCTGCTCATGCATAATGTGGCCCTACATACTAGTTATGACATCAAACATTGCATTCCAACATTTTAAGGCTGACCTCAAGTTCTTATTTTTCCAAACCACACAGCAAGTGCATTTCGTTGCATAATGCTCTGACATACTGCAATATCAACCACTTTACAATGTTAAAAATAGTTGTTTGCGATATTTACATACAAGTAATCAAATATTTCAGTCATTAGGATATGGTCCTGCATATGAGGTTTTGGTCAAACCTTGTCCATTATCCTTTTTATATTCTCCAGCTTCATGAAGGCCAGGTCTTCTATGACCACAGACAATTAACTGAGTTTCTGTGTGCTAACTGCATACGACAGAGGCCAAAATATCCCTTCCAAAAACCAAACATGCACTCAGATGGCCACAATACAAGTCTCTTGTCTCTGAAACAAGGAGGATCCAAACCAAACAGTCACAAGGGGTAAAAATACACAGAGTATGATTCATTGTACTGTACTTATGAGAGGAGATTGAAGAGGAGATTTCTGAGAAGACTCTGGAGATTAAATGAAAGTGATCAAGTGCTGACAAGTTAGGTTTATGACTCACCTGACAGTTATCAATTAAGAGGAAACACTGCATCTAGGTATGATAACAGAGTTTAACTAAATTCATCAGATTAATTGGATAAATGGTGTTCTTTGGTTAATATTTCTGTATGTTTAAATGAGCATAAATGAAATAAAGTGGTTAGTTCATGTTTTTATACATATATTGAGCATTCATTGAGATGCTCAACTGAAATGCTCACATGAAATCAAAGAGGGAACAAAAATAGCATTTGTACGTAATCCCAACTAGTCAACATCCTCTGGGGGCAAAGATCTCAAAAGGCAAACACAAAAGCCTGTTTGTTTGCCAGGTATGTGACCTGACACAAAACTATTAAACTATGACACATATTGACACAAAACTATTAACACTATCAAAAAAAGCATGTGACAAAATTTCATAAAAATAATGTTCATGTTCTGAAACACTATTCTGAGAAAACCATGGACATGACAATTTATGGGTAAACAGAATGATTAAATGCCATAGATAACAGGGTTTATTGTTAAGAAGATTGGTTATTTCACAAACGTATTGATATGTGAGAAAAGTGAATAATCATTTTCAGCTCATGGGATATGCTCAGTTTATGTTAACGTACAGGAAAACATGAAATTAATTATGCATCCATATAATCATTCTAGCCTATCCTATACTGTAGGTATATGCATGGACATTACATGTAGGCCTATATCTCATTATTAAAGAAATGTTTTAGCACAACACAAACATGAATAAATGAACAAACAATGTTTAATGCTGCTATCATTGTGTGTGTGGTAGTCTGCAGGAAATCCTCACCAAAGGCGCAACCAAAGTTGAGTAAGTGCAGAAATAAAATGAAAGTAGAAGTTGACAGAACCTCAAGATTTTTCCCATGAATAAACACAATGGCTTCTTCAAACATGTTATGCTTGTTGTAGCCTACCTCCATCTTAAGCTCTGTTTCATTGTTTTATATTGATAGGCCTATATTCTTATTATCAGCTTTCATTCCCATTTCAATGGTGCTTTTCTATTATTAACATAGGAGAAAACATAAATAGTCTAAGTTATTTATTTATTTATTTATTTATTTATTTTTAAAGATTTTCTAGCAATATTAAGAAAACAATGTTATAAACGTTATGGTTAGATGTAATTTACCTGCCGAACTTCGTCCTCCTAAAATCCATACTGTGCATATTTGTACATGTTCGCTGCGTAACTTACTCCTAGGTAGACAGAGTGACTACTTCCAGTACCAGTGACGACCAAACTCCGGATGTTTCGGTGTCCGAAACTTGGAAAGAAACAGTAGCCTAGCTACTGCCTCTTACAAGGCACGTGAAGACTTGCGTTGCTCAGAACACGCACGTGAGCAGAACTGCGAGAAGCGCCGCGATACAGTGACAGTGGATTTTTGCAATAATCGTAAACAGCGTCTCACGACCCCTCTCGCGGTCAGGAATGCCGCTGTGCGCGCAGAATCCCCTCCCCGCCCCTTTGCTTCCTTCCAAGTAAACTTCAAAAAGGCTTTGAGGCAAACGAACGGCATCATGTTTTCCCATCGCTTGCCATGTAGCGGATATTTGCTTTAGAAACGTTTGTTTAGAAACGCGCAAACAAACTAACCTCTCTGGGATTAAACGATCTGCTATGCACGCTATTTTGTGAACCCTTAGGTTTTTTTGTTTTTTCAAATAACCAGTAGCCTACAAATAACTTGTTTTCCAAAAACATAGCCTATGGCAAAATATTAAAAAAAATTCAAACAAAAAACTTTTGGAATCATGTCGTGAAATCTAGTAAATTTAGATCTGAAGTAGCCTCCTTTTTAACATATAAACTCAATTTTTGTTCTGTTGTAAAACTGGTCATTATTTAGGCTATGACATTGAAAGCCAAAATTACAAAGGTTAAACTTTTTTTTTTAATTTTACCTTGCCTTAGTGGAGCACATTTTCTCTCAACCCAGAGGTATACTGGTTGGTATATTGACAGTGAATTATTGTTAACGCAGATTTTTGCCATCTCAGAGACAAAGCGCACGAAGCCATCTACTGGTTAAATAAGTTAACAACATTTCAATCTGCGTCTCATTGATCATGACTGAGGACATCACGATGGATGAGACGTCTTGTCCTCAACAAGGGGGCCTTAGCAAACTTCCAAGCACTCAAGATGGCTTGAATGTTTAAAATGAGACAAAACAAGCTTTAATATAAACAAAACAACTACAAATCAAGACATTTTCTTATTTGAACCCTGTAAAGCATGACATTAAATCATTGTCAGAAAACAGAAAATCTACATTTTTGGAACATTTGCACATATATTGCATATTTTTTTCACATAAAAAACAAAAACAAAACAGTACTCAAACAAAACAAGAAAAACACTTATAAGACTCTTTTAAAGCAGATTTCAAAATAAATGTAAAAGTATTCAAAGGTGGCAAAAACTCCAGTTTAAGTATGTTTTGCAAGTCATTCCATGCCCAAGGGGCATAAAAGGAAAAAGCATGTTTACCAAATTCTGAGGATACATTTGGGACTTTTAGTCGAAGGCAACTGAGATCTAGTACCATAACTGTTTGTTTAAAAAGTTAAGAGTTTACAAATATAATAAGACAATTTACCTAAAAGTGCCTTAGCAATAAATATATGCAAATTCCTCCTAAAGATGACCACGCTAGAGATTCATAAAGTATTCAGTGATGTGTGTGTGATTCTGCACCACACACAAAACGTAATGCTGCATGATAGACAGAGTACAGTTTCCTTAATAAAGATGAAGATGCATGCATATACAAGGTCACCATTATCAATTATAGATAAAAAAGTACTCTCTACCAATTTCTTTCTAGCCTCATAGGGAAAGCATTTTTTAGGTGATAAAGGAACCCCAATTTTGGTTTAATCTTCTTCAGCAAATTATCAATGTGAACGTTTAAAGCTATTTTTTTTCGTCCAACCATATGCCTAAATATTTATAAGAGCTAACCCTTTCAATGTGTGTCCCATCTAAAGTTGAAATTGCCACATCTGTTTCCTTAGAATAAGTATGACTTTTTAAAATTTAAAACCAATTTCAAGTGTAACAATGAATGTTGTATTACATTAAACGCATTTTGTAAGTTCTGTAGAGCTTGATTTAAAGAAGATTCTGCTGTATAAATAATTGTATCATCGGCAGACAGTTTTATATTTTTCTAAACTTACTGGATGCAGTATACACCAATCAGGCATAACATTATGATAATATTGTGTTGGTCCCCCTTTGGCTGCAAAAATAGCCCTGACCCGTCGAGACATAGACTCCACTAGACCCCTGAAGGTGTGCTGTGGTATCTGGCACCAAGATGTTACCAACAGATCCTTTAAGTCCTGTAAGTTGCGAGGTGGGGCCTCCATGGATCGGACTTGTTTGTTCAGCACATCCCACAGATGCTCGATTGGATTGAGATCTGGGGAATTTGGAGGCCAAGTCAACACCTCAAACTCGTTGTTGTGCTCCTCAAACCATTCCTGAACCATTTTTGCTTTGTGGCATGGCGCATTATCCTGCTGAAAGAGGCCACAGCCACCAGGGAATACTGTTTCCATGAAAGGGTGTACATGGTCTGCAACAATGCTTAGGTAGGTGATACGTGCAAAAGTAACATCCACATGGATGGCAGGACCCACGGTTTCCCAGCAGAACATTGCCCAAAGCATCACACTACCTCTGCCAACTTGCCTTCTTCCCATAGTGCATCCTAGTGCCATGTGTTCCCCAGGTAAGCGACACACACGCACCCGGCCATCCACGTGATGTAAAAGAAAACGTGATTCATCAGACCAGGCCACCTTCTTCCATTGCTCCATGGTCCAGTTCTGATGCTCACATGCCCACTGTTGGCGCTTTCGGCGGTGGACAGGGGTCAGCATGGGCACCCTGACTGGTCTGTGGCTATGCAGCCCTATACGCAACAAGCTGCGATGCACTGTGTATTCTGACACCTTTCTATCAGAACCAGCATTAACTTCTTGAGCAATTTGAGCTACAGTAGCTCGTCTGTTTGATCGGACCACATGGGCCAGCCTTCGCTTTCCACGTGCATCAATAAGCCTTGGCCGCCCATGGTCGCCGGTTCACCACTGTTTTCCTTCCTTGGACCACTTTTGATAGATACTGACCACTGCAGACTGGGAACACCCCACAAGAGCTACAGTTTTGGAGATGCTCTGACCCAGTCGTCTAGCCATCACAGTTTGGCCCTTGTCAAACTCACTCAAATCCTTATGCTTGCCCATTTTTCCTGCTTCTAACACATCAACTTTGAGGACAAAATGTTCACTTGCTGCCTAATATATCCCAACAGGTGCCATGATTAAGAGATAATCATTGTTATTCACTTCACCTGTCAGTGGTCATAATGTTGTTATGTTATGTTATGCCTGATTGGTGTATATACACTATATTGCCAAAAGTTTTGGAACACCTGCCTTTACATGCACATGAACTTTAATGACATCCCATTCTTAATCCGTAGGGTTTCATTTGGAGTTGGCCCACCCTTTGCAGCTATAACAGCTTCAACTCTTCTGGGAAGGCTTTCCACAAGGTTTAGGAGTGTATTTATAGGAATTTTTGACCATTCTTCTAGAAGCTCATTTGTGAGATCAGGCACTGATGTTGGACGAGAAGGCCTGGCTCGCAGTCTCTGCTCTAATTCATCCCAAAGGTGTTCTATCGGGTTGAGGTCAGGACTGTGCAGGCCAGTCAAGTTCCTCCACACCAAACTCGTCTTTATGGACCTTGCTTTGTGCACTGGGGCGCAGTCATGTTGGAACAGGAAGGGGCCATCCCCAAACTGTTCCCACAAAGTTGGGATCATGAAATTGTCCAAAATGTCTTGGTATGCTGAAGCATTAAGAGTTCCTTTCACTGGAACTAAGGGGCCAAGCCCAACTCCTGAAAAACAACCCCACACCATAATCTCCCCTCCACTAAACTTTACACTTGGCACAATGCAGTCAGGCAAGTACCGTTCTCCTGGCAACTGCCAAACCCAGACTCGTCCATCGGATTGCCAGACAGAGAAGCGTGATTCGTCACTCCAGAGAATACGTCTCCACTGCTCTTGAGTCCAGTGGTGGCGTGCTTTACACCACTGCATCCGACGCTTTGCATTGCACTTGGTGATGTAAGGCTTGGATGCAGCTGCTCGGCCATGGAAACCCATTCCATTAAGCTCTCTATGCACTGTTATTGAGCTAATCTGAAGTTTGGAGGTCTGTAGCTATTGACTCTGCAGAAAGTTGGCGACTTCTGCGCACTGTGCGCCTCAGCTTGCGCTGACTCCGCGCAATTTTACGTGGCCTACTTCGTGGCTGAGTTGCTGTTGTTCCCAATTGCTTCCACTTTGTTGTAATACCACTAACAGTTGGCCGTGGAATATTTAGTAGTGCGGAAATTTCATGAATGGACTTATTGCCACGGTACCACGCTTGAATTCACTGAGCTCCTGAGAGCGACCCATTCTTTCACAAATGTTTGTAGAAGCAGTCTGCATGCCTAGGTGCTTGATTTTATACACCTTTGGCCATGGAAGGGATTGGAAGACCTGAATTCAATGATTTGGAGGCGTGTCCCAATACTTTTGGCAGTATAGTGTATATTGTGGTTGTCCACCATTAATCAAACAGGAAACAATGTGCAAGGACCGGAAAGTGGATCAACTCATCACTAGTGTCAATTCTCTAATGTCAACTCACTGTACTGACTCTGACCACTAATTTACACTGCACGTGTTGATGCCATTCAAATCAACACCAGAATCAACACTTTTTGACTCTGGTATTAACACCAACAACACTACACTGGATATTTTGCTGTGGACAAAATATAGCCTATTAGAAAATCTTAAGAAAAAGTGCATGTGCGTTTTATGTTTTGTTTATCTGATAAATCATACAGAGCTATTCAGAGGCCCAAACTGAGCAAAAAATATGCAATTGGGTTGTTATTTATATGGCCAGAAAGTAAGATGAAATTCTGATAGCTTGTAATGTAAATCAATGAGATTTTTATAACAGTAAAGCAGACTGCATACATAAAATGCATATAAATATCTGTTGTCTCCCTATAATATCTAGGCCTATATATGTCTATACCTCCCAATAATAAGATTAAATTTAAATGCTAGTTTAAGCTCTTTTTTGGATCACTGAGAAATACAAATAGCTAAACGTTCCTCTAAAGCTTATAATGTACCATATTAATTTACATTTTAACATGATTTTTCTAAATAAATTATGTATGGATAATCAAGTAAACCTAAGTTTCTTTAGTCCAGTAGATGTTCATCTTAAACTATTAAAAACAGTATAAAAGTTATTCTACATTTACTTTTATAAAAATCATTAAGGATCATAGCAAAAACACGTGTTACCACAACCATTTTTTGAATTATACTAAAAGGCCTTTTACTTATCAGAGGGCAGAAGGCATGATTGTGTAAAACTTTTTGTGTGGTTGTGTGGTTTTTCAGCAAAGTTTTGATTAAATTGAAAATTTAGAGGTCTTAGAAATGTAGCTATGTATCAAATATGATATGTAGGGTTATCTTACCCCTAAACATCTGGAATTCTACAATTTAATTAATTTAATGGGGGGGGTGCCTTGGAGTCAAAAAGTTTGAGAACCAATGCTCTATGAAAGCTTTATATTTCCACTTTAGGGAGCAATAGATCGCCTTCCCCTTTAATTTGGACGGCGCTTGTGCGTGCAGCAGCAGCCACTGCGCATGTGCACGAAAAGGTGCAACAGTGGCTGGAGAAAAACAACAACATTCATTGGAACAAGAGGGTGGAACTTATGGCAGTGCGAGACGACCCCAGATTTCACTGATCTAGTCCACATCCGAGCCCTTTTCACTTCGGCTTAATCTGTAAATGTTGTCGAGCCCATGAACCTGGCCAGTCAGAGCGGAGAGGCCGGCTGCAGCCAGCTGCTCTTCGCCAACTTTAATCAGGATAACACGTAAGAAAACAATCATACTGCTGCTGCTGCTGGCCTAACAGCCCATCTACACGGCAACAACACAATGCTGTCAGTGTAATCAACGAAGAATTTGCACTGTAGTCGTGCGAAGCTTCGTTCGTTGTAATGGGAGCGCTTTATCTGTGTCGTGTCTCGTCGCTCGCGTGCAGTGCATAGGATGACAAAGCGTGCTAACCAGCTGAAACACTGACTGCAATTATTTCCTTCTGTCTGTTAGAATAAGTTGGTTCCCGACAGTTTCCTGTGATGTGTTAAAGCAGCTTTGTTTTATTAAATCAGTCCCCAATTCTGCTAATGTAAAATAACGTCAGAGAAATTCACGCACGAGACGTGTAGCACTAGCGCCCATGCTAACGAGAAAATTATGTATTTGTACTTCTGCAAAGCTTTACGTCAGCCTAACTATGTGAATAATTAAATGCGTAATGTAAAACAACGTTTGGTTGATATCTTGTTTAGCAAGTGTTAAATAGGGCTGTTAGCTGTGTTTAACAAAGTAGGACGACACAGCAAAAGTAGCTCAAATGTTAACAACACCCGAGTAACTTGATTTTAATGGGTTATTTTTTTTTTTACATTTCTGATGTCTGAAAGATAATTTTATGTTTTTAAACGCCTTTTGTTTAAGTTTCTAAATTAAGTAACCACCGAACCAGCTGTCAAATTAGTCAAAGCTTATAATTTAGACTCCATTGGTGTTTTTGCCAGTGTAACCGCTGTCTCAGCTCACTCACAACACTGCCAGTGTTTTTATAAGCAATAACAGCTGTTACATTTCAACGCAAAATAACATATACAAAACTACTCTAAAATAGTTTAATGTCTCCTGCCCTTTTAAATTCAAGCATTGCACCACAAGGATTGCAAAATACCCCTTTAACACATTTCACCATCATGTCAACAACCTGTTTTAGTCATTAAGCAAACCAGTAGACCATAAAAAAGTGGATTTGTGTTTTAATCACTTACTGTAGCGTTTAATTATTGTTACCTCTTTGCTTTCCAGATCCCTAGCTGTTGGTACCAAGTCTGGGTACAAGTTTTTCTCCTTGTCATCAGTAGACAAATTGGAACAGATCTATGAATGTAGTAAGTTATTTGTGTATTATTCAATGTCAACATGGCTGCTCATGCCTTTGGCGTGATATGAGTTGATTGAAGGGGCTGATAATGTTGTTCTGCTCTCTCTGGAGGTCAGAGATTATCAGCGGCATAGAAACTATTTGAAAAGTGAGAGTCCTTGAAAATTATTAAAACGGATAGTTCTGGTCCTGTATGCTGATTGGCCAATGCAACATTCCAGCTGTGCTGGAATAGTATCCATTGAGGCCAACTATTAACCTTAGCTTAGATGTCATGGACCATATATATCTTGTACCGTAATGATGGCACTTTATTAATTTGCTTAATAAAATAACGTTGTAAATTAAGTGTTTTTCTTGCTATTTATTATGTAATAATCATTTTATAAAAAGCAGTCAATGTTGTTGTCAATATAGTCACAGCTGAATGGCTTGCATGCACACTTTGTGTCTCTCAATGATCATACAATGACTAAATCCAGAATAAAGCCTGTCTTCCTGTCTGTTTTTGTTTAATCTTTAAAAAATTAATGGACCTGGATGTAGGCATTTCAGAACATACCGGCAGGAATTGTTAGTTTTAATATTTGCTATGCACTTGGAGTCTAATGTTGCCTCAGCAACTCTTCAAAGGGCGCAGGATGAATTAAAAGTACTTGAATTAATTATTGTTAATTTATATAACTATTATAAGCTAAAATTCTAAAACAGCATCTGAAATCATATTGTTTTAAAGAACATACAGTTCTTAAAAATTCTGCAATCACAAAATGAATCGTGGTTAATTGATTTAATATATCAATACTCCCAGTTTCTGTTAAAAATAGTTTGAACAAGCAAGTTAATTACTACACAAATACAGAATATTGTGTTCAACAAAGGGGTGCCTTCGAGGTTGTGAACCAATGCTGTAGTCTATTATAAATGGTTGCATGAGTCTAGTACATAAAACATGTTTTATTTTCCCGTGTATTTGTCCTCAGCTGACACAGAAGATGTGTGCATCGTGGAGAGATTGTTCTCCAGCAGCCTTGTCGCTATTGTCAGCCTTAAGGCACCTAGGAAGCTGAAGGTCTGTCATTTCAAGAAAGGGACGGAGATATGCAACTACAGCTACTCAAACACTATACTGGCTGTGAAACTAAACAGACAGGTGAGTCAGTAGACGTCCTCTTCCTGTGACACGTTTCCTGTATTGCATTTGTTTTATTAAGCGTGATCATCAGACCGTCTGAGAATGTTGCAAACCTGCTTTTTTTCCACAGAGATTGATAGTGTGTTTAGAGGAGTCACTCTATATCCACAACATTAGGGATATGAAAGTACTACATACCATTCGAGAGACCCCTCCGAATCCTTCCGGTGGGTGACACTGCTTGCCATCAGTACATCATTGTTGTTTATACCAGACTTTTCATGTGGAAGTACATGCAGCAGGTTCTTCTTTCATAATGGTTAGGTGCTATATTTATATTTGGGGAACTGAAAACGTAGGTTTGCAAATGATGTAGCGACCAGATAGTAATGGCCTTGCTGTTATTAAAATTCATAGTAGCCATACAGATGTTAATTTGTTATTATTAATATGTCACTAAACATTTATAGGACTATGTGCCCTGTCAATCAGTAATGACAACTGCTACTTGGCCTATCCGGGAAGTGCAACAATTGGGGAGGTACAGGTTTTTGATACGGTCAACCTGGTAAGTGCTGTTTAGTGTAATGTTTTGCAATAATTATGGTTTTAAGGGATTGTGTTAAACAGGGTTATTCAATGTATGTGTGATATTCCTCCCCAGAGGGCAGCTAACATGATACCTGCCCATGATAGCCCACTAGCAGCACTGGCGTTTGATGCAAGCGGCACTAAATTGGCCACAGCCTCTGAGAAGGTAGAGCTTTGTGTGTCTGTGTGTATGTGTTTACAGGTTTGGCTATACATGTGAAGGACAAATGTCCTCACTTATATAGTGAAATATCATTACAACTGATTAGTGAGGGCATTTTACTGGTCCTTACTAGATAAAAAGGCTTATAAATTGGCCAAAACATGTTTTTATTTAAATCTAGTGTTTTGCATGTTTCTGTGATGGATAGGTTTAAGAGTAGAGGTTGGGTTAGATGATAGTAAACATCATTAGCCTGATATAAAATCAATGGAAGTTTATGCAATGTCCTCACTAATGTAGTGAAACAAATGTGTGTGTGTTTTAAAACACTCATTCGGAGTATATTAAAAGTGGGTGATATGCCAGTATTCACATGATTCACTTGTAACTCATTCAGTGAATCAATCCCAAACTCTAAACTATTTGTTTGCTTTGTCACAAATGTTCACGGATTACTCTGCATGGAATTCTTCATTAACCAAAAATTTTTTTAGTTAAAAATCTATGAAGGTAACTATTGGTCTTTATTAATCAAATCAAAATCAAATCACCTTTATTTATATAGCGCTTTTTACAAAGCCAGTTGTTTCAAAGCAGCTTCACAGTGGTAACAGGAAAATAATGCAACAGAATTTGATTCAGCTGTACAGCCGCTCTGGAGAAAACGGTGATGTCATCCAGCTCATTTCAATTATCATATAGTGTCAATGCGGGCAGATCAGTAATATAGTTGAAATTTAAGTGTCCCCAACTGAGCAAGCCAAAGGCGATGGTGGCAAGGAACCAAAACTCCTTCAGGGCCAGAATGGAGAAAAAAAAACCTTATTACTATGTGTTGTCAATATAAGTAAATGATTAAAAAGCCTTATTACTATGTGTTGTCAATATAAGTAAATGATTAAATGTTATTCTTTCAAAACAACTTTAAATAGATTTTTACTTTATTTTACTTTTTGCATTAAAAAAAGGTTTAATTCTTGAATCTGCTTGGCTATAGTTGTTTGGTTGATAAAAATGAATTTTCAAAGTTTGGGGCTAAGATTTTTTTGTCTTCATCATCGGGTTCATCACTAGCTATGTTTCCATCCGCCTATTTTTATGTGCATTTTGGAATATTGCATAAAAAATGCTGGATGGAAACGCCAAAATGCGCATAAATTAAAAAAATCTCATAAATCCGCTGAATTGAGCTGGATACATTTTTTTGTCCAATAAGAAGACTGTGGTGGAATGCGCATGGAAACAATTTACTGAATAAATCCCTCGATGCACTAACCATTTTCTGTTCTCTTGAACACATGGGATGGAAACACTGCTTTATTTGCAAATGTTTTATGCAATGTTCCAATTTTGCGCAGAAGTTAAATTCGCAATATTGGACTGAAACATAGCTATTGATGATGTGTCCAAACACCCAGTTGGAGTTTCAAGAAACTTCATTTACATTTATTTGATTTAAATATACTGTAAAAGCAGTAAGATTGTTAAATATTATTACAATTTAAAATATCTGTTTTCTATTTGAATATTTCTTAAAGTGTGATTTATTCCTTTGATGTCAAAGCTAAATTTTCAGCATCATTACTCCAGTCTTCAGTGTCACATGATCCTTAAAAAAACTTATGCTTTGCTGCTCAAGAAACATTTCTTATCATTATCAATGTTGAAAACAGTTGCGCTGCTCAGAACAGCAATTATTTGAAATCTTTTGTAACTTTTATAAATGTCTTTACTGTCATTTTTTGCTTCCTTGCTGAATAAAAGTTTTAATTAAAAAAATCTTACTGACCCCAAACTTTTGAATAGTAGTGCTTGCGTATAGTCCATTGTTCCATTTAAAATAAACCTTCAGTATTTTAAGGTGCTGAATAATGGATTAAGAGTTAACCTTCCGCAAAGTTACATTTTTTTAAAACCCTTTCTTTGTTTTTTTTTAGGGCACTGTGATCCGTGTGTTCTGCATTCCAGAGGGCCAAAAGCTCTTTGAGTTCAGGAGGGGAGTAAAGAGGTAGATAACTATATTATTTTAGATTCTATCTGTTTTGTATTGATTCAAATTTTCAAAAATTAAATGACACAGAATGAAAACAATGCACTTACTGTAATTTATCCCTCAACAGATGTGTGAGCATCTGTTCCCTCGCCTTCAGTATGGAGGGACTCTATCTGTCTGCCTCAAGCAACACAGAGACGGTTCATATTTTTAAGCTGGAGAACCAGAGAGAGAAGTCAGTGTAATGATGCCCACTGAAATAAGTGGTTTTTCAGACCTTCTTACATCTCAAACACAAACTTCCTGTGAATTTGTGCATCTTTCTTTTTACTGATAAAATCCTGTTAGAACATGAGCAAACCGCTTTCTGTTAACAGATCTGTTAGCTGCATTAACAAGCCATAACATAGGCACAGCTTTTGTTTTCATTTTTATTTTGCAACCATATTGTCATTTTCAAACTCCTGTTTTTCCATCATAGGCCTCAAGAGGAGCCCACTACTTGGACGGGATATTTTGGGAAAGTATTGATGGCCTCCACAACATATCTGCCTGCACACGTAACAGAGATGTTCACTCAAGGAAGGGCATTTGCTACAGTCAGACTGCCCTTTTCCGGTCACAAGAACATCTGCGCTCTGGCCATGTGAGAAAACCATTCTGAAATGGCACATCAGACCAAAGTTTTTAATACGATCTAGATATGCTTTCAGACTGTGGTTGCTAACAGGGTAGATGTGTCTCTGATTATCTTGCTTGTGATTGGTTTCTAGAATCCAGAAGATTCCACGCCTGCTGGTGGCTGCAGCAGATGGCTATCTTTACCTGTACAATCTGGACCCACAGGAGGGAGGAGAATGCACACTAATGAAACAGCATAAGTGAGATCCAGTGTTACCAAATTGAAACGTAATCTATCAGAACATTGGTCTAAATATACACCACGTTCAAAAATTTTGGGGTCGGTAAGATTTTAAAATGTTTTTGAAAGACATCTCTTATGCTCACCAAGGCTGCATTTATTTGATCAAAAATAGTAAAAAAAATTGTGAAATATTATCACAATTGATGTTAACTTTTTCTATTTGAATATATTTTAAAATGTTATTTATTCCTGTGTTGTCAAAGCTGAATTTTCAGCATCATTACTGCCTGGTGAATAAAAGAGTAAATTTATTTCAGAAAAAAAAAACAGTAGTGTATATACATAGAATTCTTTTGGCCATGACTTCGATTCACGAGACCCTAAAACAGGACTAACAGTTTTTGATGCATTGTGCTGGGGAATCCTGCCCACACTAAAATCTCATTGGTCCATAATCTCACTCCATAGCTAAATATTACATTTCAAATATTTTCTGATTGGCAGTGATTTTGTCATTTCGACTGTCATTTCACTCTCAGTGAAAACAGAGGAATTGCTTGACACTAAAGACTTAACACATCATGCCTGGTCAAGACTGTTTTGAAAAGGAGACAAGTTCACCTTTTTCTTTTTTTAATCCAACAATACGTCTTTAGTTTAACATTATATACATGTATAAGCTAAGTTCTTTTCTTTTGCAGATATTGCAAATATTCCAATTACCGGTAGTCTCTTAATTGAATTCTATTAAACATAGTTTGTATTGTATTAAAAATAGTTTATATTGACACTGATGGTCATGTGAATTACTCCCTATGTAAACTGTGTTTCCTCCTTTAGGTTAGATGGAAGTGCAGAGCCAGGGAATGAAATTCTTGAACAGACAGCTCACGACCGGCCACTTGTGGCACAGACCTACAGTGCTGCTGTTGCCAAAGGTAAGAAACTGTCATTTTCACTCACATAAAAGTGAGGAGGAGGGAACAAAGAGTCTGAATTTTAAAATGGCCTTTATTGTTTTCATTGTCTCAGGTTACACTGAGGATCAGGGGGCAGTAGGGGGTGCTGGAGTGGAGGACGACATGAACACCCTGCACCTGGACGAAGAGAACGAGCAGCCTCCGTTAATCCTGGAAACAGACTGAGCCGCTGCCCTCTGCGGAAGATGGAACTGACTGAGTGACATTGCAGAGGGGGGTTTCCTCCTCTGGTGCTGCTATGGGCATGTGTGACCTGATAGAGAAAGGGATTAAAAGAGAGATCATTTTAAAGCAAGCCTAGCTGTAGCCTTATTCTGTCTGTTGCATATAGATGTTTTCCTTCCCCCACCCTTGTGGCTTTATAAAACCTCGTGAATTTTTCTTTGATTTCCTTTTTTTAATGCCAGGTTTTGTCCTTAATCAGACCAAAATATGAAATCCAAGATGCAGGTGTCATGTCTCTTAGCTTTGCATGTACTTGTGCCAAGAATAGAAATCCTAGAAAACTTTTGCTTTCATGTGGATGGTTCTGATGTGTTTGCTGGCCATTTCTCCTCTTGAACTTTGACAGACACTTGTGTGTTTGTGCATTTGTGTCCTTTTCAAATGTGATTGAAAGCGAACTGGCTTGCGCCGCCTGCCACATCACCACACGACTGTGCAGTGTCTGCGTTGTGGAGTCCTTTAACAATCATCAACATCTGTGGCTTAGTGGCACCGAGATGTGAATTATTGTTCGTAATAACAATATATATGATGCGTTAACAACACGACCTGGTTACAATTACTGTTTAAACAGTGTTTTTAACAGGCTTAGAGGGTTGTTTTTATTTTTATCCTGAATTACTGCATCTGTAAGTGCACATGCTTTACAATACTCTCTTTTAATTAATCACATGCCACATTATGGTCAAACAATTTGGCAATGTGGAGACTGAACCTTTCTTTTTGGCTTTGAATTACCCCTGCTGTCGTCTTTTGGCCTGATTTCATTGAAGATTTTTTTTATTATTATTTTAAGTTCCAAACACTTAAGTAACCTCAGTAGTAGATACGACTGATGAAGGCATTTAATGTAATGATTTGAGAAGGAACTAGCCTGTGATGAACGTGCTTTCAAGAGGCAGTCAGTCATCTTGTTTCCAGAACATTTTGCTTTATTCTTAATGAATGAAGTTCAAGGCCCTGTCTCTTTGAATAATTCTCAATACCAGCAGTGGACGATTGCTCATGACGTGACAGAGCCTCGTTTTAGGTAGGTTCCTATTTTGAGGGCCTTGTCCTTTGCAAAGAGGAAAAGCATAATAGATCTCACTAAAAACATCTTAATCTTTAGTAAATGGTTGCAACATTCAGCTTGCAAACGGTATGTTCTCATAGACATCCCTGTGGACTGCCGTCGGAATAAACAGGTCACATAGTCTGGTAGTTGAACCAGGACAGGTCAAATGTAAAATGTGAGGTTCTTTTGAAAAATTAGAGGACCAGGGCTTATGAATGATATATTTAAATATTTATAATGTTAGCCAGTGTGTCCAAGCAAACAATATAGGCATTTGGAGATACTGCCTGAATTATTGGAGCTTTAAAAGATCTTGAGATCATTTTTATGCATGGTTGTCTTCTGAGCATGTTTTGATGTTGCATATCAACAAATGTCAACGTCAGTAATAAATTGACTTGTGTCCTCATCAGCCAATGAGCTCTAACCCCCCCCAATGCCACTTTAATCTGTTTTCTAATGATTTTTGTATAAAATGTAAATTGTTCCATATAAAGATTAAATAAATCCTCTGTTGAAAATGTTATCTTATTTGATTTTTTTTCCCCTCTCTTTCCATTCCATTTTAAATTCGATTTAGAGAGTGGTGCGCTTATCTTTAATGTTCAATATACATCTAATAAATATTTCGACAAGTGAGTTGCATTGAATGTATTGGGTTAACGCAGGAAAACATTCAGCATGTTAAAACCCAGCAGGTAGTCATTTATTTTATTAGTTTCAACTGCAGTTTATTAAAATCCAATGCAAAGTACCCGGACAAATTAAAGAAAAGCAATCTATGACCAGCATAAAAATTCAGACAAATTCAGCTTTTAGTTCATCCAGAACCAGCTTCCTGAATCATCAGTGTAAAATCCTTAAACCACCAACACATCAAAACATAATCTTGTTAAAAAAGTACAGACAACTGCATTAAAAAAGATTAGCCTATTAAAAAGCAAGCAATTTGAACTGCAGACTTTTTGTTCTGGAGTCTGCTGTCTAGACAATCTTGAGGTCTTTCATTGCAGATTCAAGGGTCTGAAACAGAATTAAACGGAATTACAGTCATCTTTATGCACTTTTGCATTTTGACCACTGCTTACAAACTAAATAATTATGAAATGCTCAAGAGTTCAACAAGTTTTACCTTCACATCCCAAATAGCCATGCCTCCATCCATACCAGTGGTGCAGAATTTGGCACACTTGGCTTTTCCCCCATTAAGGATTGAGATTTGGCTAAGAAGTGAGTAAAAACAGAGCAAAATGCATTAATATATCTATATGTTTATTGTTGTAGATGTATGTTCGATGTTGAAGTGTGTAATTTCAGAGCCAAACAGGCATCAAAAGGAACTGCAATCTGTTTATTTGCGCAACCTGACTGGGCGGGGCATTTCAACATCTGCTTAATCAATCCGCTCGCATTCCTTGCGTCACGATTTATTAATAACAAGCGGATTGAGTGCTGCAGGGATCATAGATATGTATACAGCAGGGATGACATATTTTTGTAGGCCAAAACCAGGAAACTAGTTAGCATTTTAGCACTTCCCGGTTGTACTGTCCTGAAGTCAATTGTTTTTTTTTTAATGGGTTTTTGGTCAAATGCCTGAAAGTTAACACAAGCTCAAGGTATTTTCACGTTTTATTCTAACAACATAAAGTACATAAGTCATACTCCTTGTTATTTTTTTTTTAAAGCATTTACTTGTCTTGATAAAGGAGGTGCGAACAGGTTGCTAACAAGTGGAAGTCATTTGACTGTGGTGTAATTGGTTTATTTCGTTTTTTCTTTTTACTTCTGCCGATTGTATTTAGGCTTCAAAATTCATAAAAGGTGTGTTCATTTGTAAAGATTATCATGATGAACAAAACATGTAAAAATCATAAATGTTTGTTGATCGTGGGTACCATGGTGATGCTAGCTTCCGGGTTGGACTCCAAAAATAGCGTGATTTTTTTGTGATGGGAAGTCCGGTTCTTTTCCGCGAACCGGTTCTTTCGGTTTTTTCGGTTCGTTTCAATGAACCGGTTCAAAAAACCGGTTCACCGGTTCTTTTACGTCCTCACGTAATGACGTCAATTCTATCATCCCGGCGGATGAAAATACATTAAAACACATTCGTATAAAGTAATTTGTAATCATAACTTAGTTTAATAATAATAATAATCATCGTCATCATCATCTCTGATAAGTTTCTTACATTTACGTTTTGCAAAAGCACTCAATACAGCCACTGTCGTGCAAACGCGGATATTTTACACAGATTAAATAAACTTATATTGACATAAACTTACACAACATAGACATACACTTACACAAGTCCTCAGGTCACCCGTGCTCATATTATCAGCACAGCATCAGTTGTCCGAGAGAAACAGTTCGGTTCAGACGACGCTATCACGCATGCTCAGTATCTCGGCTCATCGGTTCTCAGTATCGAACGTGTCCGAAAGAAACAGTTCTCGATTCTGTACTGGTGATTCGAGAACCTCTGTAGCAGTGTGTGTAAGTGTGCTGAGCTGAGAACTGCTGCAACCTGAATATACAGTCGACAAAACTAAAAAGTCAAAGCATGTTTCCAGTATGTTCAATATTCTACTGTTTTGATTAATAGATTTTAAGATTTATATAAACGTATTTAGAAATTATATAAGCTGTTCCTGAAAATATCATGCATTATTGATAAAACAAATAAGTTTAGTTTGACCGTTTTACAATCCATTCATTGTGTTTCCAAACTTTAAAATAATACAGTGATAAGACAGCAATTATGTGATGAACATGTTTCCAACATGTTTTATTTTGATACACTTGAAACATGCATTTCGTCCCTCTGAACAAATGACACGCATGCTCAGCTCATCGGTTCTCAGTATCGAACGTGTCCGAAAGAAACAGTTCTCAGTTCGGATTCGAGAACTGTTAACTCGAGAACCGCTGTACGTTCGGTAGTACACGCGCATGCTCAGTATCAGTATCAGCTGCTCGTGAGTTCTCATCAGTTCTCTCAGCACAACGTGTCTCAGTTCAGTGAACTGTTGGAGTTACTAAAGTAACATATATTTAAGGATATTGGTTTATTTCTAGTCTGAGGGACTGTCACTCATGTCAGAAAGTGAGTAACTTTAGTAACTTGTGGATCAGCGCTGACTCGAGACGCGAACTGTTTAGAACGATTCAGTCCGATTTGGTGAACTGGTTGACTGAATGAGTGCACTCAATAACATCAGCTATGGTTTCGGACACCACTACAAATGGCTGTCCCCTCAAATAATGCCCTATTTGAGTGTATAGGGGGCGATTTCGGATTCAGCCAGAGAGTGTTTAAAACGTGTTTTTAGTGTCATAGTGTAACAGAAATTACAAACGTAAAGGAACGAGGCTAGAAGACAGACAATATAGAACAGGCTGTACCTGATGCTGTTCTTGTGCACAGACTCGAGGACTGCTTCCTTGCTGTCTGTTGTGGCTTTCTTATCCAAGTTCTGGAAGCGTTCTCTGGCTGTCATGCCCTTCTGAGCACTCTGTTTGGGCACATCAAGTTTTCCTCCGAAAGACAGGGCTGCATTGTTTGAATTGTAGACAAACAACACAGGGTAGCAGTCATGGCCCTGAAAAGATATGAAAATCATGGGACAATCTAAACGGATCACCTTGGCATCAAGGTCTGACATCTGAAGATACTTACAGCCGCCACTAGGCTGTTCTCAGTAATGAAAGTCACGCATAGAAGAGGCAAAGTTTCTGAAGTCAGACTGGCACAGCTGGCAAGATGAAAGGAAATAATTGGGTAAATATGACTTTTTTTAAAATGTTTTTTTAAAGTCAAGTGTGTGGAGGGCCAGATTTGAAAGGCAATACTCACACAGCAGTCTTTCCTCCCTCGGCCACTGCAACAGTGCTGTCATGGCTGGCCCAGGCCACGCGATTCCCACTGTCTGAGAAGCAGACGCTGTGCACCCAACCTGAAGTACCAGTAGATTCGAACATGACCTCTCCAAAGGGCATTTTAGAGCCCCATGCTGTTGGAGCAGGCTTCTCTTCTACTTCTTTTATGTAAGCAGAGAAGATCCTGGATGGGGATTTAACAGACGGCCATATAACGCCCATATTCATAAAATAGACATAATAATGCAGATCAGAATCAACCTAACCTGCATTTAAAGTCACATGATCCAGCTGCCAAAAGGATGTTATTGGGGTGCCAGTCCAAGCAAAGGATGGTGGAGCGGATGGGCTTCTTAATGTGCTTGCACACCCACCTGGAATAATGAGAAATAACTTTAAGCATCTTGGATACACCCAGTAAAAATGGATATTGCGGGGGCCCCAAACAGAAATAGTATGAATCAATCTAATATGCAGTATCGAATTCAGCATACATATGACTGAGTGAGTCATTACATTATTCACTCAACTGATTATTATTATTATTTTTATTTTATTTAAAAAACAAAAACATTAATTCAGGAAACAAGTGAGCCATTAAATAAATCCATCAACATCAACACAGATTCATTCAGGAATGAAACAAGTGAGTTATAGAATCATTTGTTCAGAAATATTCATTTAGGAACACCCACCACTGTGTTGATCTGTAATTCTGTAAAAATCTGTAAATTCTATGTAAATTCATAGCCGTGGCTTTGTTTGTCTATTCTCAGTCCGTCAACAAAAATAGATCCAAAGTAACTGGCAATTGTGCCTAAAATTTGTTGTTTATGGAACAATTGTATAAAAGCAATATCCAGTATTGGGTAAGTTACTCTATTAATTAATAACTATCTACTAATTACATCTTCAACAGTGAGAATTAGATAATTATGCTTTCTTTCTAAAAAGTATGGAATAACTTATTACTAATTTCTAAATTCCATATCAACCTCAACCAGTTGAACAATACAAGGATAGACATGAAACTGCTTTTTAAAAAAGCGTTTTAATTAAATGATATAATACTGCATAAATTATTCTTGAGCTGACCAAAGTATTTAAAAGGAGGTTACATTAAAATCCATTGCATTAAATCCATTATTTTGTATATAGAATTGTTCTATAGTTTGTATAGTATTTGATGCAATTACATCAGGAGTAACTGTAATTAAATTACAGAAAAATTAAGAGTAATCCCTTACTTTAATTTTTCAACGGAAAATTAATTAAATTACAGTAATAAATTATTTAGTAATGCATTACATCCAACACTAGCATTTTCACACTCCATTGCGCTGTTTGAATCTGATTGCTTGCGACCAAAACAGCGATATCTTAAATATATTGTGTTGAGTAGTCCCCCAAGGCTCAAGGCTATCACATCACATAATTTATTGTGTAATGTGTAACCTGTAATCCAGCATTGTTGCACATGGAAGAGTCTGAAAGTGAAGAATCAATTGAGAAAGATTCAACGTGGTTGGCGAGTACCAGCATCCTCTGCTGTGCTTTTCTAGTCCTATCATTCAAACACTGCTTTAAACTGAGTCATTTAATAATAAGACAGAGCCCATCTGCCTCATAAGTAGATTAACCACCAATGGCCTTGTTTTGCCAAAAAAGGCTCAATATCATCTCTATTGCCTGATACTCACCAGTCATTTTCCTGCTCAAAATAGCACACTGAGATCAGACGCGAGCCACTGCCCACAGCAAACTTGTTTTCTTTAGGAGACCATTTCACACAGCGGGCAGCACGGTTGATCCTGAGAATGACCAGGGTGGGCTTCCATACATCTCCCTTTAGGGTCCAGACGTATGCGTTACGGTCGGTGCCGCAGGTGACGATGCGATTGCTCTCAGAGGCCCAGTCAATGCCTGGTTGATAAGGAAACGTCTTGGATGACATTGTATTTTTCACATCAATGCTCTGTGACCGTGTAGGTCAGATGAACCTTCTAAACTTACCAGTAACCTGGCCATTGTGCTCCTTAAGCACATGAATTTTGTTCCAGTTGTTTCCATCCTTCTTGTAGATATGGACTTCATGGTTATTAGGACACAGTGCTATTTCTAAAGGAGACAGAAATATAAGACAAAAGTATTTTGGCTTGATGGATTGGTTAACAGGTTAAGTTTTTTATATGTTAGTATTTGTTTGTTTAAAGTTTTTGGTATTACCTATGGCTAACACCACTATTGGTCATAATGAGGTTTCGGGGTGTTTTAACTTAATTATTATACTTTGAAATGTAAGGTTTGGATTTTCGACAATCATACAACAAAAAATCCTATAATCTACCATTGAAATGGACTACATATAGGCACCAATGGGTGGGCTCTTTTGGAGTGTTGAGAGACTTGATATACCTTAATAACTGCATTGCAAAAACTCCCTGGCAACCACCTGCAACACCCCAATATTATAGCAGGTTTCACTCATGTTTTCTTCAAAAAATGTAAACGTGTAGTTACAAATTCTAAAGAAAATGCATTTAATCCTGCAGAGAGTATGTTTCTGCACAATGGGCCCTTTTCACATTTCCAGGGTTCTCAGAAGAGGATGTCACCATAGTTGGGTAAACTTCTATAGCGGTGAATGGGAGACAAAAGCAAATATAATTTTTGTTTTCTCCAATAGCAAAAGAAAAAAAACTGTGATAGCGTTTCCACGACTTTCCAAAAGAGAGGGAAAAATATATAGGGAGATTGATTTAAGCAGTCAGAAGAGAGAAAGATGTCAAATTTGTCATAACACCCTCAGCCTTTGTATTTGAAACACCCTCGCACCCAGCGTTAATTAATTTTTTGTCATTTAGTGTCAAGGTAATTTTTTATATTTACAATATTAAAAACTTTACTAGATTTGCGTTGTTGATAACTGTGGAAACGCATCATCACAGTCAGTGAAAAGGGTCCATATTGTTTAAAAGAAATTGGGCCTGTCCCAGTACCCACACTTGGCAAATTGAGAACACGTGCACGTGACAGGAAATATATGCGCAAGACTGTCCTAGGTCTGAAAAATGCTTGAGGCTAAGCGTATCCCATCATTCACATCATGTTCAGGAACTGACATGCCCAGAGTTTATTTTAAAGTGCAAAGTAGGCCTACTGAAAAGCAAAATGTGTAAATAAAGTTCTGTAAAAGCTTTACTTGCATATTTACAACACTATGTTGTAAGTGTGTGCCATTGGGTAATCAGATGTTTTACACACACTTGCAATCTTCACACCAACTTGAACGCTTGGTCCAAATACGGGAAATATGTCATGTAGATAAGCAGTCAAGTGCAAAGACTGCAAGTATGGGTATTGGGACAGGCCCAATGCTGGATTCAGACACCGTGTCTATTTCCTGCTACAGCAGATGTGCTCCCACATTTTTTCATAGGTAAGCTAGAAAACATGCATGGTTTTAACAGCAGCAGTTAAAGCTAAAAGTCATTCTCAGCCGTCTCGTTTCCCCACTGTTGCTCTGCGGTCTGCTGAAGACGTACGACATCAGCAACAAAGCACCATTCATGGTAAAACAGGAAGTCTGGGGGGAATTAGTCATTACTGCTTCTCTCATCAGCATGGAAAGAAAAGCAGGGCGGCAGCAGTGAAAAGACACAACTTTGACGTTTATATTTTTGAATTTTTTTTAAAGACAGACTGTTTTTAAACTTAATTAAAACATAAAAGTACTTATTTGGCTTTTGAGAGCAGCCACACTTAACTTTTAATGCTGAAGGATGCTAACTGGCATCAAAAATGCTGCATGTATGTCCATGTATGTATTTGTATTTTTCCAGAAGGATGTGATGATTCCCATCCAAAAATGAAGCTCTCAGCAGAATAATGTAAACATTCAGTAAAGGGTCTAATGGGCTCTCAAGGGCCAAATGGTGGTTCACATGATGGTGAACAAAAGTTAAAAGTAATATGGGTAGAAAGACAATCTTTGTGAGGAAATGTTAAACATTGGTCCATTAAAATCACACGTCTTAGACTCTTTTCAGAAAAAATCCTCAAAAGACGTACTTGATTCATGATCAAATGAGCTTTGGAGACAGAATCATTTGAATATTCAGCAATAATGCTCCCACATGATTACACAGTTCAGATGCTGAAGGATATATTTAGCCGTAGAGACTGGGAACTGCTCAAAAGATGCTGCAAAGAGTATGAGAACTTACGAGTTCGGTCCTTGTTCCAGGCATGGCAGCTGATAGGTTCAAGAAGAAAACTGTGATAAGCCATGATTGTTCTTTCCTGCAAATTAAAAATAGAAGTAATTTTGAGATGAAATGGTAAAAACGATGTTTGAGGTAAACCAAATTACTGGTTACAACATGACTACATACAGCTTGTTCACTTCCGTAGAGACATATCACTAAAATGGAGAACTTTAGAACTTCCTACTAAAACTTGTGTTAATTTTCTTTCCTGTTTTTGGCTTCTATCCCTGTAGGTCATACTTGGAAAAAAAAGATTTTTTCTTTGTAACAGCAACACCCCCCACACCCACCCTTGTAGTAAATTAAAACCAGACCTGAAAGGAATGTGACAAAGCAAGATGCGCAGTTGCCCACTTACAAGAAAAACACATAAAACACCTCTACTATCTTAGTTTCCGTTTAAAACGTGTAACGGTCCTCTCTGCTGATCCTCTCATACTTTTCTAGATGTCATTCTGCATGTTAGTGAGGTCGCACAAACACCAGCGTTCCAAAACTACAGATTGCTTTACAGCTGTAAAAAAATCTTCCAAATTCAGATAAACAAAACCATATGTTATTCTACTTACCCAGGAAACCGTTAAAACACAGAGATGTTTATAGGGGGGGGGGGGTTGACAAAGCCTGCAACAGAAGCCCGAGTTCGTGGACTCTGAACAGTCAACACAAACGCTGGCTTTGCTCTGAATGAACTAAAGTATTTCCTTGGTCGTTTTTCTCTCCAAATATGCACTACTTCCCCTTCCCTGTTAGAAACATATAACCACTTCCTTGTGTGGGCGGCTGTCTGCTGGTAAGGAGGGTTTTCAGTTCAACTCCCCTTCACATTCTCCTCAGTTGCATGTTCTTTTTAAGCCCTACATCTGCACAGCTGGTTTATGGTTACTAACAAAAGCAAAACTGTTTCGAATGAATCCTTATGTGCATTGTAATAGTTTACAAAAACCGTTATAAAAACTGAATAACCCAACCTTTGGTTGCAAACTGAGAGCAGTGTATATCTAGATGCATTTGAAAGCCAAGTTGTTTCCTGTTAGCATGGAAAAGGCAGTCGATCTCAGTGATACAAAGACATTGAATCAAACACAATGAGACAACAATCGCAAATGGTGTGTAGTATACGTCATTTATTTCTAGCAGACCATTTACATAAAATTCTCCTTTTAATTTAACTCCTCTCCAGTTCTCCTGGAGAGCCAGAACATCTTGATCAACCGTCACACACTGCTGGGGTGCCAGCTTTGGCATAGATTTTTTTTTTCTTAAAAAAAAACAAACAAAAAGAAAAACAAAGATCCTAACCCCCTTTTCCATTAGTGTTTTCCCGTTTTTAAGAGTGTCACACATCAGTTCACACCACTGCTCAGTGCTTTTTTTTTTTTTTTTATTTAAAAACTTTCAGAAGTGTTATCGGAAATCTCCTTGTTAGTCTTCAAGCTGCATTGCTTTTGCTGTATCATGCTAGATCGGTGTGAGTTTTACATGATCCGCAGGCCCTGGATTGAAGACTCTAAGGTCTGTGGAAAGAATTAAGCAAACATGGTCATAAATCGGGTTAACTGTGACTCAAGGGACAAAAATGGAAGCAAACGAATGGCATAAAAGTTAAAGGCATCATTTAAAAAAAAATAAATACAAACCTTGAAATCCCATATGGTCATTGCTCCGTCAATTCCTGTAGTGCAGAATTTGCGACAATCTCTTTTGTCTCCTTCATATATAGACACTTGGCTGCAAAGTAAAAATAAAAATTATAACTGTGCACAATTACAAGAAAAACAAAATTAATAATAACTTATATATACAGTTCAAAAGTTTGGGGTCTGTATGACTTTTGAAAAAGTCTCATATGCTCACCAAGGCTGCATTTATTTGAACAAAACTACAGTAAAAACAGTAATATTGTGAAATAATTACAATTTAAAATAACTGTTTTGTATTGTAATATATTTAAATTTATTTGTAATCTATTCTTTTGATGGCAAAGCTGAATTTTCAGCATCATTACTCCAGTCTTCAGTGTCACATGATCTTTCAGAAATCATTCTAATGTGCTGATCTGCTGCTTAAGAAACATTTATGATTATTATCAATGTTGAAAATATTTCTTTTTTGTGCAAACTGTGATTTTTTTTTTAGGATTTCTTTATTAATTGAAAATTCAAAACAAAAGCATTTATTTGAAATATAAATCTTTTGTAACAATATAAATGTCTTTCACTTTCAAACAACTGCATTTTAATTGATTGAATGAATTTATTTTGGCAAAATAAAAAAAAACTCTTGAACGGTAGTGTGTATATATATAATTTTCAAATAATTTGGCATACGTGATGCTGTTCTGATGCAGGGTTTCTAGGGTGCTATTGCGGTCCTCAGTGGTGGCCCTCTTGTCCATGTTGCGGAAGCGCTCCATGGCAGAAATGTTGCGCTGGATGCTCTGCTTTGGAATGTCCAACTTGGATATGAAGGTCAAGGTTCCACCATCATCAAAACTGAACAGCATAGGGCAGCAGTCGTGACCCTAATGGAAAACACTCTAGATTAGGTCCTGAAAAAGGCAGTCACCTCAAGAGTACAACACAACAAACACGTTTCAACCAATAAATCAATAAGTAAATAAATAAATAGAAGTTCTTACTGCTGCCACAATGTTGTTCTCAGAAACAAATGTCACACTCAAAAGGGCAAGGAATTCTGTCTTCAACTGACTTGGCCTTCAAAACAGAAGCAAGTTATTAGTCATTAATGAGCATGACATATTACAACCAGGACGGTTTAAAAAGTCTACTAGCAAATCATAATTCATTTTTTTCTAAACACGCCAACCACACCGATACTCACGTTGAGCTTATTGTGGGGTCCACTACAGTGACAGTACTGTCATGGCTGACCCAAGCCAGTTTGTTCCCACTGGCTGAGAAACAGACGCTGTGAACCCATCCTCCACTTCCTGCCCCGCCAAACTCTGCCATCACTTGCCCAAAGGGCATCTTGGACCCCCATGGGGTTGGAGCAGGTTTCTCATCCACCTCCTTGATGTATGCAGAGAATACCCTAAAAAAACGAACACACAAATATGATTCAGACAGCTAATAAAAGGTTTATTTCTATGCTCAGAGACATTTAAAGTTAACAAGCTTCAAAATAGAAAGTCGCACCTGCATTTGAAGTCACATGACCCAGCTGCCAGAAGCACATTATTTGGATGCCAGTCTAAACTGAGGACAGTTGAACGTATGGGCTTTTTGATGTGTTTACTAACCCACCTAGAGAAAAAAGAAAAGAAAAAAAATTTCTATACACATACATACATTATATATATATATAAATATATATATGTGCACAAGACCTGGAAGGCAAAACAATCAATGAAGCTCAATATATCAACTGTAACCTACCAATCATTTTCAGACTCAAAGTAGCAAACGGATATGAGTCGTGCTCCGCTACCCACTGCAAACTTGTTCTCCAGCGGAGACCATTTCACAAACGTGGCAGCGCGGTTGATCCTGAGAATAACAAGGGTGGGTTTCCACACGCCGTCCTTTTGACTCCATACATAAGCATTCCGGTCCGCTCCACAAGTCACAATACGATCACTTTTAGGAGCCCAGTCAATGCCTGGAAAAGAACACAAAAACAATGGTTAACAGGCCATTTCAACATAACATTTTGTGAGTAACTTAAGAACATTTAGTTTGCAGGGACTTTTACCTGTGATGTGCCCATTGTGTTCTTTTAATTCATGAGCTTTCACCCACTGATTTCCACTTTTCTTGTATATATGGACTTCATGATTGTTTGGACTGATAGCAATTTCTGTCATTAAAAAACAAAACATGAGATGAGGCGTTAGTTTAAAAATGATAAAACCATGGATACAGACAACATCTATGAATAAAAAGTAATGAACAGCTTTCTTACGGGTCCTGTCCCGGTTCCATGCATGGCATGTGATGGGTTCCAACAAAAATTGGTGGAGTGACATTATCTTCAAATAATTTGCACCTCAGCCTGAAAAAAACAAACAAACAAACAACCATATTTGATTGCGATGCCAGGAATATTATAACTAAGAGTATACTTGTTGGTTGAGCTGTGATCAAACAGTTTTGACATTTACATTTATTCATCGTGCAAGACAAATGTATGTAGGGTTTCTCTCACTGGTGTGCTGAGAGCAGGAAATGTAAAAAACCCGGAGTGATTGCGAAAGCTAGGATGGGAATCTTTCTCTCTAGCTCCATTCCACTCATACAGGCTGATCCAGTCCGGCTTTCCGTGTGTGCGTTGCTTAGTGACGTGCAAATCTTGATGTTTTGGCTTCTTTTTTAACTATTTACTTTGGCGGATAAAAATTATACGAATTAAATGGCCAAATTTTACTTTACATTAATTACTTGCTTATTGCGAGTGTGATAAAAAAAAGTTCTACACACGAAATCGTGGATAATCATGCACTATGGATTTAACGTTAGTCGTAAATGGGTTCATAAGTGTCAAAAACAATGTAAACCAGAACTGATAAACTGGCAAGCCGAGGCTAAATCACATTTATCAGTCTATGTCCCGAACTACATATGCACTGTATTCTGTTTGGAATCATAATACTAAAGCAAAAATCGCCCGTTTAACCGGCAAAACCAGATGACGGCTGTCAGTTCCCGGTTTCAGGGCGTGGGTGAGGCAGATCAATATCTGATGCCGTAGGCTTCTGTTCGGGAGCTGTTTGCCTGCTACATTAGCCGCAAGCTAACGCGAAAAACAGATCTAATTCAAGTAAAATTACACAGAATAGAAGAAAAGAGACTCCGGATTTAAAGATAAAGATCTGTAGCATCTTATATAACTGTAAAAACGGTTATAATGCGAGTGAAGTTACACAATGTTCGTGGTCTTAAATTTGAGGATCAGGAAGGCCTTGCTCAAGATGCCGGTTCAGTCCGCTCCCTGCTGTCGAAAAAAGGCATGACACGGGCCTCATTTACCTGAACCGATGTTCCGCTTCTTGTGGAAATATTCGTAAGGATGTTCGCTCTCGGTTGTTCAGCTGGTGGACGGACTTGAATTCGCGGACTCTGGACAGTCGACACGAATTCACTCCGACTGCTCTCTCGCTCCCTGATTTCGGCCTGTCAAGGAATCCAGGAAATGGCACACAGCTCAGCGCGCATGCGTACGCACGGCAGAACGGTGGGCGTGTCCGTGTGCACTCATAGCCAAGTCATTCAGAAGACAATGGTGAGGGATGGGAGTGTACGAGCAGGCCAGCAGGGTTGTTCAGAGGAGTCTGCAACTTTTGTTCTTACACGGGCTCAGTTTAATTTAATTATTATGATTAGGACTAGTCCTTATATATCTGTGCAATATTACAATGTCGTTTTCTTGACTTTTTTTGTTCAAAATATGACCTCTCCCAAGTCATTTTCTTGTACATTGCAACTCACTTTGATTAATATGGTATGGATTGGGCACACTTTCAGTATTCTAAAATATAGCAAAAACCACATTACTTGAAATTCCAAAATATTACATACACATACAAATGCATATAAATTACCGTTTGGGGTCAGTAAAAAGTGTTTATTTTTTAAAGAAATTAATACTTATATGTAGCCTAAGCAAGGAAACATTTAATTGATCAAAAGTGAAAGTAAAGACTTACATTGTTACAAAAGATTTCTATTTCATACAAAACACAATTTCATACACAAGTGGGGCCAAAGCTTTGCTCTCAGTCTCTTGAAGGTCTTACTGCTCACTGTTGTTAGTACCATTGTCCAGCTGTATCTCCATTTCATTTAAGTCTGACTCCATTTTGTTCTTGGTCCTCAAACCTTCAGTATGACCTCTGACCTCTTCCTTCAGGCTAGCTTAGAGGAACTCTATTGTACTCTGATGTTGTTTCTTTTACAGATGCAAAAAAAGGGTTACATTGATGTTGAAAAAAAAATCTTTTTAGCAGATATGAGAAACTCGTATTGAGTGTATTTTAACATTAAGTTTAAATGTCACTCATATGATGTTAGTATGGAGTTTCTAAATTCTCTGAGAGCCTGCAGTACCAGAAATTACCTTTTGATCTTTCCTAACAGTTTCTGAGGAAACTCCTCATAAACTTGTATATCTGTCATCTAGAAATGGCATTCCCTCTGAGCGCTTTTAAGGTCTTTCTGCAACTGCTCACATTTCTTATGTTCTTCGTTATGTTGAGATCTTCCAAGTCTGTGCTTCTTGTCCTACTCTAGATTGGTTGTTCTCTTTGGATCTACTTTTCTAGTGACAACAGCTTCATTTATTGACCAGTATGTCTGACTTTCTTTACCTGCTGAAGCTTCTCTAGATCTTTCTTTTCCTTCTGGGCCTTGGCAATGCTTTCATCCCATTGGCTAAGGTCTCCTGTCAAAGTGTGCACTTTGGCATCCAGGCCCTAATGAGCCACAGCAGGTATTTTGGAGCCAATAAACTGAATAATTTAAGATCATTATTCAGTTATTAACGTTATTGATTTGTCAATCAATAAAGTGTTTTCTTGATTTCACACATGATAACAGATGTGTGGGGAATTTACAGCCATATTTTAGTGAAATCCTTGATCGCTTTTACCTGTTTTTCCTTCTCTGACTTTGCCAGAGCTGACTCCCATTCTTCCAAGTCCCTTCTCAGGTCCATTAGTTTGCTCTTTTGAGCACTTCAAGCATTGGCAGCGCACTTCTCCTCCTCCTCTAATGGCTCTTTCATATCCTGGATATCTGTTCTTTCATGCTGCTTTCATTCTGCTTTATCAGCTGGTTCATCAGCTCCTCTGCTACTGCAAGTGTATTTTCTTCCTAAAGATGTAAAAATGCAATTCATTAAAAATGAAAACCACACAGACATAGAATGCAATTGGGTTGTTTTAACCCAGCGGTTGGGCTAAATGTTTGCCCAACCTGCTGGGTAGTTTTATTTAACTCAACTATTCTTTAAAAATTACTGTATTGCTTGCTTAAAATGAACCCAAAGTATGTTGGAAATTAACATGTATTAATATGTTTAATAAATGAACATCATTAATATGTTTGATGAATAATAATTAAACAATAAACATTTATTAAATTGCTTATTAATAAATGTTCACCTTTTGATTAATTGAAATTGAAATGAGCTGGATGACATCACCGTTTTCTCCAGAGCGGCTGTACAGCCGAATCAAATTCTGTTGCATTATTTTCCTGTTACCACTGTGAAGCTGCTTTGATACAATCGGCATTGTAAAAACCGCTATATAAATAAAGGTGATTTGATTTGATTATTATTATTGCCTCTAGTAAGTGTAGTATGTGTCTGATTTTTTATTTCCAAACTATTTTGGGTTCATTTTAAGCCAGCCATATAGTAATTTTTCCACAGTGTTTGAGCTGAAGGAATTTTCTCATGTTTCTCTAATTGGCAATGAGGCCATTTCTGAAATAGGGACGAAGGGTTAATCTATGCATCTATAATGGATTTTATGTACTGTTTTTTGTCTTTTTTTGCATGCCTTACTTGAAAGAGAGCTATACTGTTTAACAGGGACAACTTCTGCTTAAAGGGGACCTATTATGCCCCTTTTTACAAGATCTCAGATGTCCCCAGAATATGTCTGTGAAGTTTCAGCTCAAAATACCCCACAGATCATTTATTATACCATGTTGTAAATGGCCATTTTTGAGTGGAAGGAAAAACCTGCTTGTGCATGTATCTTTAAAGAGGGGAGGGGTCTAATGCTATTTCATGCATTCTGACTTATTTACACTGTTAAAGAGTTGGATTCTCATGCTAAACATGGCCAAAATTTCAAAAAACGAGTTGGACGTATGATGGAGTATTTCTGTGCCAAATACACTCCTTTTTCGAGTATGGCCCTGTATGACGTCATAAAGGGCGGAATTGCTTGTATGGGCACTTCTCCTGGATGAGTGCGTGCGCACATCAACCAAAGCAAGAGCAAGAGCACGCCCATCAACGAGCTTTGTTTGGGTTACAGAAGCCGTCGGCAGTGCTGACATTTTGTTTTTAGACCACAAAATCAACAATGTCACTAAAGAAGTGTGTTTTTGGTTGTGAGGGAAAGATAACCATGTTCAGCTTCCCAAATAATCCAGCGTAAGGGAAACAGTGGATGCAGTTTGTTTTTTCCGGAGAAGCAACGGAGTTCTGCAAGTGTGTTTGTTTGTTCCCGGTCATGAGTCGAAACCGCAGATGGTGAGTGAAACTGCATCAAATGTCTGTGTTTTGTTGGCAATCGGCGTGTAAGTGCATATAATGTAAACAACATGAACGTATAGTGAATTGAAAGTTATCCAGGGATAATGCTGTGATGTGTTGTGTGTGTCATAGGTGTGTGTGCTTGTGACTCTTAAGCTCCGCCCACTGCACGCCTGCACGAGCTCGGCTGTTTTCGGAAAGAATCGGTACAGCGTATCTGTCTTTTATAAATATGATAAAACTAAAGACTCTTTGGCGATATGAAGGATGCAGTACTACTCTATAGGTACTCAAGACACACACATGTATGTGTTATGTATCCTTTAAATGCAAATGAGCTGCTGCTTCCCACCCTGCTTTCCAGAAGAGGGCAGAGCCTGTACAGCTCGTGCCTCGGATACTCTGCCAAAAATTAAACATCTGTTTGGTTTTGATTATCATCTCTATCGCGGTCACGCTCACGTGACATTGCAGTTCTTCACCATCATGAAAATGTATTATCTGCATGCGTTTTAAAGCCATATCAGTCTAAACTTCTGACATATGGTTTTCTGAGCGCACACACCCAAAGCACGCGCACAGAGAGCTGCCAGACGGCGCATCCCGTGAGTATTAAACTAAGATCTCTTTCACGTCTTGGTTATGTCAAAAACACACAAAGTTCACATAAACACAGTCGGTTATGTCTGTGAATGTAAACAGCAAGTAAAGAAATCGCATGTGCATATTTGATCTGTGTATTAAAGTTAAAGCAGCGTAATATAGGCCTACAGTACTGCTATATATGCTGTAATATGAACCAAACAACTAAAGAAAAACAGAAAATCACTCACTTCTCTTGATTGAATTAACTTAGTAGCTTTAATAAGAATACATTTCTTACTTGAATGCTGCTGTTAAATGCTCTGGCAAGGAGATGGTGGACTGTGTACAGCTCAGGGCGGGGCGGGGTCTATCAGCAGTCGTGGGCGGTAAGCATATGTGAAGTCACATTGTACAGAAACTGCAAACAAGACACTGATCATGATTTATGGGGATTAAAAAAAAAGAGAAGTTGGTGGATTTTTACCATTATAGGGTGGTTGTGTACACACACTGCACATACACATTTATGTTCAAATTTTGCATCATAGGTCCCCTTTAAGCTACTTAGGTCTGTTAGGAAAGCCTTTTTGGGAAATGCAGATTCCCTTTAGGACACCGTTACATGCCAGTTGCCAGGTGCAGGATTAAGAATGCATCACAAACACCTGGTAAACACAAGAGAGTATTCTGAAATAATAACAATCTGTGCTGCTTGGTGCATGTGCACTGGTGACATACTGTATAAGTGTTGGGCAGATTACTTACAAACTAATCCATAGTGAATACAAATTACATGTTGAAAATTGCAGTTAGTAACGTAATCTATTACATTATAAGAACTACAAGGGGTTTGGAAAATGATGAAAAGCTAATTACTAATTAAATCTTAAAAATGTTAAATTAAAAGAAAAAATATAAAATTAAAAAAAAAAGACTAGCAAAATAAAACGCTTACTAAAAATATTTGCTGTGGCCTAACTAGTGGCCTTTCTTGTCTGTGCAATTCCACACAACTGGAAGACTTCCCAAACATATATAAGCAATAGTTTTTTTTTTAGAAAGGAAATTAAAAAAAATCTAATTAGGAGAATTAGGGAGAATCATTGAATTATGAATCATTTACTGCCATTTTGTGAATACCAAGTAATCATGTAATTAATAAAAAGGTAACTGTAGTCTGATTAATCTGATTACGTAATCCAGATTACATATCAGGTAATTTAAGGACTGAACTCCAATATGTGTAAGTAAATAAATAAAACCTGATTTATATAGCACATTTTAAATCCTTTTGTTTACAAACAGCTTGACAGAGGAAAAAGAAAAGACAAAAGACAAAGTAGAAGTAATATAAGAGATAGAAATCATTATTAAAATAAGAATAAAGATGAATATGAATAAAATGAAAAAAATATATAAATAAAAGAATAAAATGCAAAACATGGATGTAAATTATCTGGTTGTTCATTTGACACACTACAATGCGGTCATCAGTTTATTCAGCTCCCCTGTTTGGGTCAAAGCCAAAGAAAATATCAATTTAAACAAGTGCATGTTTTTGAGGAATCTTCATTCATATTGTTATACGTATTATAGGTTACTAGTATCTAGAAAGTGGAAACAGTCTGGAAGGAAGAGCCTTTATTTATTTATTTATTTATTTATTTATTTATTTTCTATTTTTTTTGCCACTGGTGCAGCTTCCTCTGCTTTGGAGAGATGTGCCAAAAGATGCATGGAGGACTGCAACAGGCCCATCACTGTTTCATTCAGTGGATCTTTGTTTTTGTATAGCCATCCTGCAATGTTGTATCCCAACTGGGATGTGTAATCAACGTGGGACCTTCTTTTTCTTTGACAATCTAGCAACAACATAGAAATATTTATTTCCTGAATATAAACTTACAGTTCCAGGATAATGTACCAGCTCAAAATGGGCCTTTGGACCTTTGTTCCATCCTTTTTGCCAGACTTGCCCAGGCGATTGTCATACAGAGCAGCTTTGAAGTTGCTAAAATAGTGACAATATCAGTCAACTCATATCTCAAAATTTTCACTAACCAGTTTAGAAGTGGAGTCAGATAAATTTCTCCTAGAATAAATATGAAATGGTGATTCAGAAGATGCACTTGCAAACTTTGTGGTAGGAGAAGATAGGAAAAGATGGAAAAGAGTTGTTGTTCCTGGTGGTTTTAACATTACTAAGGCCTTTAGGACAGGGAAGAATAGAGTAAATGATTCAGTGTAAACTCTTGGCTTATAGAACAGGGTGTGATTCCACGGAGAGGACATCAAACCCATTTGCTTGCCTCGAAATTAAAAGCTGTCTTTTCCCTCCAGTTGCTGCCAAGTACTGCATGACCTTTTTGGTGTTCTTGGTCTTGCCGTCACCAATTTCTCCACTAGGAATATGTGATATTTAAAGCTCATCACTGTTCTCCACACAGAGCAGTGATATTATTTCTAACACCCAATGGCTGTTTTAGAGCTGGTTTCACAGTTGGTATTTATTATTAATTAATAATTTTTAAATCACTGCAGTCACAGTTGCATGAAGGAAACACGCATGCTTAACACATAGAAATTCTATCTTTATTCAAGTACACATTGCAAAGAAAATCATAATTTTTGTCTTATTTTCTAGTCCAGATGCACTATATTGCCAAAAGTATTGGGATACCCCTCCAAATCATTGAATTCAGGTGTAATCTATTCTAATCACTTCCATGGCCACAGGTGTATAAAATCAAGCACACAGAGTCCTAACCTCAACCCAATAGAACACCTTTGGGATGAATTAGAGCAGAGACTGTGAGCCAGGCCTTCTCATCCAACATCAGTACCTGATCTCACAAATGAGCTTCTAGAAGAATGGTCAAAAATTCCCATAAACACACTCCTAAACCTTGTGGAAAGCTTTCCCAGAAGAGTCGAAGCTGTTACAGCACAAAGGGTGGGCCAACTCCATATTAAACCCTACGGATTAAGAAAGGGATGTCATTAAAGTTCATGTGCATGTAAAGGCAGGCGTCCCAAAACGTTTGGCAATATAGTATATCTTAACATCCTTAAAATGTGCTAAATAATGCAGAAATAAAACTGCATATGATTACGTTTATTTTTCTTACTCTCATTTGCAATGTGTGTTTTCTTTTTTTCAGTAGGCTACAAAAAAACAAGAAAAAAGTTGCAATAGGTCAATGATTAAATAATATCTCTTCATCATGGCACCTGTTAGTAGGTGGGATATATTAGGCAGCAAGTGAACATTTTGTCCTCAAAGTTGATGTGTTAGGAGCAGGAAAAATGGGCAAGCGTAAGCATTTGAGGAAGTTTGACAAGGGCCAAACTGTGATGGCTAGATGACTGGGCCAGAGCATCTCCAAAACTTGTTCCCGGTCTGCAGTGGTCAGTATCTATCAAAAGTGGTCCATGGAAGGAACAGTGGTGAACCGGCGACAGGGTCATGGCTCATTGATGCACGTGGGGAGCGAAGGCTGGCCCGTGTGGTCTGATCAAACAGACGAGCTACTGTAGCTCAAATTGCTCAAGAAGTTAATGCTGGTTCTGATAGAAAGGTGTCAGAATACACAGTGCATCGCAGCTTGTTGTGTATGGGGCTGCATAGCCGCAGATCAGTAAGGGTGCCCATGCTGACCCCTGTCCACCGCCGAAAGCCCCAAAAGTGGGCACGTGAGCATCAGAACTGGACCACGGAGCAATGGAAGAAGGTGGCCTGGTCTGATGAATCTTGTTTTCTTTTACATCACGTGGATGGCCGGGTGCGTGTGCGTTGCTTACCTGGGGAACACATGGCACCAGGATGCACTATGGGAAGAAGGCAAGCCGACGGAGGCAGTGTGATGCTTTGAGCAATGTTCTGCTGGGAAACCTTGGGTCCTGCCATCCATGTGGATGTTACTTTGACACGTACCACCTACCTAAGCATTGTTGCAGACCGTTTCATGGAAGCGGTATTCCCTGGTGGCTGTGACAATGTAATCGAGCATCTGTGGGATGTGCTGAGCAAACAAGTCCAATCCATGGAGGCCCCACCTCGCAACTTACAGGACTTAAAGGATCTGCTGCTAACATCTTGGTGCCAGATACCACAGCACACCTTCGGGGGTCTAGTGGAGTCCATGCCTCGATGGGTCAGGGCTGTTTTGGCAGCAAAAGAGGGACCAACACAACATTAGGTCATAATGTTATGCCTGATCGGTGTATATGTGTGTGTATGAACTAGAAATCCAAGCATGCGTAGACACATTAGGGGTTTATTAAGAGTGCTAACTCAAAGCTGTGAAACCTGGATACACAGAAGCTGTTCCTGTCACTACATTAATGGACTACTTGCACTGAGCTTCGTGACGCACTTCCGTTTTGAAATAGTACATCTCACTTATTTCCGGTTATGTATTTCAATGTACTGCAGTCATCGAGTTGAATAAATGCCACCTAAAATAAGTGTCCACAAGAAGATTGAAAAATCTGGACTTTTCAGAGACTGGAGAAGAGATATTCTGATGATTACTATGTACAGAATTTCCAAACTCCACGGAACGTGAAGTTTTAATCCAACCCAAGCCGATCTGAGAAAGCAGTGGCTGTTAAACATATGGCATTATTTCACCATAGGGTGTCAGTGCTTGTCATGTTTATGCCCCAAATGCTTAAATAATATTCAAAGAAGGCCTAGTTGACTGTCATTCTCCTCTACTGTGTGTGTTACTGTTTAAGATTAATTAAATATTTAACATAGTTACGTTTATTTAAGGCACGTACCACACATTTATTCATTCAACTATTTTAAAAGACTGGAATAAAAGCACCAGTGCACACAAGCAATCTGTCATGATCCCAGCCTGTGCTTCCCCGTCTGGTGTGTGAACTTTTGTTATTTCCTGTTGTGTCATGTTTTGTAGTTCTTTGTAGTCTTTATGGATGATTAGTTTTCCCCAGGTGTTGCCTATTAGCCACTCCCCCTTGTTATCTTGTTAACCTCGTTTCGCTTTGTGTATATATACCACAGTGCTTCAGTTGTTATTTGTTGGTTGTTGTTCTTGCAAGTCTCTTTGTAAGCTGTTCCATTCCTGGTTTTCCCTTGTCTGGGTTATGTCTCTAGTTCCTATGTTTGGATTATCTGGATTTGTGTTTTTTGAATAAGCTGTTACTGCACTTGGATTCTCACCTCTTCTCATCCCTGCTAACATGTTACACAATCCTTTTTATTAGTAAAATTAATTTAAAAATGTAAACTCAACCGGTATAAAATATGATCAGTAAGAGAAAAACAGAACAGAAGATGAGCACTGGACTGCTGCAGGATAGTGGGGAAATATTTATTTATTCAGAATGCACAAAAAAAAAAAATATTTATAGGAACATTTCAGCAGGCTCAATATAATTCATGTTAACAGAGAACATGATTTATTGTTTTAATCAATTGGCAGCCTTAAAACGTAATAATAATCTGCATTCTCATGTACTGTATGTAGGTGCGCTGAAAGCTGTTACCGGAAACTCCCGAAATGTAATAAATAGAATGCGGAAGTAGTTGTGCAAGTAGTCCGTTAGGTATTCAAACTCAGCTGTATATTCTGAGATGCCTTCTAAAAGGGGCCATGAATTTTTTTTTACATTTTATAATGTTCTTTGAGGTCCACTTACAATGTTAGTAAGATTTTTTTTTTATATCAAAATCATCCTAATTTAGAGGTAATAGGCTATTTTTTTGCAAAACATCTTGTATTTTTTTTATTGATCAAGGAATATTTGGAATGTATTCCTATATGACTATAGGAATGTCTTTACTATATGACATGCGTGAATGGGCGGGGCTAAAGAAGCAATGATGTAAAAGTAGGTGTTGATCTTTCTTTGCAGAGGTGGTCATACTGAGGCAAAATCTGAAACGAGTCGTTTTCTGAGCTTGGTTTCAATAAAAGCTGTTTTTGGACTAACAAGGAAGTTTTGAGTTCTGAAACTTATAATATATTTTTATAACACAATGACTTCTTATTGTCAAAAGATCAAGGAAAATTGTATTTCTCAATTAATGAACCCTTTAATATTAAGGTATATAAATAATGTATAAAGAGTATAAATTCACCTACAGTGGGGAGAACAAGTATTTGATACACTACTGATTTTGCAGGTTTTCCCACTTACAAAGCATGTAGAAGTCTGTAATTTTTATCATAGGTACTCTTCAACTGTGAGAGACAGAATCTAAAACAAAAATCCAGAAAATCACATTGTATGATTTTTAAATAATTAATTTGCATTTTATTGCATGACATAAGTATTTGATCACCTACCAACCAGTAAGAATTCCGGCTCTCACAGACCTGTTAGTTTTTCTTAAAGAAGTTCTCCTGTTCTCCACTCATTACCTGTATTAACTGCACCTGTTTGAACTCGTTACCTGTATAAAAGACACCTGTTCACACACTCAATCAAACAGACTCCAACCTCTCCACAATGGCCAAGACCAGAGAGCTGTGTAAGGACATCAGGGATAAAATTGTAGACCTGCACAAGGCTGGGATGGGCTACAGGACAATAGGAAAGCAGCTTGGTGAGAAGGCAACAACTGTTGGCGCAATTATTAGAAAATGGAAGAAGTTCAAGATGACGGTCAGTCTCCCTCGGTCTGGGGCACCATGCAAGATCTCACCTCGTGGGGCATCAATGATCATGAGGAAGGTGAGGGATCAGCCCAGAACTACACGGCAGGACCTGGTCAATGACCTGAAGAGAGCTGGGACCACAGTCTCAAAGAAAACCATTAGTAACACACTACGCCGTCATGGATTAAAATCCTGCAGCGCACGCAAGGTCCCCCTGCTCAAGCTAGCGCATGTCCAGGCCCGTCTGAAGTTTGCCAATGACCATCTGGATGATCCAGAGGAGGAATGGGAGAAGGTCATGTGGTCTGATGAGACAAAAATAGAGCTTTTTGATCTAAACTCCACTCGCCGTGTTTGGAGGAAGAAGGATGAGTACAACCCCAAGAACACCATCCCAACCGTGAAGCATGGAGGTGGAAACATCATTCTTTGGGGATGATTTTCTGCAAAGGGGACAGGACGACTGCACCGTATTGAGAGGAGGATGGATGGGGCCATGTATCACGAAATCTTGGCCAACAACCTCAGTAAGAGCATTGAAGATGGGTCGTGGCTGGGTCTTCCAGCATGACAACGACCAGAAACACACAGCCAGGGCAACTAAGGAGTGGCTCCGTAAGAAGCATCTCAAGGTCCTGGAGTGGCCTAGCCAGTCTCCAGACCTGAACCCAATAGAAAATCTTTGGAGGGAGCTGAAAGTCCGTATTGCCCAGCGACAGCCCTGAAACCTGAAGGATCTGGAGAAGGTCTGTATGGAGGAGTGGGCCAAAATCCCTGCTGCAGTGTGTGCAAACCTGGTCAAGAACTACAGGAAACGTATGATCTCTGTAATTGCAAACAAAGGTGTCTGTACCAAATATTAAGTTCTGCTTTTCTGATGTATCAAATACTTATGTCATGCAATAAAATACAAATTAATTATTTAAAAATCATACAATGTGATTTTCTGGATTTTTGTTTTAGATTCCGTCACTCACAGTTGAAGTGTACCTATGATAAAAATTACAGACTTCTACATGCTTTGTAAGTGGTAAAATCGGCAGTGTATCAAATACTTGTTCTCCCCACTGTATATAAAATCACCAATTAGCATATCCATATGACCATTTTAATTTAACAATTTTGGAGGACTGTAGCAACATGTCTAACTTTGGAAAATGTCATTAATGAAAGGTGTACCAAATTTCATTAAACGATGGTCTATTTTTGATTTTAATATAATTATTTTCTAAAGTATTTTTGCATTTTAATGTCCATATAGCCAGTCATACAAATTCCATTTAAAAAAAAAATACATAAACAAAAAAATACACCAAAACTTGTCCATAGACGTGGTTTTCCAAATCACAGTAGAGTTACATTAATTTATAACTTGGATAAAAGTCTGTGAGTTTTTATTCGCATAATATATGCACTCACATAAAATAGACAGAAAATACTTCAGGTATCCTGAAGAAGGCTGTGTAGCCGAAATGCTTAGATCTACATTTTTAATTGTTTTTAATGATTTAGCCCAGTTAATTAAAAGCTTTTTACTTCCACCACATGAGTGTCTTGGAGTATTTTGTCTTTATAATTAGATGTTTACCTCCAGTTTGTCCAATGAGTACCAATGGCTAGGTAAAGACACCAGTGTACTCTCTGCTTTTGTTGTTTTGACTGAAAATACTGTTAGTAATGTTTTTATTATTGAAATTATTTGACTCTGGAATGCTAATGATTAGTCACAACCATATCAACAGACAGAGTAGCTGCCAATTTGTTTTCCAATTTTCACCCCAAAACATTCTCCCTTGGCACATGTAGCTATATGTAGGCTAGCCTAATATAGTACGTTTTATTTGCATATTTTATTACAACTTATAGGAATTCTTTGTCTATTTGATATGTTTAAACTCGAAATTTAGAACGTTAAATATCGTTTGTTTTTTAATTTATAGAATGACTCACACTGGCAGGGCCGGATTAACATAAGGGCTAGGTGGGGCTGAAGCCCCAGGGCCCGAGCACGGAGGGGGCCCGTGATTGGCCGAGGAAATGATTGACAGTCGATCGGGAGCACCTAAACTTTTCCTGGTGGAGCGCTCGCCAAACCCCACCACGCCCCCACATATTAAGCGTTGTTATTTACTGGAGTGCTGCGAGTGCATGGGAACAAACACCAAAAGCCGAAACGGCGCTACCTGATTAAACCGCGCGCGCATCCAGCAGTAGCAGCAGCTGGATCGTCTCACGCACAGCGCTGACGAACTCGTTCGGCGCTTTCGCCGCTCTCACTGTCTGGCGCTCGTTGTCACTTCAATAGAGCGAATTTAATACAAGCGCAACATCGTGTGTACAGTAAAGGCTCTGTGGCGAAACTAGCTGAACAAGACTGTTGTATCTTAGATACAAAGGGAAAACTCAGAGAGAACTGACATTTCTAGATGGTCTTTTTAATTTAGGACACATCTCCATAGCTCCATAGTTACAGACTGAATAGCTCCGACCATGTAAAGTGAAGTGTTGAGGTAAACTAGGCTGCCTGCACGACTGTAATCATGGCCGTAGTCAGTGCGTTGTGGCACAAGGGCTTTGAAACAGACATCTAGCAAACAGGATTTTATGAGGTCACCGAGGTCCGGACCTCGGTATTTTTCCGAGGTGTACATAATAAATGTTGTGAAATAATTGACTAATAGAGCATTAACACTACTTTAGTGCTGCAAGGATATCTTCTTATCTGAGCTGCCCTGCCTGCGGTCTGTCACCGCTCGTCAATGTCAAAATATTTGAGATGACCAATCAAATTAAAGTAGGCGGGCCTTATTTCCACAGAAGCTGCTGAGCGCGAGTCGCGCGACGCTTCAGTAAACGGTGCGAGATGTAAGTAGCTAAACTAAACATTTCATATTTGACAGCTGTTTTAGAATAGAAATGTTAAACAATGAAAAGACTATCAGCCAGAGTTCAGCTTTAGGAGGGGAAGAGACAGGGCAAGAGAAGGAGACTGAGAGAAAAAGAAAGAGTGAAAGTGATGGAAATGAGGAGAGTGATAGAAATGAGAGTGATGAAATGAGGAGAGAGCAGGTATGACAGATAATCTACTGCCCACTAACATGGTTTTGAAAGCTATTTATTATTAATTTCTTTTAGCCTTCAAACATCTTAAAATGCATATAAATAGATCAGAGAAATCACAATTTTCTTGGGGGACCATGCCCCCCAAAATAGCTCAAATCTGGGACCTCACTGGTTTTGAAACTCCTTAAGGCAGTTGCATGCTCAAAAGTTGTTGCTGTTTCTGGAAACCTGTTTGCTTTGACCTCATATCTGGAGTTAATGCATTTATGCTGTTAATGTGTTTCAGCCTGGAATATTTATATATAGGCCTACTTAATATTAAAATTGAATATTCAGACAGTATATACTCATTGTATCTCTGTGCTTTGAAGATTTTTTAAATACTAATTATTTCTGTGGTAGAAAACATTGTGGCACCAAGATCGGCTACTATGGAGGCCCTTGGGTTTGTTATAGCCCCAGGGCCCCACGTGTTCTTAATCCAGGCCTGCTCACTGGCAGTGGCATAGCTGCAGGGCACGCACAACCGGAACGCGAGCTCTACCGAGGGGGACCCGCACCCAGCGATATCTAATGAGAACACGACTTCTACCGTGGGAACCCCTGAAAGTGTGTGAATTTATTAATTCAAACACTTTTATTCAATTCTTTTCTGCTTCATCAATTGTTCGGTCAGTTAATAGGTCTTTTCTTTTGGCAAACAATCAAATCCTGCATTCATCACATGTAATGACCAAGAGATGGCAGAAGTGAGCTACATCAACATCTCAATTTCATATGTGGTAGTTTACAGCATGTACCACATTCTAAAACATTCTCACATAAGCTATATCATTTGTTGTGAATGTCGTTAGACTTCCTCGATGACTGTTGCTGTTCTCAACTCATGTCTGACATTTAATTATAAGCCCTAGTGTTGCAATCGCTCTCTAAAATCCAAACCACACAAATGCTACCACAGCTAATACTAGCTTGTAATTTAAGTTTTAACTAAAATTAACTAATTGTCATTACATTATTATTGAGAAACCTTTTGATGCAGCAAAATAGGTGTACGGGTTAAGAGTGCAGACAATATAAACACTATCGAACCTTAAAGGGTTCTGTCAGGTGCTTCATTTATAGAACCTTTTAGGGGTTCCCATCTTGGGATAATTTTATGGATTTAGTTATAATATAACAGCCGAAACATTTGTCTTTGTATCTCCTGTCTTAAGTCAATAAAATCTATTTTAGAGTGCAGACTTATTGCATTGTCTGACTAGAGAGACAGGTCTCAGCACCTAATTAGTGGTGAATCTTTTGATTAAAGGCACAATATGTAAGATTTTTGGATTAAAATATCCAAAAACCACTAGAACAATGTTATATATTTTGTTGACTTGTGTAGGCTACTTACATTATCCCAAATGTTTCCAAGAATGTTTAAATCCAGTGAAATAAGCAATTTTAACCAGGACACGGACCGTGTCAGTGTGTCGCCTATCAATGACATCTTACCCACGTTACCCTCAATTTCCGGTTTTATTTTGTGGAAACACTAGAGACGCTTTAATATATTATGTTTTATTAGACAGGTGAGCAACTGTGTGGATACATTCATTGACAGAAAACTAATCATTGTTTTATAGCTCAACACAGTTAGTCTTATTGTTTAAATCTCGTTTTCTTGATTTACCGCGAGTACCATGTTTTACCATGCCTAATATCGATTTAGCTTACTGCTAATGTATCTAATATGATAAAACAGTGCTGTGTTAAGCCGCGGTCACACTAGACTTTGAGCATGCGAAATTTTGTCGGACACGGCAACGGTCGTGATATGACGTCACTCTCTGAAGCGTCTTTTTTTATAAACATGAATTCAACATATAACAAATAGTAATACATTCAAAATGTAAAAAATATACAATCGACTCGACTTAATCGAAATATTGTTTTTTTAATTCAGCCAAGAGGTCACGCCGTGATGTATCGATCTTCTACTGGTCACACGTCGTCACGTGATGTGAATTCGCAGCTGAGAGTTCACCAAGCTCAGTGTGAGGGGTGATTGTGTTGCTTGTTGTCTTTTTATGTGATTTGTGTGATGATATTGAATGTGTTTCTTTGTGGTGAAGCCAAAGACAAATTTCCACTTGTGGACAATAAAGTGACTAACTAACTAACTAAGCCTGAACTTTGAAACGCAGCGAAATGCGAAACTTTTTGCATGAGCTTGTGTTTCCGGTCTGACGCATTCGCATGCGTTCGCATGCGTTTGAATGGAAGTCAATGAAACGAAACGCAATGAAACGAAAAGTGCAGTGCAGTGTGACACGCCCCTTTACCTCACATACGCATGAACGGAACGAAGAAGCGGAAGCGGTCGTCTGCGGCATAATAAAAGCTCCATGAAATCAAGGCGTCATCAAGCTACGCCTTTATTAACAAGCGACACTAGTGGCGAAAAATTACATATTGTGGCTTTAATATGTAAATACAAAATAAAATATTAAGACTTGTAAACATTAGCGCTAACAGTGAAAATAAACCATTAAACATGAAAGTATTATGCAACCATTTTAAGGCATGAAGTTCTGAATCAAGAATCGGGTTCTATACCTATAGAAACCAATTGAACCTTTTTGTTAATATAATTTCAATATATTAGTTTTAATTGGCCTGTAGTCAGATTGTATTTTCAAAATGAGCAATATTTTTTTATCAATATCTGCATGAGCTCAGAAGTGTCAAGACATGCCATAATTACATGACATCCTTAAGAATCGATCAATACATTGGAATGTTTCCATTTATTTACCATGTTCATTTTTGAATTGTGCATCATTAAACCACGTTGCATCCCATGATTAATTGCATCAATATGTATTTCAAATACATTTCATTATAATGCCAAGAGCACAATGGCTTTCTTCTCATTAAAGTTGTGACGGATTGAAAAAGGCCAGTGTGTGGCCTGCCTCCCTCATTATCCTGCTGTTTATGTGGATTGGCTTTTCTTCTGCTCAACACTATTAAATGGCTCCATTGTTTCCAGTTGCTAAAGTCCTCAAATCCAATCCTTTCCCTATTGCTCAGACCAACCATATTTGCTTCTACCACATGACAATTATCAAGCCACAATTAATGCAGTCAGAACCATGCCAATTAAATGTAGTAAATCATCTGCATCGATCTATCTAAAATTCTATCTATCTATCTATCTATCTATCTATCTATCTATCTATCTATCTATCTATCTATCTATCTATCTATCTATCTATCTATATATCTAGCTATCTATCTATCTAGGAGCAAGTGCTTGAAGAACAGCCAACGTACAATTTTTCATAAAGTTATTCAGCTTTGGAGAACATCACAACGGACATGACTAATATCCTTTTACATCGCATACCACTAATGCACTGCCAGCGCCAGACGGAAGAGCGCGCGCACGCCCAAGCCGCGAGTACGTGCACGTACAGCTGTACTAACGTGATGTCAGAACGCCGTTGAGCTCAAAAAATGTTAGCCTGTGTTGTTAAGTCTGAAAGCTACAGGGGATTTGCCAGACGGAAATAATACCGTTTTATCGCCTAGAAACACATGCACAACCCACTTATTAGCGTAGCGCGTTTTTATACGTTTTTATATCCGCTTGAAGCGAGCGTCTTGGGTTTATCCTGAGAGAAAGTTCGTTGGTTATTTTGTGGGAGTGATGTCGAATCCTGGGACTCGAAGGAACGGGTCAAGCATCAAAATCCGACTGACAGGTAAAAACCCAACAAATAAGCTCCTTTATCGTTTTAATGTAATAATTACTGAGTTAATTATGATTTTATACTTTAGTTCCATTATTATCGCTGTGTATTTGTCGCTCGTGTGTGTGGAAGGCTAAGCGACTGACTATCCTGCTAGCTTCTGCTGCTGGGGCGAGTTGCAGCAGCCTGGCTCTTCATGCTAAACGCATGCTAAAACGATAACCAGTCTTTTATTTCATCAACATCTCTATAAACAACACAGTAGTCTGTGGACATGCTTTATTTTCACTTATGTGAACATTATCAGCCGAAAGCAGCCCCCCCTGCATGGTTTGTTAGGTTGGATTAGTCATAAATCAGCTGAGTATTAACCGGATGAAGGAAGCAGAGGCAGCTGTTTTTCTCCGTTCCCCTCATCTGGATGGCTGTCTCTCGGTTATACATTAAGACTACCATCATGTGTGGCAGACTATTTGTTAATATTTTGTGTTGTGTCTTGCTTATTATATTTGCTCACTGAAGCAAGTTAACAAAAGGTTACAGTGCTTGATCTTTATATGCTAATATAGCGTTTCACAATCCACTGATGGGTTTTTTTGGGGAGGATTTTTCCCCTACTCTTTTGAAATCACTGCTTGCTTGGAAATGAACAGGATATGATTGATGCATACTGATCTTTATGATACTGCATACTGATCTTTATCATCACAGACATAGTGACAGTGCCCTGAAGGATTGGATTTACAATTGTCTGTAAATAAAAAAATACTGTTGACATATCAGTGTTTGTGGAATAGAAGGATTAGTAAATGCAAAATTAGAAGGTTATGTGCTTCGTATCGTATTATAGACTCAGCAGGGACAAGGATACACTCTTTTTATATATATATTTTTGGATACACTTTACAATAAGGTTCCATTAGTTAATGCATTAATTACCATTACCTAATAATGAGCAATACATTTGTTAGTGTTACAGGGTCCATTTAAAATAACAGACATGACTTTAGATTTTAATGATGTATTAGTAAATGTTGAAATTAACATGAACTAAGATTAATAAATGCTTTAGAAGTATTCTTAATGTAGTTAGTTCATGTTAATTAATGCAGTTAACTAATGTTACATGGAATTGTAAAGTGTTACTGCTTTTCCCTGTTAACCGTTGATGTATGCCACTAGAACAAGTGGATTACATCTGCATGTTGTCATTTTTAATGCGAGTCAATTTTAGTTGGACATGTTTTTGTTTTGCTTTTTTTGTTTTTATCTCACATGGCTGCATTTTTATCTGACAGAACTATTTTGACATTAAACATACAATGAACTGCTTTGATGGAGGCAGTGATGACACCATATAAAGACATTGTTCTCGCACAAACAAGATAGCTCTGAATGAGCTGGTCTTTATTTTATGCAGATGTGTCTGTGTCTCACAACATCTCCTCTGTGGCCACTTGAGAGTTTGTTTGTGGAAGAGATGTCCACAGCAGAGGTGGAGAGCTTTCGGACTACAGACAAACCCAGCGCCTCCAGCTGTGCTGCTCTCCCCCCTGGGCCCATGAAAGGAATTCTAATTGGACAAGGAATGTCTGTCTCATGAAACAATGAGTGTTGAATCTCCTCAATGGCTGCTTCACTGTTTAGTCTCGTGGTGCATTTAAGTCCAGAGGATTTGGGTTAACAAAAAAAAGCTTGCAAGATTTTTATCTGTATGATAGTCGTCAGTAGATGCAGCAGTGCTCCCTTTAGGCGTTTGGGTGAGAGAACATTATTTTTTATATATGTTTTATTCTAATCATCTTGCGTTTGCTGGTATGTTTTCAGTTGTTTTACGTAATGTCTTTCAAACTGATATCATTTAGTTTGTGTAAATGAGAGAGAACTGCATCTAATCTTGCTTCTAGACAGTAGCTACCTAAACATTTAGAAAATGAGGGAATTTAATGATTCTGTTTCTGATTCCTCTTCGTGATCCTGGTTCCTCAGTGTACTGACGCTCATGTTGTTCCAACCCTGAGAAATGTCAATTGGGTCCAGCATAGTTTGCTTCCCATTCTAGAAAGTCATACATGAAATGTCATAATTTACTCACCTTTGTTTTTGGGTGGAATGTCCCTTTAATTATTGCCTTAGTACTTTTTAGGAAGAAATATTTGTAAAATGAAATGTAATTCTTATTGCACTTACTGCCTTCAATTAGTGGTTAAACGGATCACAAAACTCACGGTTCGGATCATATTACGTTTTTTTAAAGTCGCGGATCAGATTGGATTTTTCGGATCAGCAAGAAAAAAAGAAATTAATAACCTCGCTTTCCAAAAACGACTAGCCTAACTAATAAAGTTCAAACATTCTTAAAAACAAGTGAACAGTCAGTAAAAAATAAGATCAAATAGACTAATTACAAGCATAGATAAAATACAATATAAAAAAGTTATAAAGTAAGGTTTAACAGTAGTATTCAGGTACAAATTTCTGATAGTTAGACCTATATGTAAAATAACACTATAGTGTTCTGTATAAATAAAATGTAGGTTAATCTTTCTTTGTCGAAGCTGTGTTTTGCTGTTTGATTAACATTTATGACAGGCAGCAGCAGGTATTTATACACCGAATGCACGGATCCAATATAATTTTCCGATTTCTTTCTCAGTTGTTTTACGTTCATTTAAGACATAACCCACTGTGTTTACAAGAATACTTGCCAATATTTTGACATATTTGACATATTTTGTTCGTAAGGAGCAAGGAGATGCGGAAGAGAAATCAATTTGATGTTTGCTTTTGAGTTCTCTTTCGCCGCCTCTTGCACTGGAATGGTTAAAATCGCTTGAATGTGTAAATTGGCAAGACAAAACACGTGCAAATGATAGACTTTCACTTTATGATGGTTAAACTTTGCCATTAATACATGAATTACATACATGCCGAACTGTGGGGCCTGGTCCATACGGATCACGGATCAACTACTATCTGTTTAACCCCTACCTTCAACAGTGTGTTGCCAAATGAGATAATTTCAGCACAACAGATACGTTGGTGAATACATTTAATGCTATTCTTGCAAATAATGCTATTATTGCAATTCATTTATGAATTTTCCCAGCCTCTTTACTAGGGCTGGGTAAAAAATATTGATTTCTCGATTTTAGTTGATTCTCATTTTTATGAACCGATATCGATTTGTTTATCCTGTTTTCAGTTGATGAACGGAACTTTGTGGAGCCCTTCCTATTAAAAAAAAATCACAGTAATCTTTGTACTTTGTCACTTTTGATATGAAACAAAGTCTCAGATTTCAAATTACATCCATTTTATTACGAAATTTAAAAAAATAAATACCGTTTTGGCGCTGTTTAATGTGGTCTGACAGATCGCAGTAGCGCCTCAGTTCAAGAGAAGTGGCAGCGCGCAGCACCCGTGAACGGATCATCTCCTCCGCTTTAATACCAGTTACAGCATGAAATAAACATGAATGAATGTCTGAAGGTATGTTAAAAGATACATTACAACTTCCAAAATCCGTATCATGTCTCATGTAATCGCCCAATCAGTGTTTCAACCGCGGAAAGACGTCAATAAAACAGCTTGTAAACAGTGTTACGTAACGTCACATTTACCTCTGAACAACCATATCCAGTGACCACAAACTCGTTAGTCAGCTAGAAAAATGTTAAATTAACCCTAGAGATGAGCATTTTGATAAATATATGCACCACATTACATATTCATTATAATTTTTAATGTTCTTCAATATTAATGCATGTTTGAGTAAATCTGTCAAGTTTTTATGACTGCCACCATTTAAATGTTTATATTTCAAAAACAAATTGGAGTAGAAATATGATCATGTAATTGTAAAGTTAGTATTATAACTTTATTATTATAAAAAAAAATTCTAGTGTAATTTATATTTAAATCAGTTATTTTAACCTTCAATATTACAGTAATGTAGTACCAACTGACACCCATGTATAGTTTACAGCATTAGTTTTTTTTTTTTTTTTTCCTTCAGAAAATTTGCCATTTACTGTATCTGATATATATCCACAATATTCGATATTGAATCGAATCGAATCGAAAGCTTGTGAATAGAAATCAAATCGTGAAATTTGTGTCAATACCCAGCCCTACTCTTTACTGGTGGCACATAGATGCAGTCCTTCAAAACTGGCCCCAACTTTAGGCTATAATGGAATACTAAAAAACAAAAGAAAAGAAAAACAAACAATAATGTGGTAACATATTAACACACAACTATGTATGTTTAACTTCATAAAGGCTTATGCACGAGTCACGAACAGTCAGTAATGACACTGAGTGAAGTCTCATGAGCCTTATGTGCAACAGTAACAGTTCTTGGTTCACGAGGTTCAGTACGATATGGTACACGAGTCAGATTATTTCAGTATCGGCAAAAGAACTGGTTCTTGTACCTAACCCTTGTGCCTAAAAACGTGATCTTTCGTCAATAATGGTTAAAAATTGTTTTGTCAACTTGCATCACCTTTTTTACACACAGATTCCTGGTGGTTACGCTGTGTAATGGCTTTATGCACATCTGACAAGTGTTGACAATCAACACCTTCACACTATAGTCTAGAAGGCTTTGACGGCAGTATGCTTTTTGTGACCTTATCAGCAATGGCCCATTAACAATAAGTCATTGTGCCTGAGAAAGACGATGCAGTGATCAGATCAGGTTCCTTGAAAAAAAAGAAAATATCGAAGATTACTTTTTTTCTAAATCCCTCCTCGCTACATTGAAATGTAGCATTATGTTTAATGGCCTAAAGGAAATTATGGACTATTAATTTGATGTTTTTTAATTGTGTGTGAATTTCTGCATCTGTTAATGATGTCTCTTCTTTGTTACTTTCCTTCTTTCAGTAATTTAGCATGTCCGTCTTTCTTTGGGTTCATGTTTCACACAACAGGAAGTAAGATTCTGAGATTATTATTTTTTTTTAGCTTTTTACGCAGCAAATAATACATGTTTTATGTTCAGAAATTAATATGCAGAACCAAATTTTAATTTTATGTATTTCTGCATTTGACAATAAGTAAATAGTTATTAGACCACAACAATAAAAACATACATTTGTTAATGTCTTGTTTTGTTGCTGTCGCTGTATAGTCTGAATTATAGATCCTGGTGTCAGGTTGAGTTGAATGACATTTGTAGCCTACCCTTCAGAATTTTTTTTAGAGGGGTAACAAGAGGGGCAGAAATCTGTAAATATTTGTGTCATCACTGAAGCATGCACGTTTGGTTGTTTTTTTTTGGGCCCGCTCAAAAGTTATTGCCCTCATCATGGTTACAGAGTAATGTGGGAGAAATGCAAGTTTCTTATTTTCTCATTGTTGTTTCCTCATTACTTGGAAAGGTCTTTGCTGATAATGCCCTGAGAAAGTACTTGACTTCACATGTTTTCTTCTGTGTTTCACCCCGAAGGGATTGCGGATTAGTTGAGTTGTTTAGTTTTTATTGTTGTGTTAATGAATAAGGTAATCTGAATGCAACTGTAAAAAGTGCTAAACTATACAGAGTCCTTGATTTGTATTCTGCCTCTATTATAACTTCTTTCACTGCTGCTGTTACTTTTAAACACACTCACACACATGGGGATAGTAAACTTTAAGGCCATGAGCATTCAGGCTTCAAAAAATATTTGCTTGTTACTGCAAAACAGCTGTGTTTAACTTGTGGTGTTGGTGAGACTGTTGTATACTTCCAAAAACTGTAAAGCTACCAGGTGATTTGGCAAAGCTGTTCCTTGACCCTTTAAACCCGAAGTGCACTCTCCTTGCTATAGTTTTGGAGTCATGAGTCTTTACTTTTGTGTATGTCACTCGTGTTGGGGCTTTCACAATTAGCATTTCTTTATCTAGACTCCAGGTGTGTTGTTCAATCCAATCAAAATACATAGTTGAATAATTACTAGGGATGCGCCGATCCGATACTCAGCGATACCGCCATTAGTTGCAGGATCGGGTATCGGTCAGACAGGACCGATCCAAATCCGATACTGTGCGTATAATATTCTGTGTTATTGTTAAGCCCTAGCGCCCCACAAATAGCAGAAAAACATTATAAAGCATCATCAACGCTTTGTGCACTATATTAAGTGTTCTGCGCGCTGTGACTCTGTGTTGCTTCAAGTGCATCATCCTGCGCACGGGATGCGCATACGCGCTTTGTGCTGCTCTGTATTGGAGCCTTTCGTATTATAATACTTTTGCGCAATGAAAGATTATTAATAGCCTATCTATAATATGTTGCTGCCTCATTAAAAAGCTGCACTATACATTTAAAATAAATGTCTTTTAATTTCTTAGAATATAGGCCTTATTTCTATAAATATATTTACTTGTTTTTCATGAATGTATTTTACAACGTGTAACATTTTATCAGATTTAGTGCTACACTTATTCACTTTTATTTGTTCCCCACTAAATGCTTTTTTTTTTTCACTAAATGTTTAGATTTTATACAATTATTGTGCACTCATGATTTTTCTAGAGTAACTTTTGCTGCTGAATTATCCACTAATCTAGTTTATCCACCACCTAGTTTATAGTAGTATTTTTGTCATATAGATTGATTTATATATATATTTTTAATTTGTTGTTTTTCTTTATAATGAAGTTGTCTGTATTTAGTAGATTGTGTTTAACACACAATATAGTGATTATCAGTTCAACACACTGAAGTATAGAAATTCTACATTGAATTTTTAAACAAAACTGCACTGGTATCGGATCTGTATCGGTATCGGCTGATACTCAGAATTTTTGGTATTGGATCGGATCGGTTCTGAAAAAATGGTATCGGTGCATCCCTAATAATTACTCTTCTAAAGTCTTGTTTTAAACTCAACCCTGGTCCAAAACAGTTTTTTTTGCATATAATTTGGGCTGGTTTTATATGTTCTAAATCTAATGTGTATCTAATAAGCCTAAACACTCAGGTTCATCAGATTCTTATGTCACAATTTTTCATCAATAATTTCCACTGTAACAGCATTCTTTTTACATGTCCAAACAAAGTATAGTTCTGATGCTGCAAGATGTCAAATAATTTTAAAATGTCAATACATTTTGCAATAAGCATAAATAAATACAAACAGAAATGCCAGAAGTGCTCTCTCTGACTTGTGTAGCCTAAGTTTGTGTGTGCGAATTTAGCATTATGTGCATGATATGAATGACAATAAATTATCTAATTACCAAAATGCAGAGTACAAACTGGTACAGTGGGGAGAACAAGTATTTGATACACTGCCGATTTTGCAGGTTTGCCCACTTACAAAGCATGTAGAAGTCTGTAATTTTTATCATAGGCACTCTTCAACTGTGAGTGACGGAATCTAAAACAAAAATCCAGAAAATCACATTGTATGATTTTTAAGTAATTAATTTGCATTTTATTGCATGACATAAGTATTTGATACATCAGAAATACAGACCTTCATACAGACGTTCTCCAGATCCTTAAGGTTTCGGGGCTGTCGCTGGGCAATACGGACTTTCAGCTCCCTCCAAAGATTTTCTATTGGGTTCAGGTCTGGAGACTGGCTAGGCCACTCCAGGACCTTGAGATGCTTCTTACGGAGCCACTCCTTAGTTGCCCTGGCTGTGTGTTTCGGGTCGTTGTCATGCTGGAAGACCCAGCCACGACCCATCTTCAATGCTCTTACTGAGGGAAGGAGGTTGTTGGCCAAGATCTCGTGATACATGGCCCCATCCATCCTCCCCTCAATACGGTGCAGTCGTCCTGTCCCCTTTGCAGAAAAGCATCCCCAAAGAATGATGTTTCCACCTCCATGCTTCACGGTTGGGATGGTGTTCTTGGGGTTGTACTCATCCTTCTTCTTCCTCCAAACACGGCGAGTGGAGTTTAGACCAAAAAGCTCTATTTTTGTCTCATCAGACCACATGACCTTCTCCCATTCCTCCTCTGGATCATCCAGATGGTCATTGGCAAACTTCAGAAGGGCCTGGACATGCGCTGGCTTGAGCAGGGGGACCTTGTGTGCGCTGCAGGATTTTAATCCATGACGGCGTAGTGTGTTACTAATGGTTTTCTTTGAGACTGTGGTCCCAGCTCTCTTTAGGTCATTGACCAGGTCCTGCCGTGTAGTTCTGGGCTGATCCCTCACCTTCCTCATGATCGTTGATGCCCCACGAGGTGAGATCTTGCATGGTGCCCCAGACCGAGGGAGATTGACCGTCATCTTGAACTTCTTCCATTTTCTAATAATTGCGCCAACAGTTGTTGCCTTCTCACCAAGCTGCTTGCCTATTGTCCTGTAGCCCATCCCAGCCTTGTGCAGGTCTACAATTTTATCCCTGATGTCCTTACACAGCTCTCTGGTCTTGGCCATTGTGGAGAGGTTGGAGTCTGTTTGATTGAGTGTGTGGACAGGTGTCTTTTATACAGGTAACGAGTTCAAACAGGTGCAGTTAATACAGGTAATGAGTGGAGAACAGGAGGGCTTCTTTAAGAAAAACTAACAGGTCTGTGAGAGCCGGAATTCTTACTGGTTGGTAGGTGATCAAATACTTATGTCATGCAACAAAATGCAAATTAATTATTTAAAAATCATACAATGTGATTTTCTGGATTTTTGTTTTAGATTCCGTCTCTCACAGTTGAAGTGTACCTATGATAAAAATTACAGACCTCTACATGCTTTGTAAGTAGGAAAACCTGCAAAATTGGCAGTGTATCAAATACTTGTTCTCCCCACTGTATAAGTGAGCATAGTGGGAAAAGAACAAGTCTGTATTAGTTTATTGGGATAAACCATATTAATTGGCTAATTGTGATGTTTTTTCAGTTCCTTAACATATTTCTAACAATGCTTCTTGGCAGGTCAATAATGTAAACAGTCATTTATGTCTTAAGTGAATGTAAACAGATGGCACAATAAATGGTAACTGTGTGTGCATTAAGCCCTGCTGTGTAAATGCAGCCATGTTTGCCTGTTACGTTGGCTTGATGTGCTGACTTTAGAGTAGATGCTATGAATGATTTATGAAATATCCCCTGTCCCCAGTGTATCGGCGTCTCCATAATGGTTTGTCCAATAGGGTTCGTACACAACTACTCTGCGTACGAAGTAGTTGCATGGCATGGCCAGCTGTGCCAGGCACAAGAAGCAGCGTGAAAAGAGGCTTACTGCCCCCTGTGACTGTGAGCCTGTGTGTTAGAACCAGAGGGCTGGACACTGGGGAATCCTGCCTATTCATTAAGAAGCATTAGCAGCAGTCTGCTGTTATCGTTCTTGTGTCACGTGCTGCCTGCTTGCCTGTTTCCTCTCTCTCTTCTCCCCCGTTCCTTATCTTTTTCTCTCCCTGTCCTCCCGCACACTCGCACGTGAGTATTTCATGTTCATGGTTGTGTAGGTATGTGGAGCATGTGGCCTCTCAGACATTCCTGTGCATGATATTGATGTAAAGTCCAGCTGGGGGTTTGTAGGGGATACTGTTTATTCGGACCGTTTGCAGCTCTGTAAACCGACACTATTGATCAGAGCCAAGCCGTCACCCGTCCTGTGTAAATAAGTGCCTCTAAGAAAGCACCGGGAATGAAAGCAACAGATCACTTTTATACAGAGGAAATGTGCTTGAGCTTGTTTGCTTTTAGAGATTAGCTGCTAGTATTCCTCACCTGTAAGTGAAACCTGTTACAAAAGAAATGGGTGTTTTCATGCCAGAATTAATCTAAAACAATTTTAACAAATTTTCTAGTTCTTGTATAATCATTGTAAACTATTTAGCCATTGAAATAATTATCAAAAAGCTAGAAGGAGAGCTGCACAAGTACTAATAGGGATGGGACGATTACCGGTTTCACGATAAACCATGATAAAATGTACTGACGGTTAGTATTATCATTTAAAATGTAATTATCATTAAAACCGTGTTTGATTATCGTGATTTTGAAAACTTGCGGTAAATCCTGTCCAGACAGCATCAGTCTGGCGCAACGCGCAACGTTTTTTTTTTTGAACGAGAAGAAATGGCGGAAGGCAGTGACAGCGCACGAGAGATTTTTCAGCCTTCTAAAAAGTATGGTCATATTTTGGCTTTTACAAAAGTCCTGAGAGAAACTTAATCGAGGATGGTCACCCTGTCTGCAGAACATGCAAAAACATACATTAGTGGAACTGTCTGTTTTACACGTTATTTTCAACAAACCATAATTAGATGTGTCATCAGATTTAAGATGAACCACTGTGCAAGTGCGTGCCGAACCGAGGATGGAGAACGGTGCGGTTCGAGATTTTTTTTTTTTTAATATACAGAGAACCGTTACACCCCTAATTATTTCTGTGTTCCAAATATTCATATTATCACAGAAGAAGTGTATTGTTTGGATATAAATACTGATGTCTACGGAAGTCAAAATGTAGTTGTCTTTGAATCATTCAAGAGATTTATTCATAAATGCTGATTCATCCAGTAATGAACCAAGTGAAGTATTTATGAGTGAGTCATTGAATCATTCATTTAATTCATTGATCAATTAAACATTTTAAATAGACCGCAGCAATTAACATTTTGTCAGAACCTCTAGAGTTAACAGAACCTTAAAGTTAACATTACAGTCAATATCAGTTAGCCTATGTACATTGTGCTGCCCTCGACAACCCAACTGTATTCTAATGTGAGCTGCTAGGCCCCTTACATGCTTGCAAATAGGGTTGGTATCGTTTGAATTTTAACATTTCAGATTCTGATTCTGCCTATCGACTTGTAAATTATTCCTGTAATGACAAAATGGAATTTTCAACAGCCATTACTCTAGTCTTCAGTCTCACAAGTGCTATCTTCAGTGTTGATTTATCAATGTTGAAAACAGTTGTGCTGCATGCTTAATATGTTTGTATATTGGTATAATGGTATTTTTTTCATGTATGTATTGTTACATTTATCATCCTCCATCATTCATATTTCACAAGTTTAACCCGTGTTGCAATATTAAAGTGCTGTTTCATGGACATTTTGTCCTCAGCACATATGACACTGTTTGGTGTTAAAACCATTCTTGTTTTTGTTTTCTCGAACTGTTGAACCACTGTTCTGAACTCATGGTTTTTGTTATGTATTTGTGATGTTTATGCACTTAAAGTCACACATTTAACCTTGTGTGTTATGAAAGACTCACCCCTTATGTAATACACTACACCTTGAACTTAAGAGTCATGAAGGTGAGAATGATTAGTATGAGACTTTGTATTATGGTCACTCATTCTGGCAGCCAAATCGTTTGACCTCTTATGTGATCTTTATTACTGGGTTAATTGTTAACTAAAGCACTGACTTCAGTATTTCAAGATGTAGGACAGTAAGTTTATTTGTGGCTCACCCCTTTCAAGACAAGTGGGAGTTAAGACTAGAGATGAAGATGTGGCGCAAAAACCACATCTTCATAATAGACTAGTCAGTGGCTTATCTTAATGACTAACTGGTTTATGGTCAAATCCACAAGACCCGATGAGTGTCTTTTAATTCTAGATGGAGCGCAGCAGAACAGAGGTCTAAACAAGCTATTTTGAAAGTTTAACAATAATTAACTTGACAAAATGTTGTACATTGATAATGTTATAGGCTGATAATATTAATAATTTTTTATTTATTAATAATACAAATAATATAATAAGTTATATAGTAGACAGCTGACTCTGTTCATCATCTTCATATTCTGTTCAGTGGGTATAGTTCACAGCAGTGACAGAAATTAACTTTTTTATTAAGGGATGATATTTGCCACCTTAAATCGATTCCCAGGGAATTTTTACCTTTGTTAGGGCAAGTTTTTACCTTGTCAAATTGTGCATTGTCAAATTTTTACAATTGAATCAAATTTAATTAAATAATAAGACACTATAGAATTTTATCGATCAAATGAACAAATTCTTCTTTAAAATGATAATTGCTATATTATTGTAGATAATTACATATTACACTTTGGCTAATATGCTTTCTGAACATTAAAACTCCCTTTGAGTGATGGGGTCTCTAAATTCATCCCTTTTAAAGCCCAGCCCTAAAAAATAAGAAAGAAAACTAGATAAACTAGTCAAACTCATTCATCCTCACAAACCTATCCTGACCCATTCCTAGACTTTCTCTCAGCCCAAAGAAATAGAAATTGCAGTATATATTTTATCACAACTAGTAATGGTGGAACGTTTTGTTAGAAATGCAAAAGCTGTCAGATTTGCCTCTTTTATTTACTTCTATTTTATGTCCTGACAAATTCACCTTATCCCTACAAATATTTAAAAACTGTGGAGTGGTGCAGCCTGTTGCCCTGATAAAAATGTGTGACGTGGTAGGTCTTTGTGTCCATGTGTGTGAGACTGCATTGTGGTCAGCTGCAGACAGTGCTGTAAGTCTGTGGGGCCTCCAGACAGGATGAAGAGCTCATATGGTGATTTTTAGCCTCCCTCAGCAGCCTAGCCGGCTCCCACACGCCTCGCCTGGATTTAGGTTCCTGCACAGCACCCAGGGGTCACGCAGCCACCTCCCCTAGGTTACTGCCGGACACACATACTGCAGTAGGACACATTCTTTCAGCTGTTGGAAACAAGAAACAGTAAATGCAGGGATTATTTCAGCCTGTCAGACTTTAAGACTGTATTTTTCAGTATAATGTTTCTCACACTCTGACGCGGCACTTAAGTGGGCCAGTGCGATATTAGTCTTTTTTTCCTTTGGTGGGAGAAATCCTCTCAGCTCTTGTCTCTGTGCTGGGCAGATGCTCATCAGTGTCGCTATAAGCATTGCTTGTATCTGTACTGGGATGATAATTGACCAAGGGCCATTCTCTAAACTGACCGACATAAATAGCCTGTTTCTTTTCAACCTTGTTTTTTTGTTTGTTTTTTTTATGAGTTGAGTGCACACTGGAACCAACTAGCTTTGTCATTGCAGACCAGACCCAGTTTGAAGTTTGTTTGAAAGCACAATAATCATCATTGCGTGTTGTATTCAAGTATTTCTGATAGTGTCAGACAAGCTGTCAAGAGTGCAGACAGGCGGACATCTGTCACCATAAGGTTGCAGTTTCTTTGGTGTTGGCTCAGTGCTGTGATTAATGCGCTACACACGAGATTCAGGATGTCCTCCTCTAGTCACTCCTGACTCAATGCATTTCTCTCATTCCTCTGTATTGTGCTTTTAACCACTCGTTCCCCCAAGGTATGGCTCCGGTTTCCCTTCCTTTCCGTGCCCAGTGACTCAGTGATGGGGAAGTCTGTCCGCCTGTCCCCATCGTTGTACTTCTTCCTAGGGGAGCTTGGCGGATTCAGTGTGGAAGTCGGAGCAGCTGACCTACTGTATATTTGCCAGAGGAAATGCCTTGTCTCTTCATGCACATGAGGAGGTTTAGCATTCCAGTGTACCCTCTTGGCCCGACAAGTCATTTGTATGAGGTTGGATGGGGATATATTTTTAAAGGCCCCTGGCATTCTGATCGACCTTACAAAATGGCTTCCCACAGTTTAATCTTCAGCGCAGAGCGAGGATTTGGCCATGGAAAGTGGGAGAAAGAGAAACAAAGCACCAGGAAGGAGGGTGGAGGATATCTCCGGAAAAAGCTCATGGATATTTTATTCGTGCTGGGGGCCCGACGTCTTGTGTTTCAGCCCTGCATATGGTAGGGCTTTGCATGAGTGTGTGCAATACAGTCTTTCTCATATCCTTCCAGCCCTCACGCCACTGTAACTCAAACCTAAGCTGTGAATGGGAGTATCACCTCTGATTCTGGCAGGAAATGAGTCGAGTAGGCCACATTCTTCAACCCCTGGATGGTTCTTCATCTGTTAATCAGTCTAGTTCATCACTCATTTACAGTGATGGCTTGTGTATGCAAAGTTTGAGTTGTCTGTACTAAGGCTGAATAGGGCTGGGCAATATGGCCCCAAAAATATCATTTTTCGAATCAGTCGATATCGATAATTATCACGATGAATGTCAAATCTTTGTTTCATTCAAGTTAAGGCAGATTTTTGCTCTGCTGTTCAAATGAGTAGCGCTGTTTCATTCTGTTTTTGGCGCATAAACATTATATCGAACATTTATGAAACTTTTGTTTGTGTGCAACATATTTAAATACATCTGCTGTGTGTTGCAGAGTGAAGTGTGGCATTGTGTTTATATACAGGCGGGCAGCTCATGATAAGTGTTTTTGGTGTCTCAGGCTTGGTTTTCTCTAAAGTCACCATGACAATTGACAATTCTTATATTTTTACTGAATATTGCTTTTTTCATTAAATGATTTATCCGTGCACATCTTCTTTTATTTTGTTTATGTGCCCTTGTAATATTTAATCAAAATAACTTCCCCTCCCTCTTGCAGCGACTTCTCTTCTCTTCTCTTCTCTGATGACGTGTTTACTGGTGCGAGGGCTGGACAACCTGTCACTCACATGACATCACACTACATAAGTCCCACACTACATTTTTTGCTACGAATCACTGTGAATTTTTTTTTTTTTTTTCTTTTTTTTTGTGTGTGGCCAAATTGTGCAGGCCTGCAGACAAGCACAGCAAACCTGGAGCTGTAAAAAAACAAACACATATTTTAAATCACAATCCCCCCCCCCTCCCCCCCAAAAAAACAAAAACACAATTCATCAAAAAACATGCACGATTAGAAGTATAGTTTTTTTTTTGTTTTGTTTTTTTTTGTTCAGAGACTGAGCTGAACCTTCACTTTACCAAACAATTTTCAGAGAATGCTGAAAAATTGTAATCAGACTCCAATGCGTCAATAGCGGGTGAGCTTCTGTACAGAAACCCACGTTAAATATACAAGGAGATAACACTTCCGCTCTTCTCACTGTGCACCTTCCTTACATTCTCCACCCCTGCTCACTGGATGCTTTACTCATATTGAAGAAGTACAGAGATGAGTAACCATTGGTTCATATTCTGGTGAGTTACACCGTTGCATGTCAGCTTTACAGTGCCCCCATCCCCACCTTCAAGCTTTAACCTCATATGTCAGCAAACTACTTGCCTTGCAAACAGCTGCAGAACCCGCCAGAGACTCATTCCCATCTACTGAGTAATGTTCTTCTGGTTACACACGTGTTCTATTGCTAATTAACTATGTGAACTGTCTTGTGGCTTGTGAACTAGCTCTCCGCCGTTACGTCAGGTAAAGCAGTGCTTTTATATTAAAATCAGGAAATAAGTGGGTGGGAAACCAAGAATAAAGCCGCATCTCTCATGCACCCACCCTCATCAGTCACTACACCAGCTGTCTGCACTGACTAGCAGAGATGATGAACTGTCTGGTTTTGAGTTGGGATTTTAAATGGGCAACTCTGTACCAAATTTGTTTATCATGCACAATTCAATTTCGATGGCTTCATGCTCTTGCTAGTCAATAATTCACTTTAGAAATGTGCAGTCAGCTCAGACCATGTCCTTATTGCAAGCAGACTGTATTTAATGTAGTCTGGCTCATTTTTTCTTTTTCCTTGTGTAGTTTTTGTTTTTGAGGATGTATTTCACACAGCCTGTCCTCTGCCTAATTTGGCGACCTAGTTTATTTCTATCATGTTACAGATTAATTTGCACATTCTGGAGCTTGACATCAGCAATGTTAAGGAAGCGTTTAAGATTTTATGTCAGCATTTTATTTTAACTTAAGAAACCCAAAATGAATGCATAAAGAATGAAGAAGTTTTTTCCCCCAACATATAAAAAAAAAAAAAAATTACAATTATCTCATCTAAATGTTTGCTTACTCAATGTATTTGTGTTGTTGTGCAAAAGCATACACAAGGAAGATTTCAAACTTTGAATTTAATTTATTTTAACTGAAAATGAAACAATAATGTGCAGTCAGATTAAATTTGTGTTGTTCATCAAATATCACCAGCAGGCCAAATAGATTTTCTCTTTCTTTTTAGGGAGTCAAGTGCTCATTCTGATAATGGTGTTGGCTCCTAAATGTGGCCAGACGTATATATCTGTCGTTTGGTTTTCAGTATTAATTTTTTTACTGTTGAGATGTATCTTGTGCAACTGGGTGATTATCTGTCAAATAAAGAGTTATTGTCAGTGCACATCCTTGCTGCCAGTGTAATTTTGAGTCTGGCTCCCAACATTTCATTAGGTGAAATGGTGAGGCTGTTCTATTCGTTAGACTATTGATATAGGAACTAAATAAATATGAACATTATGAACTAAACTTTTTTTTTTACCCAATATAAAATTCACCCCAGTCACCCCATGGTTTTCCCTGGGACAAAACACGGTCATCCACACACACAGTACAAAGTACCCTACCCATGTGAACTGTGAGCCCAGTATTGACAATAAATCCAAAATAAATGCAAAGAAACAGTTTGTAATATTAATTCATCTCATCCTATGAAATAAAAAAAATAATCACTGTCAAGACAAAAATGCTTAGAATTATTTTATATTTTTAAAATGTGTAAATTTAAATTTAAAAAGTCACAGAGTTGTTGAACAAAGTAACATATTACATAGAAAGAGTTGCAGGTCTATTTTTTTATTTACACTCCAAGATTCAAAACAGAGATCATTTGACATACAGTATCAGATTTTGTTCCATCCATTGCTGTGGTTATCAGTGTCAATCAGATTAAATCGCACATTTAAATACATTTGTCCAGAAACTTTGCAATGTTTAATCTCTTTAATCTGTCAGGTTTATAATGAAAATTTATAATGAAAGTATAATGAAGTGTGCAGAACTCATGCTGAATAAAAACTTCTCCATGTTGAGTGCATTCTGACTAACTTAAATGCATCTGATTGGCCATTGCATTCATGCACTCTAGAGATATGTCTGGGATTGGCTACATTTGCTCCATGCTGCAAAAACACATTGTAAATAGATTAGAAATCCTTAAAGCTCTTCATAGAGCGCTTACACAAATATTAATGGGAGAGTTTTAAAGCAGCTGGCTATCAGCTGGGACCGGTACTGCAGAACAACCGGTATCGCCATATACATTAAATGATCAAATAAATCTGTGGCAGGAAAAATTCATTTTGGTGGCCAGTAAACTTCCTCTTGGATAACCTTCTGCAGATGCAAAACTGAATGAAGTTAGAGGAAAATTAGTTGCACTTATGAATATCGGATTGGCTTATAGGAGTTTACAAACACTTTTCGAGCTGTTAATCCACTGTAATGAAATGGTTAAGATGGTGGATGATCTCCCATGTCTGATAACACCATACCAGACTGTTTGGCGTCCTATCAAAGGGCTTAATGAAAGTGCATGGGCAGTTCTGTTTATACAGCCCCGGGCAGTTCTCCACGCTCAGCACTGGGCAAATAATACCCGCCAAACTCACGGCTTTTACGTGTGCGGCGGGGTTGTTTGTCAGTTTGTGCAGCTGGGCTGCAGTTACTCTGAAGTGTTGTGCATGTTTGTTCTGCCAGTCACTCATCCTATGATTAGGCAGCAGTTAGAGCAACAGGAAAAACCCTCTTTAAAGGACCCACACTGGTGTGTACCGTTCATGAACTTCATTTAGAGGAGCTCTGCCAGTGTTTGAGAGTGGCACTCACGTGTTTTTCTGTTAGTAATTGTCATGTGATCTGTCATAGTTTCATTTTGTGGTCATTTTTTTTATTCAGCACGAGTTTCATTTTGTGGTTTTTGGCACAGAGGATTGTCTGGTTTTCTTCTGTGTTTTCAGGATTTTAAAATCATTGCTGCCCTGGCTGAGCTTGTAGATCTATCATGTGCAGAAATATCTCCACCAATGTATCGGCAGATAAAAGCAATTATTTTCAGTATTGGCTAATGATCACGGACGATTATATCCTGTCAATCAAAAGTGGGTGGAAAAACATGTCAGACTGCAACTCTTACTGTGTGTGAAGAAATGGTTTCTTGTTGAATTTAGGGCTGTCGAAGTTAAAGGGTTAGTTCACCCAAAAAGGAAAATTAGCCCATGATTTACTCACCCTCAATTCATCCTAGGTGTATATTACATTCTTCTTTCAGACGAATACAATCGGAGTTATATTAAAAAAGTCTTGGCTCTTCCCAGCTTTATAATGGCATTGACTCGTTGGTTCGTTTTCCATAAGTCCATAAAAGTGCATCTATCCATCATATAACTTCTCCACATGGCTCCGGAGGGTTAATAAAGGCCTTCTGAAGCGAAGTGGCACATTTCTGCAAGGAAAGTATCCATATTTAAAACTTTATAGGCTAAAATAACTAGCTTCCAAAGGTCAGCGGTACACAAGTCGATGTATAGGAGCATCGCAAACTTTGACGCCTCTCGCGGATAGGGCTGGGCAACAAACTCAAGCCCCTCTTCTCTTATATCGAAATCCTCCGCCATTTCTCTTTAAAAATTCTCGTTTTAGACTTTTAATTCATGACCGGTGTTTTGTTTTGCTCTATCCTCTGCGCTTCTGCGTTAGTCAATATGCATGCGTCAGGGGTTCAAGGATCAAGGGTTACTCTTTCGCCATAAGTCGCTGAACCGCAGTTATTTTAGTCTATAAAGTTTTAAATATGGATATTTTTCTTACACAAACTCGCCACTTCACTTCAGAAGGCCTTTATTAACCCCCCGGAGTTGTGTGGAGCAGTTATATGATGGATAGATGCACTTTTATGGACTTTCAAAAATGAACAAGTCAATGCCATTATAATGCTTGGAAGAGCCAGGACTTTTTTAATATAACTCGTCGGAAAGAAGAATGTCATATACACCTAGGATGACTTGAGGGTGAGTAAATCATGGGCTAACTTTCATTTTGGGGTGAATCTCTTTAATGTGACAATGCATTAACAGTTAAAGCTGGCTCCACTTGACCCTTTGAATCAACCGTAGTTCAAGCCAGGGTTGCCAGGTCTGCGGTTTTTCCCTCAAAAAAAAAAATATTGGTAGCGCTCACCCCATCCAATAATCGCAAGGAGCTTTGTTACTTCTGTCGCAGCTTTCAAATTCTGTCCCTTTTATCACGAAATTCAAACAATAAATGGCGGTTTGATGCTCTTAAAGGGGGCATATCATAAAAATCTGACTTTTTCCATGTTTAAGTGCTATAATCGGGTCAGTGGTGCATCTACCAACCCAGAAAACGTGAAAAAGGACAACCCAGTAACTTTTGTTTTGGTGAGCCTTTTTCTACAAGCATGTGAAAAAACGAGCCGCTCAGATTTCTCTCCCCTTCTGATGTAGGAAGGGGATCTATTATAATATTACCGCACCTTAATCTGCACGTTTCCACCCACGGCGCTGACAGACTGTTCTGTATTAGCATAGTTTCCGCCCTCAGCCAGTTGTACACTGTCCGCCATTTTTTTCTGCGCTTGAGCAGCTGTAGCTACAACACTGTCTTGTAAGCAATGCAGGTACATTGCCTGAACGAGGGACAATTTAAGGCAAGTTTTGATAAAAAGTTAAAGCTCAAGGATGGATCGTAGTAACTATTCGTGATCCAGCTTATAGTCTCCGGAGCGATACTGGTCACGGCAGTAATGAAAGGGAGAGCGCGCACTTTATAATAGTTTATCTGAGTTGTTTTACAGATATAAAGTTTACCTGTTTATTAAGCACCCCCTGAAAAGGCATAAGGTCTGTATATTAGGGATGCTCCGATCCGATACCGCCATTAGTTGCAGGATCGGTTATCGGTCAGACAGGACCGATCCAAATCCGATACTGTGCGTATAATATTCTGTTATTGTTAACCCCAGTGCCCCACAAAAGGCAGAAAAACATTATAAAGCATCATAAACGCTTTGTGCACTATATTAAGTGTTCTGAAGCCATTCCATAGTTTAATGTGAGGTACAGATGAATATTTAAGTCATTTAAATTCAAGTTCACGTGAATGCGTCCCTCCGCTGCGGCTGCCAGTCATTCTCCATTCAGCTTTCAAACTGCGTGTCGCGTTCGGTTACGACAGTCAACATGATGAAACTCTCTCCAAGATGATTCAGTGTTCCTGTTATTATACTTGATCTGTAGATAATGGTCTATGGTTCTGCATAAAAAGTTTATTGCTGTTTCTAAATCGTGTTACTTTCTACCGGGTGTCTGTTAGGTCCCAACACTGGACTAGAGATGTATTGTTCTTCACATGCACGGTAACTGAAATTTTAAACTGTTAAAAGAAAAGTCTCAATAAAATATTGCATAGATAGATACACTATGCATCGATATCTCTTCCCTTTGTGTTTTGAACTTTTCAATGCGGACGGAGCGCTGCTGCGCGCTGTGATTGTGTGTTGCTTCAAGTGCATCATCCTGCGCACGGGATGCGCATACGCGCTTTGTGCTGCTCTGTATTGGAGCCTTTCGTATTATAATACTTTTGCACAATGAAAGATTATTAATAGCCTATCTATAATATGTTGCTGCCTCATTAAAAAGCTGCACTATACATTTAAAATAAATGTCTTTTAATTTCTTAGAATATAGGCCTTATTTCTATAAATATATTTACTTGTTTTTCATGAATGTATTTTACAACGTGTAACATTTTATCAGATTTAGTGCTACACTTATTCACTTTTATTTGTTCCCCACTAAATGCTTTTTTTTTTCACTAAATGTTTAGATTTTATACAATTATTGTGCACTCATGATTTTTCTAGAGTAACTTTTGCTGCTGAATTATCCACTAATCTAGTTTATCCACCACCTAGTTTATAGTAGTATTTTTGTCATATAGATTGTGATTTATATATATTTTTTTTAATTTGTTGTTTTTCTTTATAATGAAGTTGTCTGTATTTAGTAGATTGTGTTTAACACACAATATAGTGATTATCAGTTCAACACACTGAGGTATAGAAATTCTACATTGAATTTTTAAACAAAACTGCACTGGTATCGGATCTGTATCGGTATCAGCTGATACTCAGAAAGGTATCGGATCGGATTGGTTCTGAAAAAATGGTATTGGTGCATCCCTACTCTATATATTTGTTTACTGTTACTGAGTGTTTTTGTGTAATTCGCTGCGTATGCTGATGATAATGCAAGGGAGAGAGAGTTTATGGATAAGACTTCAATGCACACTTCTTGTACTGTGTTTTATTCAGCTCTTACAGTGATTTTCTGGAGTGAAAACAGACGCTTCATCTTTTGTGTGGTAAACAATAAACTTCATAAAACTCATCAGTACAGTTTTGGCCATCATTCGGACATGGCCCGCTACAACAGGCTTGTACTAATAGTGGATAAAAGCAAGATGGCAACATAAGTTAAAACCGGAAAAAAAGTGCCCCTATTATGGATTTTTGAAAATTACCTTTCATGTAGTGTGTAACAGTTCTAAGTGAATGAAAACATCCTGCAAAGTTTTAAATCTGAAAGTGCACCATATATAAAGTTATTGTTTCTCAAAAGTAAGAGTCGACTCTGAATCAATTAAACGAATCGTTTTTTTAAACGAATCCCAAGCCGTTTCGTTGTGACTTCAAGACGAAACATTAGCATATTGCCTGTCCACTTATTGTGCGCACAGACACCAGGGAACACTTGAACCACCTCAAACACTGCAGCTGATTCCTGTGGATACTGGATAGCATCATGTCGAGAAGACGCTGTGCTCTACAATGTGTTTGTGTTTCATATTGTGTAGGTATCTGGCTAACCGGCTAACTCATGTTATTACTGTCTTACTGAAATACTGCTGTAAATCAGCTGTGGGCTGCAGTATTACCTAAAACTGTGTCTATTCATGCAGATTGTCTGTCGTTCTTACTACTTTGAGTAAAGATAAAGGATGGAGCAAGATTTGTTTTGCAAACTTTGTTACATCAGTCATTCACATTAGTGCTCGGCTAAAGTATGAGCTGTTATTGATACAGTTCTCACATGTGCACCGCAATAAATTACAAACCCGATTCCAAAAAAGTTGGGACACTGTACAAATTGTGAATAAAAAAGGAATGCAATAATTTACAAATCTCATAAACTTATATTTTATTCACAATAGAATATAGATAACATATCAAATGTTGAAAGTGAGACATTTTGAAATGTCATGCCAAATATTGGCTCATTTTGGATTTCATGAGAGCTACACATTCCAAAAAAGTTGGGACAGGTAGCAATAAGTGGCCGGAAAAGTTAAATGTACATATAAGGAACAGCTGGAGGACCAATTTGCAACTTAGGTCAATTGGCAACATGATTGGGTATAAAAAGAGCCTCTCAGAGTGGCAGTGTCTCTCAGAAGTCAAGATGGGCAGAGGATCACCAATTCCCCCAATGCTGCGGCGAAAAATAGTGGAGCAATATCAGAAAGGAGTTTCTCAGAGAAAAATTGCAAAGAGTTTGAAGTTATCATCATCTACAGTGCATAATATCATCCAAAGATTCAGAGAATCTAGAACAATCTCTGTGCGTAAGAGTCAAGGCCGGAAAACCATACTGGATGCCCGTGATCTTCGGGCCCTTAGACGGCACTGCATCACATACAGGAATGCTACTGTAATGGAAATCACAACATGGGCTCAGGAATACTTCCAGAAAACATTGTCGGTGAACACAATCCACCGTGCCATTCGCCGTTGCCGGCTAAAACTCTATAGGTCAAAAAAGAAGCCATATCTAAACATGATCCAGAAGCGCAGGAGTTTTCTCTGGGCACATTTAAAATGAACTGTGGCAAAGTGGAAAACTGTTCTGTGGTCAGACGAATCAAAATTTGAAGTTCTTTTTGGAAAACTGGGACGCCATGTCATCCGGACTAAAGAGGACAAGGACAACCCAAGTTGTTATCAGCGCTCAGTTCAGAAGCCTGCATCTCTGATGGTATGGGGTTGCATGAGTGCGTGTGGAATGGGCAGCTTACACATCTGGAAAGGCACCATCAATGCTGAAAGGTGTATCCAAGTTCTAGAACAACATATGCTCCCATCCAGACGTCGTTTCTTTCAGGGAAGACCTTGCATTTTCCAACATGACAATGCCAGACCACATACTGCATCAATTACAACATCATGGCTGCGTAGAAGAAGGATCCGGGTACTGAAATGACCAGCCTGCAGTCCAGATCTTTCACCCATAGAAAACATTTGGCGCATCATAAAGAGGAAGATGCGACGAAGAAGACCTAAGACAGTTGAGCAACTAGAAGCCTGTATTAGACAAGAATGGGACAACATTCCTATTCCTAAACTTGAGCAACTTGTCTCCTCAGTCCCCAGACGTTTGCAGACTGTTATAAAAAGAAGAGGGGATGCCACACAGTGGTAAACATGGCCTTGTCCCAACTTTTTTGAGATGTGTTGATGCCATGAAATTCAAAATCAACTTATTTTCCCCTTGAAATGATACATTTTCTCAGTTTAAACATTTGATATGTCGTCTATGTTGTATTCTGAATAAAATATTGAAATTTGAAACTTCCACATCATTGCATTCTGTTTTTATTCACAATTTGTACAGTCCCCCAACTTTTTTGAAATCGGGTTTGTAGAAACACACACACACACACACACAGGTTTGTTAATGGACGCATACTTGTTAATGCTGATGGTGAGGAATTACAGTTGAAACATCTCATAATGTACCTCAAACTGAATAGCGTATCACTGAGAAACGTCCTGCTCAAAGTTCGGGTTGAATAACTAGTTCTTCCAATATTTTATCATCGATTCGGACTCGCGCTGGGATTGGTATAAAATCGACGTCATTGTTACTGTCTTTACAGTGTGTACTATTGCTCAGCTTCAGGAAGCCTCCGGACGGAGCTGGAGTTCAGTTATGGAAATAGGCGTTTGTTTCCGAAATACGCGCTGTACGCGGTAGACCAATCACAACAGACTGGGCCATCTGGCCAATCAGAGCAGAGTAGGCTCATGGAAAGGAGGGATTTAGAGTGGCTCTGTAGGCATTATTGTCCGACTCCGGTTTGATCTGAACACCGCTGACATGTTCTGTTGTTGCACGAGCTATTGAAGCTCCGCCCACTTCTTGAAAGAACAGGCCAGCAGCTCATTTGCATTTAAAGGGACATACACAAAAACAGTGTGTTTTTACTCACCCTCAAAAAGTGACAATTTTAACAGGCTATAAAACATGATCTGTGTGGTATTTTGAGCTAAAACTTCACATACACACTCTGGGGACTCGGAGACTTATTTTACATCTTGTAAAAAGGAGCATAATATGTCCCCTTTAGAAGTGAATTGACCGATCGCTTTAGCACCTTAGTTCAAGTGGCAAGACACGTTGAGTCTTTCTTCCACTTTAATGTAAGTTATAACACAAAAAAATTTAACATCAAAAGGTATGTTGAAAGATACAGTAAAAAATACAACTTACCCAAATTCATTATGTCTTATGTAATCACTCAGTGAGTGTTTAAACCGAGGAAAAAATGTAAGTAAAAACGCTTGTGAACAATGTCACTTAACATTGGAAAGTTATCCGATGTTCAGTTTGTTAGTTAGCTATAAAAACACTACAGATGAACTTATTTGTTGTTAATTATATATGTATTTTTGAATAAATTTGTCATGAAGACAAGTGTTTATGAAAATTAACTTAATGTGTATCTGAGTTGTATACAAACATCAGTTTTTATTTGAGTGTAATTATTGTATCTGCAAATAAATATATAATAGTTTAGGCTCTGTTGTTAATTTTAACCTCTAATAGTATAGTAATGTACCAAATGAGAGGGTTCCCTGTATAGTTTACAGCATTAGTGGGAGAGATTTTTTTTTCAGTAGATATCATTCTGAATAATCAGCTATCGGTATCGACAGAGTAATTTAGTATCGGTGCATCTCTTCTATCTATCAACCTTTTGCTGAATCAGTGAAAGAGAATTTTATTTGCCCGACCGGACAAGTATCCTGATTAAAACGTAAATAACAAAAAATAACTAGGAAATCACCAAAATGCAATGATGATTCTGCATTAATTTAGTGTAAGAGGCGATCGATAGTGGATAATAATATAATATATAATGTACTGACGGTAAAAAGGATTGATTTGATTTTCTCCTGAGGAGGAGAAATCAAACAATCGAAACAAATGAGCGCAGTTCACACAGAGAAACTCAGTTAACACACTGCAGAATGTGGAGGTTTTTATACAAACCCGATTCCAAAAAAGTTGGGACACTGTACAAATTGTGAATAAAAACAGAATGCAATGATGTGGAAGTTTCAAATTTCAATATTTTATTCAGAATACAACATAGATGACATATCAAATGTTTAAACTGAGAAAATGTATAATTTTAAGGGGAAAATAAGTTGATTTTAAATTTCATGGCATCAACACATCTCAAAAAAGTTGGGACAAGGCCATGTTTACCACTGTGTGGCATCCCCTCTTCTTTTTATAACAGTCTGCAAACGTCTGGGGACTGAGGAGACAAGTTGCTCAAGTTTAGGAATAGGAATGTTGTCCCATTCTTGTCTAATACAGGCTTCTAGTTGCTCAACTGTCTTAGGTCTTCTTTGTCGCATCTTCCTCTTTATGATGCGCCAAATGTTTTCTATGGGTGAAAGATCTGGACTGCAGGCTGGCCATTTCAGTACCCGGATCCTCCTCCTACGCAGCCATGATGTTGTAATTGATGCGGTATGTGGTCTGGCATTGTCATGTTGGAAAATGCAAGGTCTTCCCTGAAAGAGACGACGTCTGGATGGGAGCATATGTTGTTCTAGAACTTGGATATACCTTTCAGCATTGATGGTGCCTTTCCAGATGTGTAAGCTGCCCATGCCACACGCACTCATGCAACCCCATACTATCAGAGATGCAGGCTTCTGAACTGAGCGCTGATAACAACTTGGGTTGTCCTTGTCCTCTTTAGTCCGGATGACATGGCGTCCCAGTTTTCCAAAAAGAACTTCAAATTTTGATTCATCTGACCACAGAACAGTTTTCCACTTTGCCACAGTCCATTTTAAATGAGCCTTGGCCCAGAGAAAACGCCTGCGCTTCTGGATCATGTTTAGATATGGCTTCTTTTTTGACCTATAGAGTTTTAGCTGGCAGCGGCGAATGGCACGGTGGATTGTGTTCACCGACAATGTTTTCTGGAAGTATTCCTGAGCCCATGTTGTGATTTCCATTACAGTAGCATTCCTGTATGTGATGCAGTGCCGTCTAAGGGCCCGAAGATCACGGGCATCCAGTATGGTTTTCCGGCCTTGACCCTTATGCACAGAGATTGTTCCAGATTCTCTGAATCTTTGGATGATATGCGCTGTAGATGATGATAACTTCAAACTCTTTGCAATTTTTCTCTGAGAAACTCCTTTCTGATATTGCTCCACTATTTTTCGCTGCAGCATTGGGGGAATTGGTGATCCTCTGCCCATCTTGACTTCTGAGAGACACTGCCACTCTGAGAGGCTCTTTTTATACCCAATCATGTTGCCAATTGACCTAAGTTGCAAATTGGTCCTCCAGCTGTTCCTTATATGTACATTTAACTTTTCCGGCCACTTATTGCTACCTGTCCCAACTTTTTTGGAATGTGTAGCTCTCATGAAATCCAAAATGAGCCAATATTTGGCATGACATTTCAAAATGTCTCACTTTCAACATTTGATATGTTATCTATATTCTATTGTGAATAAAATATAAGTTTATGAGATTTGTAAATTATTGCATTCCTTTTTTATTCACAATTTGTACAGTGTCCCAACTTTTTTGGAATCGGGTTTGTATTTATAACATATGATACAGTTAAACAACATCACACGACCTAGAGTGCTGTTTTCCTGAATACCATCACAATTGAAAATGTGACACTGATTTCATATGACAGTTCCATAAACAATTAACATTAAGTCACTTACATTTAGATGCAGTATTGACTGTTTTTGTTCTATTTGAGCAGCGAAAATAATTCCAAACAAAGATCACAGCAGAACCATAATGCATCTCACAGTAACAGTGTGTTGCTGAATGATTCAGCGTTTTGAATGAATCGGTTGAATCAAAGATTCAGTGACCTATTCGTAAACAACTGCCTCATTCTTGAATGAATCAGCTGTTTCAACGAATCGACTCAATGACTCACTCATTAAGACGGTCACCTGCTGCCACCTACTGGCAGTTTAGTTTCATGTTTAAACATTCTTTCCAACATTTCTTATTTGTATATTCAAAAAATATTTAAAACAATCTCATAACATTATTTAATGCAGTGTAAATTATTCAGTTTGATTGGTAACAGCCCTATAGTGTCTTTATTCTAATTTAATTTATTGATCAAATTTAAGAATATAAAATGAAAGCTGAAGCATAGCCTATATTTAATAAGTTTAGGGAAAAAATGCCCTTTATAAAAGGTAAAAATATCACAAATATGCAGATTTAAATATGTCAAAGCTGATTAAACACTGGTGAGAATATTGCTTCAGAATAAATTATATTTACAACACTTAAATAAAAAAAAAAAATTCCGTAAAAGCAATTTTTTTTTTATTCTGACAAGTGAATGACAGGTTTACTTGTCCGAAGGACAAGCACATGAACAGGCTTAATGTCGAGCCCTGGATAAATGGAGACCTATTGATTTGGACTTTCTTTTTTTGAAATCAGTGAAATATTAGCTAAAAGCCATTGGTTATATTTGACATTTGCACTCAATAATTAACAGAAAAAACGTCCATCTGCTGATCTGAGCCTATAAAATCCTGTCATGTGAATTAATTGCTTTAAATGGAGGGGATGTTACAGCCCTGACTACCTGTGATAAAAGTTGTGCCTGACAGCAAAGTTTCTGCCTCTGTTCCTCCTTTGTTTCCATGGCTACAGATGTGGAAAACTCCTAAAGGGAAGCTAGGGTGGTAAAGCTTTGAAATATCTGCCGCATGTATATTTGATTACTCTGTGACTGCTGTAGCTGAAGCTCTGCCACTCCTAAGGGATCTGCCTCAGCTCCGTCATACCTGCGGACTTTGATCTGAGCCTCTTATGCATCGCGGCACCTCCACTTGGGTTATTGGTTGCCACAGTAACAGTTATTGGGAGGTGATGGACAGCCTGGAGGCTGAACACGTGATGGACTATGGAACCACCCTCCCCCGCTCTCTCCGTCTCTCCCTGTGAATGCCGAGATGAATTTCACAGCTAATGAGGCAGTGCCCTCCCCATGTCATGTAGCTGTGTGTGGGTACTAACAGAGGTATGCCATTTGGCTCTTCTGTCCACAGCGATGAATTTCCAGCTCTCTGACCTTTTGAAGATCCTGTCCTCTTGACTCATTATTAGGGTATAAACTATACCAAGCATTAGGGCAGCATGAAACCTCAGTGTAGACCAATTAGTGGCTGAGCTTGCATGACTCCTGTTCTATAGGAACTGGCTGTCTTTCCTCATTTTCAGCCGGTTTCTTCTTCATTGTGTTGTCAGTTGGATTTGAATATATAAACTTCTGCAACGACATAAAAAATAAAGGAAGCAAGTATTTTTTGCTGTCTTTACTTTGCTGTTTTTTTTTTTGGGATCCCGATTTTAACGGAAACACTGGCAAGCTTTTCTTTGATGTGCACACTGGGATTGAGGGAAGATACTTCTGTTGTCATCAGCAGGATCCAGCCATAAATTTTTTGTGCTTCACATGCAGTGTTTTTTCATTGTGCCTTTTATAGTACTTAAAGGGATAATTCACCCAAGAAAATACTCATCATTCACTCATGTCATTTCAAAACTGAAAAAGATTTTCATTCTTCTGCAGAACTCAAAAGGAGATATTTTGAAGAATATTTCAGCTGTTCTGTCCATATAATGAAAGTCAGTGGGGTCCAAAACAACATTGAACCCCACTGAACCCCCCGTTTTTCAAAATATAATTGTGTGTTCTGTAGAAAAATATAAGTTCTACATGTTTGGGATGAAAGAATCCTTATTTTTGGATGAACTGTCATTTCAACTGTTCTCCTATGTAATAATTACCACAACCTTATTGAACAATACCATATAAGCGATGAACGATGTACGTAAAAGGTTTTTCTCCACTGTAGCGCAGCTGTCAGATAAATGTTTTTAGGTAACTATGTAAAGCGGTGAAAGGGACAGTTTGCAATCATTCTAATGTTTTAGCGTTCATAAATTGGACAAAGTGGAGTTTGCAAATGTCATGTGTTGAGCAGCATTCATTTGTACTGTTCCCGTTCTGACGGCATGCATGAATTAGTCCAGTGACTCTCTTTATAGGTAGAACACAGCCTGCTCTGTTTGTCCAGCAACACACTCAAACCACACAATTCAGAATCAACCATTGTCAAGCTGCACTGCATATGATTCCCCTCTGTTTCCTGTTGTGCTGTGACTGCAGTGCAGTATAGGCTTTTACACTCTGCTTGCTACTACCACTTTTGCACTGATATGTTCATTTTTCTTGTCCAAAACGATGCAGGTCATTGGTTTTCTATTACTTTGTCCTCTGTGTACACAGCGCATTTTTGATCAGATGAATATTGCTGACCACACCTGCTCCCTCTCACACCACGGCGTGTCTAACATGAGCTGACACAAACCTTCTTCACAAATGCTGCTTCTCTTAAGTGTGCCAAATCCCATTGAAAAGCATGAAATCACATTGCAGCCTAACACAGAATGACCTTTGATATTTTCACATTAGGTGAAGGCTAGCCAAGAAAAAAAAACCTTTCAGGCAGACACTTAAGCTTTACATGTCCAGGGAAAAGCTGTGGATTTGGGGTGCTGACTAACAGCGTTGAGAGGAAGTCTGTCTGATTTATTCTGTGCAGGTTGTGCTGGGACAGCCCCAGCAGTCCCTCTTGGGGGACTAGAGGAAAGGGATCCTGATCATGTCAGTTAGTTCGTTCGTGGAATGAGGCCCAGCTTTCTCTTTAAAGCTGTCTCTTCGGATAAAGGCTGTTTTCAGAGCAGCAAACCTTGTGTAGCCTATATTTTAAACACTTCAGGTTTTAAAATATTTATTTTCAAAATTCATACTTTTTAAAGCAAGTGATGCATCTGTTGATATATCTAACTGATTTGATGATTTTTCTTTTTCTTTTTGTTTCAGTATTATGTGCCAAGAATCTGGCAAAGAAAGACTTCTTCCGTAAGTATAACTCATTTAACCTCCTCATTCACTATTTTCATCCTTTGTGTACATTTAAAGTGCCCCTATTATGGATTTTTGAAAATTACCTTTCATGTAGTGTGTAACAGTTCTAAGTGAATGAAAACATCCTGCAAAGTTTTAAATCTGAAAGTGCACCATATATAAAGTTATTGTCTCTCAAAAGTAAGAGTCGACTCTGAATCAATTAAACGAATCGTTTTTTAAACGAATCCCAAGCCGTTTCATTGTGACGTCAAGACGAAACATTAGCATATTGCCTGTCCACTTATTGTGCGCACAGACACCAGGGAACACTTGAACCACCTCAAACACTGCAGCTGATTCCTGTGGATACTGGATAGCATCATGTCAAGAAGACGCTGTGCTCTACAATGTGTTTGTGTTTCATATTGTGTAGGTATCTGGCTAACCGGCTAACTCATGTTATTACTGTCTTACTGAAATACTGCTGTAAATCAGCTGTGGGCTGCAGTATTACCTAAAACTGTGTCTATTCATGCAGATTGTCTGTCGTTCTTACTACTTTGAGTAAAGATAAAGGATGGAGCAAGATTTGTTTTGCAAACTTTGTTACATCAGTCATTCACATTAGTGCTCGGCTAAAGTATGAGCTGTTATTGATACAGTTCTCACATGTGCACCGCAATAAATTAGAAACACACACACACACACACACATACAGGTTTGTTGATGGACGCACACTTGTTAATGCTGATGGTGAGGAATTACAGTTGAAACATCTCATAATGTACCTCAAACTGAATAGCGTATCACTGAGAAACATCCTGCTCAAAGTTCGGGTTGAATAACTAGTTCTTCCAATATTTCATCATCGATTCGGACTCGCGCTGGGATTGGTGTAAAATCAACGTCATCGTTACTGTCTTTACAGTGTGTACAATCGCTGAGCTTTAGGAAGCCTCCAGACGGAGCTGGAGTTCAGTTATGGTAATGGGCGTTTGTTTCCGAAATACGCACTGTATGCGGTAGACCAGTCACAACAGACAACAGACGTCTGACCAATCAGAGCAGAGTAGGCTCACGGAAAGGAGGGATTTAGAGAGACTGATTCATCCATCGAGTCGTTTGAGAATCATTGAACATTGTGGTGATGTGCAATGTATATTATGAGAAAATGAAACTGTTTTTTGACCTTTGATGCATGTAAACCTGTTGTTGGAGACCTCCAAAACTAAATTAAGAAACTTTAAAATAGCATAATAGGGGCACTTTAAAAATGAGTTCACTCTAAAATTTAAATGTCTCCTTTTACTGACCCTCATTCACTCCAGACCTGCATTGCTACACAAAAGGAAATATTTTGAATTATGTGCTGGGTGCTCTTTTCCATGTAATTACAATAAATTGGGATTTCAATCTTAAAAAATAGACAGAAATGCATAACAAAAGTAGTCTATGAGTATTGTGCACTACGTTCAAAGTCTTCTGAAGGCAGTTTGGCAACTTTGTGAGAGAAAAATACTGCTGCAAAATCATTCAAGTTTGTGAAATGGACCAACCATTTAATTGAAAAGATCCGACTCGAAGAACAATGCAGTTTGCAAATAGGACATCACTTCTTCTCTCTTTAACTTTCATAAATGTGCCAAGGAGAGTGAGTGGATTATCAGTGAATAATGACTTATTTTGGTCTGTTTCTCTAACAAAGCTATCGCTTTATTTTTAGAAGATGAGAAATGTAGAGCATGTATTGTAACCCCTTCAGTGATGCATTCAGTTGTAAATTCACATTTATATTGAAAAGAGTAGCCAGGATATTCATATTCACCATTTTTGTTTCACATAAAAGTCAAAGGAGTTTGGAATGTCGTGTGTGTGACTACATTTTGCTTTTGGGTGAACTTTTACTAATTACTTTTACATTTAAATCCTTCGCATTCGCAGAAATGGCTGTATAGGAACCGTTTGTGATTTCTGTAGCTCTGGAACATTAGAGCCTCTCTCCTCTGAGTTGTTCAGAGCCGCCCACTGGCTGCTTTTATCACTGGGGGAATTCACATCCTCATTCAGTGGCTCCTCATCAGATTCCACCCACTACAGCACGAGTACACTTCACTGTTCTGGAGCCTAGGCTCTCGATCCCAGCTGTTCTGACTGACAGGCTTGTTTGCCCCACTGGCCTCGTCAGTGTGTGTCCCACATATTATTCAAATGCCTGGTGTGCGTCATTCATAGATCCTGTTTCTGTGCCATGGCCATTATGCTTCTTGTATAACAAAAGGCCACATGAGAATGTATGACGAACACGGGGCAAAACAAGGCTAATTGCACCTGATAATTATACAGTGAATTAATGTTCTACAACAGATGCAGCATGTATTTGTCAGTAGTCTTTTTCTCCCCACTCAAATAACTTCAGTTAAAAGACTCATATTTTCATGCCAACAAATGAATGGTTCACAGAGCATGTGACTTTCAATGACACTGTGCACAACACATTGTCAAGTCTAAAACTAAGCAACACAATACAGGACTAAAATGATCACGAATACTAAGTTTTCAGTTTGAATAGTCTTACAACTGTCTAAGAAACATCCAAAACTGTTCACTATGCCAACCAACTGTAAGGTGGAATTCACACCAGACTTTGCTTGGGTGTGAATCAGTTTGCTTGGGTGTGGTCAGTGACATGTTGGAACCATAAAGCAAAATTTAACTGTAATTTTCAGTCAGGCCAAAATACTCTCATGGCTGAAATACACTATATGACTTTTGCCCAAAATATGCCCTGATCTGCAGTCTGGAGGAGTTGACACAAATGGCAGAAAGTCAACTGCTAGTTGCCAAGAGTCAGTTTGCAGATATTGGCCAGTCGGAGTTGACAGATTTTTAGAGAAAATCATGTAGTGTGTGATGGGCACATTTACTTTACAGTTTTCTTTACTTTTCTTTTTTTTTTTTGCTGCAGACTATGAATACATCCAGTCAAACATATTTTACACAGCACATTGATTTTCATTTGTCACACAACGAATTGCATGTTTCTGCGCAAGTTCATGGAAATTATGGTAGTACTTGATGCTCAGTCGTTTAGTGTATGAATCCTAGTTTTTTTTTCTGAAAACATTTACAGTCAGGAAATGGATAATGCCTAATATGTTCAGATTTTAAAAATCATGTAGTCTATTCCGGCCTTTACAGAACAGTGACATGTGGCACAAATACAGTCAGAATCAAATGTGAAAAGTGAAAACATCAAGGTGGAACACAGTTTTATACTAAAAACAATCTTAGTTTGACAAACTTAGCTGAAAACATATTTAATATAATGTTTCATCTGTAATTGCCTGTAAAAAAAGTGTATGTAAAATGGATTTCAGAGACTTTATCAATGTATATGGAGTGATATGGAGATTGAAAGTCTGTACTGAAAGTCAGTAGCTCCATGGTCATTTTTTTCGGTCTGGGGCTCTGGAAAATAAATCTAAATATTTGCAGTCTATCTAAATTCTTGTAGCTGTCATTGTGGAAGCTGCTTAGCTGTCCAGTTTGTACCCGTTTATTCAGAGGACAGTGTGTGACGGCCGAGTTTGTCCTCTGTTGTTTATTTGTATTCCTGCCACGCTGTCGTTCCTCTGCAGGGTTGCCTGATCCTTTCGCCAAAGTGGTGGTGGATGGCTCGGGTCAATGCCACTCTACAGACACGGTCAAAAGCACATTGGACCCCAAGTGGAATCAGCATTACGACCTGTGAGCAAATTGCCTTACTTAATTTCTTTAATGTTTTAGTGGTATTCATGATGTTGTGCAGTTTCGGTCATTTAGTTAATCTTCAAAATAATGGAGGCAATATTAGCTAGTGATTTGAAACAGAAGTTTACTGGAGGAACTTGCTAAATAGAGCTTTTCCACAGGTATATTGGGAAGACAGATTCCATCACCATTAGTGTGTGGAACCATAAGAAGATCCATAAGAAGCAGGGGGCGGGTTTCTTAGGCTGTGTGCGGCTCCTGTCCAACGCCATCAGCAGACTAAAAGACACAGGCTGTGAGTGTGATACTTTTATAGCCAGCCGTAATCTCTTCATTGTGCCTTATCACAGCTGTTAACCGTTTCTCTGCAGTCTTTTAAAGTTTGATAAACTCATACATCAAAAGTTTGATTACATCATATTATCTATCTCACCATCAGACCAGCGTTTAGACTTGTGCAAGTTGAACCCATCTGACAGTGATGCTGTCCGTGGACAAATCGTTGGTATGTATTGAACAGTGCATGTCGAACTTGTACAGAATTTTTCAGGTACAATGGCTCAACTTTATTTAGCAACCCTTTTAAATGGATGTATTTGCACTGGATAACAAAATATCAAACCAAGTGTTAATTTCGAAGAAAGTCAAAACATTTAAGATGGCATTTGCCTCATAAAAGTGTAGTTCTGAAAAAAGCACTAGCATTATTTGTTTGCAGATGCCACTTAGTTTGATATTTTGTATTTAATGCAATGAAGCCTTTTTTTTTTTTTTTTTTAATGTGGTTTAAAGTTCCAAATACTTTGGGACCACTGTGTAAAATTAAATATATAAATTCACAAACTAAAATAAATGTATTGCTAAATCAGTATTTTCTGCTAAACGAAGAGCCTCAATGTGAAGGCTTTTCTTTAACTGTTTTCTTCATTTTTGTAGTGAGCCTGCAAACCAGAGACAGAATTGGCAGTGGAGGGCCTGTGGTCGACTGTAGAGGACTGGTAGAGAATGAAGGGTGAGTCGTCTTCTGTCCTGAAGATGCACATTTATTTAGTACTGGAACTTACTTGCTACCTGCCCAGATAGAAAGCACTTGATTTTAGCTTCCTAAAGACCAGTTATTCTCACAGTTCATCACTGTTTATCATCAATACTTGGCCCGGTCTGGAAAAATAATATAGGGCGGAACGTTCTTTTATTCACCAGGATTTGATATGAGTGTGGTGATTATGATATTACTTATCCACACCTATGTGGCCTGTGTTAAATCAGCTGAAAAGTCATTTAAAAAATGTTACATGAAAGGTATTACATGTCATGATAATTATGAAAATTTGAATGTGTATTACTTAATTTTGTAGGATAGGTCCTGAGACAGTTATTAAAATATTAGGAGCAGTTTTATGTTTGTAAAACATTTATGCTTGTCCTTAATGTTTGTGTGTCTGTGTGCTGATGAAGCCATGTGTTTTCACATCTGATCTGTATGTTTCAGGCCAGTTTTTGAGGACTCGGGGCCCGGACGGCCTCTCAGCTGCTTCATGGAGGAGCCCATGCCATACACAGATCCCACAGGGGCCGCTGGCGGAGGAAACTGCCGTGCACTTGAGTCACCCAATCAGGAGCAACGACTCCAAGCACAACGGATCAGAAACCAAGATTCCCGAGGGCACGCGCACACACCCCAAAACCGACCACACGGACACCAGTCCCCCGACCTCCCTGAGGGCTACGGTAAGTGTGTGCGCATTAGCAATGGGACAGCATGGTCGGTTTAGTGAAGTTTACCTAGATTTTTTTTTTTTTTTTTTAATCGATTTGTTTAAGCTTTTTATTTTTAGTGTGGCTGGTTTAAAACACCACTGGTATCGAGGAACTGCTTTTGTAACAAATTCACCTACTTCAATACACTTCAAATCGCCTGGTGTTAAGCCATTTTCCTATCATGATGTATAATCTGCAACTCCCTGTTCTTTTTTTAAGGACTGTGATAGTTTTGCAATAAAAGAATTATATGTAAATATTTAACTAAATGTATGTAGTTTTGCACTTCCCAGTGCGTATACCTGATCTCTTACCCTCAGTACTGCTGGAGTCCACTGAGACTAATACAGCTTAGCGGTCTGGGTAGAGGCTACTGAAGTGCAGTGAACTGGAGAGACTGAGCTCTGAAAGAAGTCTATTCTATGTGGCACTGCTGCTTTAGCTGAGCCGTGTGGCTACTGCGGCCCGCATTATACAGGTGGATTGGCTGTGGTAAAGCCTCTCATTAGAGTGTAACCGTGCCTGACCCTGCTGGTGTTGTGGTCGAGTCCTCTGCCGTGACCAGTGGACGGCGCCAATGTAATTAAATCTCAGACTAGACATGCCACACTAGCTGTGTGCACGTCCTGTTGCAATAGCCCTGGCGCTCATTCAGGTTACGTGTAAACGTGAGTCTGAGTTAGCTGTTGCTCATTCACTCTTGACATGCATCTCTTCTCTTTTCGAATACAGAGCAAAGGACCACTGTGCAGGGCCAGGTCTATTTTCTGCACACACAGACTGGCGTGAGCACCTGGCATGATCCCAGAATACCCCGGTAGGTTTAATCACCGCCCGTCTTTGCTGAAATAATGATTGCCCCTGTTTGATTGCTCCTCACTTCTATTGTGATATCGCTCTAATCGTAGCTCTTTAATCTCCACAATCAGCTAACTTAATAATCAGCAATCCCACTTAATAGCTGCTACTATTGACATCGAGAAGCTTAATCATTTGCTCGTCATCATAATAATGACTTAAGGAGCATGAGGAAAGAGACTTAAGAAGCCTGTTAGTGATGAGGGCAGGGTGGGAAATCAACACAAGCCACTAGTCAACTGCAGGTGCTGCTTGCGCAGTGGCAGGTTATTTTGCCTTATCTGCCACTGTAGCGTGTGACCTCTCAAATGGGCCCTTTTAGATTGGCCCAACAACATGCTTGTATATTCAACATGCACGTGCGTATGTTTTGAAAAAGTTTTTATATACTGTCGACTGTTTGTTTGGATCTTTAGTTGTGCCAACATCTCTGTAATAAGACAAGTCTGTCTGCTTTGTAATGTAAAGCCTTTGAAAATGCTGATATTTTTTTTTTTTTTCTATTTGGGTAATAGGTATTAGCTCTACTTGAATGGATAATAGTTTTATTCAACATTTATTAATTATAATGTTATAGAAGGTTACAAAAGTGTTTTTAAACTTTCTAATCATCCAAAAATCCTGATAAAATGTATTATGGCTTCCACAAAAATATTAAGCAACACAACTGCTTTCAACATTAATAAGAAAAATATATTAAAATAGAAAACACTTATTTTAAATTTTTATATTATTTCACAATATTACTGTTTTTTTTGTTGTTTTTTTTATAATAAAAAAGATTAATAAATGCAGCCTTGGTGAGCATAAGAGATTTCTTTCAAAAAAGAAAAAAAAATTAACCCACGTTTTTGAATGGTAGTGTGTTTGAATGAACAAAAATAAAAATGTTTGATAAAATCTAAGTGGCTGGTAAAATAGGGCATTCACCTGCCACCGTGTCTGGTGAACAAAAAGAAGTTAATTTCCCACCCAGGAAGAAAGTAAAGAGGCAGAGTTTTAGGTCACCATTATATATGTTGAGCAGCAGGTGTGATGGGTGCGCTTGCTTCTTCAGGGATTTGAACAGCGTGAGTTGTGAGGAGCTGGGCCCTCTGCCGCCCGGCTGGGAGATCAGGAGCACTGTGTCAGGAAGAATTTATTTTGTAGACCACAATAATAGAACCACGCAATTCACCGACCCCAGGTTACATCACATCATGAGGTAAAACATCTTTCACATCGGTTCTGCTCATAACATCTGATTACTCATCCCAGCTCTTAAATTATCCTGTTAATTATTCACCACAATGAATAAATCATCCTTGTGTAATTAAACTTGCTAGTAATGATAATTGCTTGCTCGTATAAGGGTTTATTAAATTAATTCTCGACATTTAATTCCTAATCGTCCCTAGTGGGAGTGTAACCCAAATGATGCATGAAAATTACATGGTCCAGTGGTTTGATAAACTGCTATGAAAGTGCTGAGGTATTGGTTCACATGTGACATTTGTGTGTGTTTTGCACGTGATGAGCAGCCAGCACTCTCAGGTGAAGGAGTCGAGCCAGGCTTTGCCCGTACAGATGGAGGTTGGTATGGAGGAGGGTGACGGGGAGTTACCAGTGCGCTACGAGAGAGATCTGGTCCAGAAACTTAAAGTTCTTCGCCATGAGCTCTCCCTGCAGCAGCCTCAAGCCGGCCACTGCCGCATAGAAGTGTCCCGTGAGGAGATCTTTGAGGTACTCACAGTCACAAACCTGAATAGTGGCAGTCATGTAAGCATGCACTGTGGAACTGTTTTTGTCATTGGAAGTGACTACGATATATGCATCACGATTAGGTTTGCTTGCTTTTTGGTCTCCGAGAGTATTTCAGTATCTTTAGTAATTTCATCCCAGTGTACACTAACGTTCAAAAGTTTGGGGTCAGTAAGATGTTTTTGAAAGAAGTCTATTATGATCACCAAGACTGCATTTATTTGATAAAAAATACAGTAAAAACAGTCATAATTTGAAATATTACTATAATTAAAACTAACAGTATTACAATAAAACTGTTTTCTATTTTAATATATTTTAAAATGTAATTTAGTCCCGTAATAAAGCTGAATTTTCAGCAGTCTTTAGTGTCATATGATTGTAATTATCAATGTACCCCCAAATTAGTTGTGCTGCTTAATATTTTTGTGGAAACCGTGATATATATATTTTTCAAGATTTATCAGCACTTAGCATTTATTTGAAATGTATACATTTTTGTAACATTATAAATGTCTGTACTGTTACTTTGGATACATTTTTCCTTGCTGATTAAAAGACCCCATATTTTTGAACAGTAGTGTAATTACTTAACCTTTTAAAATTTGCATCTGATTTTTTTTTTATTTTTTTTTTTTTATATAATGCCAAAAAGCAATGTACATATCATTTTAGGCTAGTTTAAGGTTTTAGGATAGTTCACCCTAAAATGAAAATTAAGTCATAATTTTCTCGCCCTGGACTTGTTCTGATGCTGTATGCCCTTCTTTCTTTTATAGGCAACTAAAGGAGAAATCTTTTAAAAATGTCCTGCTCGTGCTCATCCATATAATGGTAGTGGATAGTGGAATCAAGCTTTTTTAAAAAGACGCAAAAGTATGACAGAATGGTTCCACGTGCTGTATATTCCATGTGTTCTGGGGGTGTATTTACAGTGGGGAGAACAAGTATTTGATACACTGCCGATTTTGCAGGTTTTCCTACTTACAAAGCATGTAGAGGTCTGTAATTTTTTATCATAGGTACACTTCAACTGTGAGAGACGGAATCTAAAACAAAAATCCAGAAAATAACATTGTATGATTTTTAAATAATTTTGATCACCTTTGATCAGTATTTGATCACCTACCAACCAGTAAGAATTCCGGCTCTCACAGACCTGTTAGTTTTTCTTTTAAGAAGCCCTCCTGTTCTCCACTCATTACCTGTATTAACTGCACCTGTTTGAACTCGTTACCTGTATAAAAGACACCTGTCCACACACTCAATCAAACAGACTCCAACCTCTCCACAATGGCCAAGACCAGAGAGCTGCGTAAGGACATCAGGGATAATTGTAGACCTGCACAAGGCTGGGATGGGCTACAGGACAATAGGCAAGCAGCTTGGTGAGAAGGCAACAACTGTTGGCGCAATTATTAGAAAATGGAAGAAGTTCAAGATGACGGTCAATCTCCCTCGGTCTGGGGCACCATGCAAGATCTCATCTCGTGGGGCATCAACGATCATGAGAGCTGGGACCACAGTCTCAAAGAAAACCATTAGTAACACACTACGTCGTCATGGATTAAAATCCTGCAACGCACGCAAGGTCCCCCTGCTCAAGCCAGCGCATGTCCAGGCCCGTCTGAAGTTTGCCAATGACCATCTGGATGATCCAGAGGAGGAATGGGAGAAGGTCATGTGGTCTGATGAGACAAAAATAGAGCTTTTTGGTCTAAACGCCACTCGCCGTGTTTGGAGGAAGAAGGATGAGTACAACCCCAAGAACACCATCCCAACCGTGAAGCATGGAGGTGGAAACATCATTCTTTGGGGATGCTTTTCTGCAAAGGGGACAGGACGACTGCACTGTATTGAGGGGAGGATGGATGGGGCCATGTATCGCGAGATCTTGGCCAACAACCTCCTTCCCTCAGTAAGAGCATTGAAGATGGATCGTGGCTGGGTCTTCCAGCATGACAACGACCCGAAACACACAGCCAGGGCGACTAAGGAGTGGCTTCGTAAGAAGCATCTCAAGGTCCTGGAGTGGCCTAGCCAGTCTCCAGACCTGAACCCAATAGAAAATCTTTGGAGGGAGCTGAAAGTCCGTATTGCCCAGCGACAGCCCCGAAACCTGAAGGATCTGGAGAAGGTCTGTATGGAGGAGTGGGCCAAAATCCCTGCTGCAGTGTGTGCGAACCTGGTCAAGAACTACAGGAAACGCATGATCTCTGTAATTGCAAACAAAGGTTTCTGTACCAATATTAAGTTCTGCTTTTCTGATGTATCAAATACTTATGTCATGCAATAAAATGCAAATTAATTACTTAAAAATCATACAATGTGATTTTCTGGATTTTTGTTTTAGATTCCGTCACTCACAGTTGAAGGGTACCTATGATAAAAATTACAGACTTCTACATGCTTTGTAAGTGGGCAAACCTGCAAAATCGACAGTGTATCAAATACTTGTTCTCCCCACTGTGTGTGTGTGTGTGTGTGTGTATATGTATGTATGTATATATATATATATATATATATATATATATATATATATATATATATATATATATATATATATATATATATATATATATATATATATATATATAAAATATACATATATACATTGAATGTATTAAACGAAATTCTAGACATTGACCGTTGGTCTTTTCTGCTCGACTGCACGTTCGTGAGACTCTATTAGCGCCGTAGTTTACTCCGTCTCGCCCAGAAAAACACACAAGTTGTGAAAATTCAAGATCAACAAAAACACGACATGAAATGCAATGCCTAGAAATCCCAAAAAAGTATCCATGTAATTTCTCTACTGAGTCAAATATCACCAGAGCGGAACTCCATTTGTCTGATGACATGATAACAGCAGTTCACAGATGTAAACTTGATAACTTCTTGTTATGACGAATACAACGGATATATTCACCTGAGAGAAGAAGGTACATGGGTTGTATTTAATGTCGTGTTTTTGTTTATCTTGATTTCTCACAACTTGTGTTTTTCTGGGTGAGACGGAGTGAACTACAGCACTAATAGAGTCTCACGAATGTGCAGTCAAGCAGAAAAGACTGACAGCCAAGGTCAAGAATTTTGTTAAATACATTAAATTTCAGGTTGTTTATGACCAAACCCTATTGTATACCCCCAGAACACTTGGACTATACTGCACGTGTCGCATGGGATCATTCTGTGTTACTTTTTTAAAAAGCTTGATGCTATTCACTGCTATTATATGGACTAGAGTGAGCGGGACATTTTTTTTTTTTTTAATTCTCCTTTTGTGGACCATAAAAGAAAGAAGGACATGCAGCATTAGAACAACACCAGGCTGGTTGCATAAACTGATAAGACTGCTCTTACAAGTTAGACATCAAATTTTTTTCTTTAAGACTGTTCATAACTTTTTAAAATCAGTTACATAAAAATGTAGATTGGCCTAATTTGATACTAAAAGTAAGACTGAATGCCCCTTGACCAACTGCTAGTGGGTCATGCTAGACCTTAAGACAAGGTCTTAACATAATGGCTATGTTTATGCAACTGACGCTGCAGGGTGAGTAAATTATGACTTAATTTTCCTTTTATTGTGAACTATCCCTTTAATTTAATTATGTATTATTTATGTAAATTTCATGTTTCACTCAGAATTGCATCTTATTATGGAAATGAAATGTGTTGTAATGTCACTGCTCTAAGTGCTGCTCTATCTGTGCAATAGGAGTCTTATAGACAGATCATGAAGATGAGACCCAAAGACCTGAAGAAGCGGCTGATGGTGAAGTTTAGAGGAGAGGAGGGGCTGGATTACGGTGGTGTTGCTAGGTAGCATATGAATCTGTTCCATATGAAAGGTTCTCATTAATTAATTTCCCCTGTGCCTCATTATTCCCACATCTCTTTTCATACACCAGACTTGACTTTATAATTTCAACAGTTTAGCTGAATCTCAGCCAGGCTTATCAGCATGCAGGGTATCATGTTCACGATATTGCAGGTGTTCCCCTGTTGAGCACAGAGTTTAGATTGAACTGCAGCCAGCAAGACTCAGATATGAGCATATTCTAAAAAAAAAAAAAAAATCAATCTGACTTCTGTGTCTGAATTCCTGTCTTATTCCAGGGAGTGGTTATATCTTCTCTGCCATGAGATGCTGAATCCATACTATGGCCTGTTTCAGTACTCAACTGATAACATCTACACACTACAGATCAACCCAGACTCATCCATCAACCCTGTAAGTCATTCGGTGGCCTATGCTTAGGATTTCTCTCTTAACTCTCTGAAGTCGGCAAAGGCGCCGGCGCCTCCACCTCGTTTTTTTTCTTATCAGTGCGAAAGAGACTCAAAATACTCTGTCGATTTTGGTCATACAGGCAAGTGTTATACATCATTATAATCTGTTAAATTTCTACTTTTATTTGTGTATACTCACAATAAAAACAAAATGTTGTGCTTTTTGCAAAATCAAGAAAACAAACATGCGTGATCTGCAGCCTCTATCTCAATGAAGTCTTTTCTGATACTCTTTAGAAATTGAACTGTAACTTAGTTAATACTTGTCACACAAACATGAGACACGTCTAAAGAAACGTCTCAAATGTCTGTGAATATTAAACCACAAAAGACCGTTTAAATGTGAATCCTGCTGCAACATAAAATGTCATAGACGTAAGACTGTTTAGACAAGATTTCTTTGGCCTGTTTTGGACAGATTATGAAGTGTTTATTGTAAAATAGCCTAGTGTCACATCAATAAAGCTTTTTTTCGCAAATTTCTGCTCAGATGCTATAAATATAGTACCAGTCAAACGTTTTGTGTTCAATAGGCTACTTGTTGTAGCCATTAAAACGTATATTGTCAGAAAAAATCCATTTAAAATAATGGTTTTCTATTTTAATATACTGTAAAATATCATTTATTTCTGTGATGCAAAGCTAAATTTTCATCAGCCATTACTTCATTTATTCATCCAAGAATCCTGAAAAAAGTATCACAGGTTATGAAAAATATTAAGAAGCACAACAGTTTCCAACATTGATAATAAATCAGCATATAAGAATGATTTCTGAAGGATCATGTGGCACTGAAGACTGGAGTAATGGCTGATGAAAATTCAGTTTTACATCACCAAAATAAATTAGATTTTAAAGTATATTAAAATAGAAAATCATTATTTTAAATTGTAATAATATTTCACAATATGAATGTTTTTTTTTTTCTGTATTTTTGATCAAATAAATGCAGGCTTGATGATCATGAGACTTCTTTCAAAAACATTAAAAATAGCAATGTGTCCAATCGTTTGACTGGTACTGTATTTAATTTAAATATAATAGGCCTATACAAAATTTTGTTCACATGCTGTGCAATATCAGCAATCATGTTTTCTGTTACGAGTGGGCATTATATTAAGGTTAATAGAATAGTTGATCCTGTTATCAGTATCCTCACAGATTATCAGTTTTTTCTTTTTCTTTTATCTCACAGATTTGAGAATCATAGTGACCTGATACTGGCCCACATAGGACACTGTGCCTTTGGCTCTCACTTTATTTTGTTGACTATATTCTAAATAAACTACAAAAAAATGTTTTTCCTTTGTCCTGTTCCTTAGCTCCCTCTCAGTCACATACCTGACTCAAAAGCTCATTCATTATGCGGCTCATTATGCGGCTCATTATGCATTCTTTTGTTCTCTCAGGTGTGAATCACAGCATTATTCATGATCGTTCACGCCTCCTTGCATATGGCCTTTGTAAAGAGAAAGTGTCTTACAAAATTTAAATCAATATATTGTTTTATGTGAATGAGCAGGCACAATGATTCTCACATCAGTTTGAAGCAAAAACTCTAGGCAACACATATCTATTGTGTTTTGTGGCTTTAATTCAGTGACTTACATTTTTTTTTGTTTTTTCAAAAAACCACGCATAAACGTTATTCTCTCAAAAATACAAGCATGTACATACATGTTGCTAACGTATTATGGTAGCCCTGTTTGTGCTGAATACAGTGTAATGACACTTTTGCCATTAATGTGTTTATAAGCAACTGAAAAAAGCACAAATGTCAGAGCATGTCAAAACTTCTAAAGGGCCCCAAAGCTGTGCAGACCTGTAAGAGTTAAACAAGACCCAGTAAATCAGTATGTTATGAAGAATTTAGAAAACGCTGTGCTGCTTGGACCTCATGGTCGTCATGTGTGCTTTAAAAGGTTGGCTTTGCTGCAGGATCTCATTAACTTTCCTGTCATGCCCTCTGCTGTTTTTTCAGGACCACTTGTCTTACTTCCACTTTGTTGGGCGGATTATGGGTCTGGCTGTTTTCCACGGGCACTACATCAATGGAGGCTTCACCTTGCCCTTCTACAAGCAGCTCCTGGGGAAGCCCATCCAGCTTTGTGACCTTGAGACTGTGGACCCAGAGCTGCACAAGAGCCTCGTTTGGATCCTGTGAGTGAATTTCATAAGAAATGTCTGATTCCGTTTCAATAGAATGAAATAAAAAATAATATTTTGCTTAAAGAAAGTCAAGTCTTTAAGACTATTAAGAGAGCGCAGACTTATCTCTCACAGACCTTTCTACACCACTGTTGTGTGTCACACTTGAAAGACTCTTAAAGCACACAAGCCAGAATGTGTGACAAATGTATGGCTAAAATTCAAGGTTTTTTTTTTTTGCATAACATTATTAACATTAAATGTGACCCTGGACCACAAAACCAGTCATAAGAGTAATTTTTTTGAAATTGAGATTTATACATCATATGAAAGCTGAATAAATAAGCTGTTCAGATAGGACAATATTTGGCTGAGATACAACTATTTGAAAATCTGGAATCTAAGGTTGCAAAAAAAAATCTAAATATTGAGAAAATCACCTTTAAATTTGTCCAAATGAAGTCCTTAGCAAGTCATATTACTACTACTAATAATAATAATACATTTTTGATATACTTACGGTAGGAAATTTACAAAATATCTTCATGGAACATGATCTTTACTTAATATCCTAATGATTTTTGGCATAAAAGAAAAATTTATAATTTTGACCCATACAATGTATTGTTGGCTATTGCCACAAATATACCCGTGCGACTGTGGTCCAGGGTCACAAATATAAAGCAACCCCTTATTCTTATTATTTAGCAATAAAATAAATACATTAAAAGAAAAAGGTAAATATCTACACAACCAGTTTAAACAATACACCAGGTTGTTGCTATGATGACTTTCCAAATTTTATTATAATAAAGTCTTCAAAATTTGAAGCGCGCCGGAGTCATGTTTGGGACCATTTTACATTTGGAGTTACACCTTCATCATGACTATAACTGTGCGTGTGCATTCGCAACCTTTTGTTTTGTGCAAATGTAAGTTGTAATATTGTGTTTTGTGTAGGCCTATCTATATCTGATTTATCTCATAGAGGATGCATTTTGTTAAGAATTAGAGTGGTAGGAAAGTGTGCCGGTGATCTTCAGCACGCAGCTCAAACAGCAATGCACAACTAATAATGACTATGATTGGGACTGTTATATCACATAACATTAGAGCAATATTGTAATAAAACATAGTGAATTATTTTTGTTTAGTTGCCTGTTTCATCGCGTTGCTCCAGAAAGAGCGCGTCGACAACATGAGTCACGCATTCTGACTCGCACGTAACTTAGTTTAAGTTCACTTGTACATTCGCGTCATTTTGTGCAGATGTAATTTGTAATATCATGTTTATTTTGTATATATCTGATCAATCTAATATAGGATGCGTTTCTTTGAGTTAAATAACGCGCTAGCAAAGAGCTTCAGTGTACCGGTGTTCATTCAGGCTTCAGCTTTAGCGCGCGCAGCTCAAACAACAATGCACAATTAATAATAACTATAATTAGGACTGTCATATTACATAACATTAATGAGAACACTATTGTAATAAATTATTGTGAATTCATTGGGTTTAGTTGCCGTGTTCAGCGCGTTGTTCCAGGAAGAGCGCGTGCACACATTCTGAATAACAGATCTGAGGCGGCGTTGTATTTAGTCATTATATTTGATTATTAAATAAGTAATTTAATTAAATTATCAATCACATCGACTCATTTTACAATCCTATAGCCCTTTATTTAGATTAAAAACCCTTCTCATTGATTTGGTGAGGAACATGGCGTTTTGAGCAGCATTTGCACACTCTGCTGTTGGCTATAAGCCGCTGCTGTAGACGCATATGCAGTATTAAGGCTAACGATTAATCGATTAATTGATCGTTAATTTAAACGACGATCGATCATGGGAGTTTGTGTAAATTGACATCCCTAGTCTACACATTACAATTTTAAGAAATTAATTTTTTGTAAGGAATATGAGAATCACTGTTGCAAATGGAATTACAACAAAACAAAGTAAAAAATACAGTAAAATGCACTGGCATATTTTGGGTTCAGTGTGGCCAAACAAACAGCTTGATGTTTATGGATTGTTAAGGGGTAGCCTGTTGACTGTAAGCAACAATATGAATAACTTTGCTATATTTTTCTTGTGTTTTTCAGAGAGAATGACATCACATCTGTTTTGGACCACACCTTCTGCGTAGAACATAATGCTTTTGGCAAATTCCTCCAACATGAGCTGAAACCAAACGGCAAGAACATCCCAGTCACAGAGGAGAACAAGAAAGAATATGTGAGGTATGAAGAGGAGCAAGCTTGTGGACTACCAGCCACAGCAGATTCATAATCACTCTCTCAGAGACAGTCAGCCAGCAGAGGGCAGCAGTCACCCTGGCTAAAGGGGCTTGGCAGGGGCGTTAGGAGCCTCAATGCTTTTTCCACTGTCAATTTGAATGAGTGAACCCTGGATGTATAAGCTACCGATCAAGAATGTTAGTGGGATGTCAATTTTTATGAGTCTTTATTGTGTGCGAGTCATTGCCAAATAGAAATGAATCAGAGGTTGTTAATGGAGAAGTGTAGGGTGCAGTTGCCTGTTGGTGTTCTCCATGTTCCACTGCAGTTCTCTAATAATTGATTGTGTCTCTGTTAGGCTTTATGTCAACTGGAGATTCATGCGAGGCATTGAGGCCCAGTTCCTCGCCCTGCAGAAGGGCTTCAACGAACTCATACCACAGCATCTGCTCAAGCCTTTTGACAACAAGGAACTTGAGGTAATTTTCAGACATTTTAGACACACTGAGTGGACAGGCTGATGAAGAGACTGCTCTGAATAATATCAGAGACCTTAAAAGGGAAGAATAGGAGAATAATAATGACATTTCAACCTAACAGCTGTAATAGCCAACAAACTTCAAAATGTTTATTGCAGGAAGCACAATACAGTAAGTTTAATAAAAATAAATAAGGCATGCTTTTGACACTAAATAAACACAAAGTAGTAAGATATTAAACCGCAACTAAACACATTCTGAATCCTGAATTTGAAATGTTACTATCAGGTAGGAGGTTAAGAATGCCAAGCTGTAGACTAAACCAGTTTAAGAATATGTTAATTCCATCTGAATTTAAGTTATTAAATGGCATTAATTAAGTGATCTACTACAAGGGAAGGTTGTGTGTTTGTGTTTGTGTGTGTGTGTGTGTGTGTGTGTGTGTGTTAAATATATTTTTTGTGTTCCCATTTGCTCAAAAACTCCACAAAAGTGTTTTTACAACTTTCAAAAATAGGGGGAAAAAAAGAGAGAGAGATTGATAATGGCAGTCAGAAGAGAGAAAGATGTCATTTTACTGTCACTCCCATAGACGCTGTATTAGAAACATTTTCAGCAGCATTAACTATTTTTTTGTAATTTGATGCAAAGGTAATATAATACAAAGCATAGTGTTATAAATGTACATACATTTTTTTTAAAATGAAAAAATATATTTTTTTTGCAGGCTTTACAATGCTGATGACTGTTAAAATGCGTCATCACAGTCTGTGAAAAAGGGTCCGTTGTGTTTATATATTGTTTTAAATGTTATGTGTTATGATTCATGTGATGCAGTGGTTGCTTTTTGAACCCAAGACAAATTTCCCTTTGGGACAAAGTACACCTTAACCATAACTATATAGCAATGTAATTATTTATTAATTTTCGTTTCTTTGGACCAGTGTAACAATGCATTGTAATTAGGGCTGTCAAACGATTAATCGCATATAAAATAAAAGCTTGTGTTTACGTAATATATTTGTGTGTTCTGTGTATATTTGAATATACACACATACATGTGTATATATTTAAGAAATATTTGCATTATATTATATTATTTGCACATTATGTAAACACAAACTTTTATTTTGGATGCGATTAATCATTTGACAGCACTAATTGTAATAAATAGCAACATTTATGCTCATGTATTAAAAATGTTTTACTAACAATATATGTGAAATGTCACTTTCGACATTTTTGTGTGATGACACAATGAATGATTGAATCCGTTCTTTAAAATAACTGTGAATGTATTTATTTATTTGCAGCTGATACCTTATTAAACGTCAGAGACATTATTAAAACCTAGTCTTGTTGCTCTCATAGTTCTCATAGTCCTGAAACCATTAGGAATGGTGAAATCGAATTAGACTAATTACACATTATTTGGGAAACCTACTGACTAATAAAAATTGTTTAAAGTATTGCTATTTTTATATTGGCTTTTTAATTTCATACACTTCTGTTCAAAGTTTTGGGGATAGTTAGTTTTCTTTGAATGTTTTTGAAAGAAATCTCTTCTCAACATGGCTGCAATTATTTGATCAAAAATACAGCAAGAACAGTATTATTGTGACATATTGCAATTTTAACTCTTTTTTTTTCTATTTGAATATTTTAAAATTAATTAAATTAATTTATTTCTGTGATGGCAAAGCTGAATTTTCAGCATCATTACGCCAGTCTTCAGTGTCACATGATCATTCAGAAATCATAATAATATGCCTATTTTCTGCTCAAGAAACTTTTCTTATTATTATCAATGTTGAAAACAGTTGTGATAAATTTTTTGATCAATTTAATGCATCCTTGCTAAATAAAAAGTAATTTCTTTGAAAGAAAAAAAAAAAATCTTACTGACCCCAAACAGGTACGGTAGTGTATCTCCATCAAACTTATTGCAAATATGTATAATAAATAATTGCTCATATAGACCTGCCCCTCTCAAAAATAATGTTTATGATTCTCTCTGCATTGTAGCTGATCATCGGTGGTTTGGGGAAGATCGATCTGAACGACTGGAAGGCCAACACGCGGCTGAAGCACTGTGTGGCTGACAGTAACATAGTGAAGTGGTTCTGGCAGGCGGTTGAATCGTTTGACGAGGAGAGGAGAGGCAGACTGCTACAGTTCGTCACGGGCTCCACACGTGTCCCACTACAAGGCTTCAAAGCACTGCAAGGTGGCTAATAGATAAGCCATGTGCACTTTCAATGTACCTGACATACTGTGCTTGTCAAAGTGTCCTAGTCTGCCACTATTTCGTTTGTATTGGCCTTAACCCTAGTGAAAAATTCCCTGACTAAAGGCAACATGAAACCAGAATTTATCAATTGTCCCAGTTCTTAGGATGCACAATTTATCAGTGTATATTATACTAAATAAAATTGTACATGCAGACTAGCATGTTTCACAGGTTCAAGCCCAACCCTACATTACATCCTGCTGAATAATCTGATTCACTTTTAACAATATGGAAGCTACATGAGTTGAGAGTGTGTATTTTTAAAGTAGTTTGCTCACTTCTGTTGAGTGTGATGATTTGGAGAACAGTGATAACTAGAATGTATCTTTGTAAGGTTCTACAGGTTCTGCAGGACCAAGACTCTTTACTATTCATTTAATTGATGCCAACACAGACAACCTGCCCAAAGCCCATACATGGTAAGATTTAGCTAAAAACTTGAAACTAATCAAAGATGCAGAAGATCTGTTATGTTTTCAAAAAATGTAAATGCACACTTTCTATTGTTTTAAAGGATGAATCCAACTTTTCTTGATCTTTTTGTTTCTTTTTGAAAAAATCTTTTCATTTTATTTGTGATTCAAAGGTTTGGGTTCAGTAAGACCTTTTTTGAAAGAAATTAGTACTTTTATTTAGCAAGGATGCATTAAATTGATTAATAGTGATATTAAATACGTTTAGGTCTTTAACTTTTTTGCTCACCAGCCACTGTGCCTAGTAGTTTTCCAAAATTACTAGCCACTCAGCATTTTCACTGGCCACAATTTTGACATTGATACCATGGGGAAAAACTCCCATATAGATATTTTTAATATCATCTATTAGGCTGCTGTAACTTTAAGACCTGACGCACGGATCAATATACTGTTACACATGCGTGATTGTTCACTTAAAACAAAAAAAGAACTCAGTTTAGCACGAGGCGGTTTTGTGCACGCACTTTGGGTGTGAGCACAAAATCTGTGGGAATGAGTAAAATTATGTGCAATACACGCAATCCCACACCGAAATTCAAGTCCTGTAACACCAACAATATTCATCCGGGGCAATTATGAAACAAGTGAGTTAGGGGAGGCGGGTTTGTGTGTCAACTCGCTGTCGGAGAGATGAGAGAGCAAGAAAGCGTAGCTGGTATTGTGTATCTATTTTGCGGAAAATGAGTATTGGAAGCGTTATTGCAGTATCGATATGTATCGAAAAATCTATATTTTTGACAACACTACATTGCACTTAGTTTATTATTTCATATGCCTTTTTAAAAGACTACAATTAAAAAAAAAATGTATAGCTTATATTATATATAAAATTCACTGCTAAAAAGTTACACGCCACTGCTAATGTAACGCCCTGTCAAGCCCTGAATACAATTATAATGTTACAGAAGATTTCTATTTCAAATAAATGCAGCTCTTTAGAACTCCAAGTTTTCAACATTGATAATAAGAAATGTTTCTTGAGCATCAAATCAGCATATTTGATTATTTAAATGTATGTATGTTTCTGAAAGGCATGGTAGTAAAAAAAAAAACAAAAAAAACATGCTTTTTTCCTACATGCCAGAGAGAGAGTGAGTAGAAAGTGGTCATATGACACTATTTGGCACTTTACTGAAATGAAGTCAGGGCTCTTGCTGAAATACTGATCTAATTTCTCACATATTCTTTCAGCTTCAACCGAATCGACATTCCACCTTACGAGTCCTACGAGAAGCTCTACGAGAAGCTCCTAACGGCTGTGGAGGAGACGTGTGGCTTTGCAGTGGAGTGAGCGAGTGCCCTGTCCAGCAAGCCAGCAATGGCCGCAAACCCACCAAACAGCCCCAGCCATCCTTCTCACCCCCCTCCCCTTCTCCAGGACAGACGGACTGGTGTCTTCTGACAGACTTTAGCATCACCCGCCAGCCTGAGACTGCAACGGAGGGGAGCGACCACCCAAGGGCGAAACTCTCAAAGACTAATGATTCCTCACGGTGTAATTCGGTAATTGTTTGCGCATTACCACATAAGTTACGGAGAAATCTGATCAACGTTTATTTTGTTTCTCAAAAATCCAGTTTGTATTGTCTTTGTCACTGAAGCAGTGGGTTGATGGTGTCTGACTGTAACGCGAGTATGTTTGTGCTGCAGTACGTAGAGCCTCGCTGAGCCTGTGGTCTACATGAAGTAGAGCTCATGTTTTAGTCTAGGTGGAGTATTTTAACATACACAGAGCCTGTGACCATTAAACCAGTTTACCTACAGCAAATGTGTCTCGAAGAACAAGGGTGGTCTGCGTTGTCATGCTCGGTATGTATGTAACGTCTCCAATTGTTTCCGTAATCTACTTTATTTCCTTGCATCCTGTTCAGTACTATAGGATGGCATTTCAGTGGTATCCATTTCCTGTACTCATCAGTTCTCATTGTAGAAATTTTAACTTGATTGCTTGAAATGTATTATTGAAATGTTGTTTTTTTTGTCTAAGATCAAGAACATGCTTAACGGCGAGTTTTAGTCCTCTTGTGGGAACTGTGAATGTAACAGTGCCCATGTGTCAATGTTCTTCAGCTGAAGCACAACGATTATGTGCAGTCTAGAGAAGGACCCAAAGCCCTTGCAAAGTTAGCGGTTTCCAGAGTGAGCCAGTATTTTCATCGCATACAAATCTTTTTTATCCAATGAGCATTCCTCCGTTGTCAACGAAATACCTACTTTTTTAAGGTAATGCTAAATGAACGGTGTTTTAATATGCAGATTTTGAAGCAAGTCCTTCTGTCACCTTCTTGAACAACATTCGGATCCATTGTGTCCGTTAACCCCCTTAAACTGGACTCGTAACTTTAGTTTCGCAAAGAAAACGGATGGCGAATGTTTTAAAGGAGCTCTTTTTGTCCTTAATTTTGATGGACCCTTTTAATCTTTTCCAAATGAATCTAGCCATAATCATATGGTAACTTAGCATTAACTCTTTTAACTTAACGTACTATTAAAAATCACCTGCAGACTGTTATTCGCGGCTCTTTCATTGAAACCACTGCTTCAAGTAACATTCAGCACTTTGGCTGGCACGTATACAATCACCCATCATGGAGTGTTTATTCCCCTGTGGACGAGCGCTGATGTCCTTCGGCTCCGTTTATCTGCTCCACTGGATTCTGACGGAGTGGTGTTTGGTCCAGGTTTTGGTGTGGTAAAAGGGCAGGGGTGTGTCTTGGATTTCATTATGTAGTGCTTGATGTGCATGGCACCAGATTATTCTTTGTAAATGTAAAGAATGAGCCAACCTCATAGTGTTTCTTCAACCACTTTTGTCTTTCTCTCTCACTCATTTTTTTTAACCAATTATTTATTACCATGTAATGTCCTTTTAAGTATTGCTGCTATTACCATTATTCTGTAGTTTTCAGAAAAGGCTGAGTTCTTGTGAAAGCTGTACACTAATCTCTTTTATTTTATGTATGAATCAAAGTATTTAAACCTGCTGCTGATTCTTCAGGACGTTAAGAGGACGTGGACACCCGACCTTTGACCTGGATGGAGTTAGCGAGTGATGTAGGCTGGGCCCCGGTGGTCATGTTCATATTTGTGATATATGCAATAAAATCCATCACCTTTATATTCTTGGTTCTGTCTTAAAATGTCTCTTTCCTCACTTAATGTGCATCGGATCGGTCAGATTTTTGTGTCTTTTGACAAGTGTGCAAAAATGAAGTTTTCTGTTTTTCCAAAAAGACCGTGAATGCCTAGAGTGGTGAGCTGTTTTTAAACTTGCATAAAACACAAAAGAGGTAATGTTTAATGTTGTGCAATTGTGGGAATGGCTAGTGAGCTTGAAGATGAGTATGGACTTTTGCCTGACGTTACAGTTGTTTTCATATTTCTCTAAGAAAAACCTTTTTCCAAGTAATGTGACCAGTATCATCACATTGTACAATTATTAGGTCCTGAGTGTCATTGTTTATTCGATGCAAGAGTAATGTAACTTACTATGTACTAAACATTTCTGGAAAAAAATTCAGTGTAAATAAGATTATATTAAAGAAACTAAATTGCAAATCACTTCTCTTTGCTTTTTTTGGTCTTTGTTTGCATGTATATATGCTATGAATTTTCACAGTTAGCAATGAAACGATAAGAAAAGTAAGCTAGCTGCCCCTCATAATTATACATGGTTTAGTTTTATTTCTCTGCAAAAATAATGAAGGAACTGGTGACTCAGGGCATAATGTTCTTTGGCATCTGTGCTGAGAGCACAAGCACTGCCTTGTGTCCAAGCCGTTAGCAGGGCTGGCCTATAATTACATTCAGATTGTGATGTGAATACTGAATATGTAGACGTTCCATAAGCAAGGTGGTGCAATGTTTTGTCAGAAAGGGAAACGTCATGATCATTTTTCTGAAAAGAAAATATAAAACTTTTTTTACGTTAAAGCAAATATAGCGGCTTTTTAATAATTATAATAAAGGTGCGTTCATGCCACGTCGGAATTACCGTAATTACAAGATTCTGTCTTGTAAAAAGCGTTCACATCATTGTGGAACTCGTAAATTACATCTTGCACACCTAAGGTTTTTTTTGAGAGCTCCGATCACTTGACTGCTGCAGATTCTTTTGGGCGTTGATAGTGTTTCCATAAAATAGGCCCTCCACTAATATTGGCACCCTTAAAAATGAGCAACGGCGGCTGTAAAAATAAATCTGCATTGTTTATCCTTTTGATCTTACGTTCAAAAAATCACAAAATTCTAACCTTTCATTGAAGTAAAACAGTTGAAAGTGGGGTGGGTTACTCACATTATGAAATGAATGTTTTCTCCAATGCATGTTGGCCACAATTATCGTAACCCATAGAAAATCTTATGAGTGAAATATATCTGAAGTATATTCCCATTCATATTAAAAAAAAATAAAATTAGCACATCAGGGTGACTAGGAGCATGAAATTGTCCAGCCATGACTTCCTGTTCCACAAGAATATAAATATAAGGAAACACTAAAGCCAAATTCCCTTAATCATTCATCACAATAAGTAAAACTAAAGAATATAGTTCTGATGTGCAGCAAAAGATTGTTGATCTTCACAAAATAGAAAGTGGCTGTAAGAAAATAGCTAAAGCATTGAAAATCCCCATTTCCACCATCAGGGCAATAATTAAGAAGTTCCAATCAACTAAAGATGTTATGAATCTGACTGGAAGAGGACATGTGTCTATATTGTCTTAATGCACATCGAGGAGGAAAGTTTGAGTGGCCAAAGACCCTCCAAGGATCACAGATGGAGAATCGCAGAGATTAGTTGAGTCTTGGGGTCAGAAAGCCTAAAAAAAATGATCAAACAGCCCCTACATCACCTCATGTTGTAACCCATCAGATGGGTTCAGTGCTAACGGATAAAAAGTACCCCATGCCCACGGTTAAAAATACCGCTGGATCTTTAATGTTGTGGGCCTATTTTTTTTGCTGGAGGTCCTGGACTTGTTTAGATACAGTGTGGAGAACAAGTATTTGATACACTGCCGATTTTGCAGGTTTGCCCACTTACAAAGCATGTAGAAGTCTGTCATTTTTATTTTATTTTTTTTCCGTCTCTTCAACTGTGAGAGACGGAATCTAAAACAAAAATCCAGAAAATCACATTGTATGATTTTTAAGTAATTAATTTGCATTTTATTGCATGACATAAGTATTTGATACATCAGAAAAGCAGAACTTAATATTTGGTACAGAAACCTTTGCAATTACAGAGATCATACGTTTCCTGTAGCTCTTGACCAGGTTCGCACACACTGCAGCAGGGATTTTGGCCCACTCCTCCATACAGACCTTCTCCAGATCCTTCAGGTTTCAGGGCTGTCGCTGGGCAATACGGACTTTCAGCTCCCTCCAAAGATTTTTTATTGGGTTCAGGTCTGGAGACTGGCTAGGCCACTCCAGGACCTTGAGATGCTTCTTACGCAGCCACTCCTTAGTTGCCCTGGCTGTGTGTTTCGGGTCGTTGTCATGCTGGAAGACCCAGCCATGACCCATCTTCAATGCTCTTACTGAGGGAAAGAGGTTGTTGGCCAAGATCTCGTGATACATGGCCCCATCCAGTGCAGTCGTCCTGTCCCCTTTGCAGAAAAGCATCCCCAAAGAATGATGTTACCACCTCCATGCTTCACGGTTGGGATGGTGTTCTTGGGGTTGTACTCATCCTCCTCCTTCCTCCAAACACGGCGAGTGGAGTTTAGACCAAAAAGCTCTATTTTTGTCTCATCAGACCACATGACCTTCTCCCATTCCTCCTCTGGATCATCCAGATGGTCATTGGCAAACTTCAGACGGGCCTGGACATGCGCTGGCTTGAGCAGGGGGACCTTGCGTGCGCTGAAGGATTTTAATCGGCGTAGTGTGTTACTAATGGTTTTCTTTGAGACTGTGTTCCCAGCTCTCTTCAGGTCATTGACCAGGTCCTGCCGTGTAGCTCTGGGCTGATCCCTCACCTTCCTCATGATCATTGATGCCCCACGAGGTGAGATCTTGCATGGTGCCCCAGACCGAGGGAGATTGACTGTCATTTTGAACTTCTTCCATTTTCTAATAATTGCACCAACAGTTGTTGCCTTCTCACCAAGCTGCTTGCCTATTGTCCTGTAGCCCATCCCAGCCTTGTGCAGGTCTACAATTTTATCCCTGATGTCCTTACACAGCTCTCTGGTCTTGGCCATTGTGGAGAGGTTGGAGTCTGTTTGATTGAGTGTGTGGACAGGTGTCTTTTATACAGGTAACGAGTTCAAACAGGTGCAGTTAATACAGGTAATGAGTGGAGAACAGGAGGGCTTCTTAAAGAAAAACTAACAGGTCTGTGAGAGACGGAATTCTTACTGGTAGGTAGGTGATCAAATACTTATGTCATGCAATAAAATGCAAATTAATTATTTAAAAATCATACAATGTGATTTTCTGGATTTTTGTTTTAGATTCCGTCTCTCACAGTTGAAGAGTACCTATGATAAAAATTACAGACCTCTACATGCTTTGTAAGTAGGAAAACCTGCAAAATCGGCAGTGTATCAAATACTTGTTCTCCCCACTGTACATGGTATAATGGATTCTAGCAAATACCAACAGATAAAAAAATCAAAACCTGTCCGGCTCTGCTAGAAATCTTATAATGGGCCGTGGTTGGATCTTCCATCAGGATAATGACAAAATCAACACAAAAATGTGTCACTGAGTATAAAATGAAGCTTCTGCCATGACCGTCCCAGTACCCTGACCTGAACCCTATAGAAAATGAGTGAACTGAAGAGACGAAGCACCAACATGGATCTGGGAATCTAAAGGATCTGGAGAGATTCTGTATGGAGGAATGGTGTCTGATCTCTTGTCAGATGTTCTCCAAACTCATCAGGCATTATAGGAGAAGAATGCCAATAATTGTGGCCAGCGTGAACTAGAGAAAAACATTTATTTCATAATGAGACCCCCCCCCCCGCACACACACACACACACACACTTTCAATTGTTTTACTTCAGTGAAACTGTGAATTTTTTTAATGAAAGATCAAAAGGAAAAACAATGCAGATTTATTTTCACAGCCATCTTTTATCATATTTACCAGGGGTGCCAATATTAGTGAAGGGCACTGCAATTCTGAGGACGTGAGGAGCTCCGTGTAGATTAGAACGTCACAGGTTGTCATCTAGTAATTACAACATGGCGTGAACGTGACATAATAACAGCTTATAATTACCTTCAGATATGTATTCTTAATTGCCCAACACTGGGGAGAAAAAAAAAGTGCAAGTAAGCAAACACTAGTAAAAGTTAATTAGGAATACACCATTAAATGAACTGTCTCTGCTAATGTTTGCTGTGTCTTTTCCACCATTAAAATGTCTGGAAAACTGAAGAGAGTAGATGACTTAAACTGTGAATCCAACCGAAAAAAAATGTCCTTGAAGGTCTTTCCTGCCCAGTTTCCTGAAAGCATTTTGAAAATGATATCCATGGAGAAAAGCTAGCAGACAGGAGAGCGGTGCCAGGCTGACAGTGGTGCCACAATCCTGCAACAGTAATAAGACTTTATGAAGGGACATTATAAAGTCCCATGACCTTAACCTGGAGTCAAAACTCAAGCCAGAAAATGCTGATGCTCGTAGAAGCAGGTGTTCATCCAGATTATTTCCTGCTGTTTTAAGAAATGAGAAAATGAGTTGCTCCTCTATCTGTAAAGAGATCAATGCAGATCGGTTCTGGAACCGTCGGGATGATGAAAACCAGAGCTTTGGTTTGGCAGAAGAACCATGAAGTCTGTCCTCAGGCTCAGACAACATAAGAAGACACGAGATCTTCATCACAGTCTAACCTTTTCACTTTTTAGGAACTAGGAATGAGTTTTGATAGGTAAGATAAGATCAAAAATAGTGGTCATACATTCCTATAAATCATTCCTTGTGGGTTACAAAAGGGCCTGCTGAAAACTATAGCAGACGTCATGAGGGAAATTCTTTCATCACTTACTCACCCGCATGTCATTCCAAACCTGTATGGCTTTCTTTCTTCTGTGGAACACAAAAAGGAGATATTTAACAGGGTGTCCAAGCAGCTCTTCTCCATACAGTGAATGTGAATAGTGAACAGAGATGTCAAGCAAGATTAATAGTGAATTATGACTTTCAGTCTGTTTCTCAGACAACGCTATCAGGTGGCTTTAAAACACTCAAGTGGACCATTTTATGGTGCTTCTTTGTATTTTTTTGAGCTTTAGAGACACTAATCTACCTTTACTACAGAAAGGCAGTGTGAACATTCTTCAAAAGTCCTAATTTTTTTGTTCCACATCTAAGAAAGTCATACAGGTTTGAAAGGACATGAGGATGAGTAAATAATGTAAGACTTTTTTTGTGCATTTTGTTTTGTTTTGTTTTTTGGTCCTGAAATGTTTACCTGTTAATTCACACAACCATAAGCGGATATTAAACAACTAAAATGGCAGACTAGCTTGCTAAATGCACCAGACGGGTTCTCTGTGTTCCATTTGGTGAAAAATTGTGAAAAAAATTTGATCAGTTGGAACTAAAAATAGTGGTCGATATCTTTGTTTTGTTCAGAAGTAGAGAACGTAATGTTTCACTGGCTAGTCTGATAACACTATCCTATTACATCTTGATTTTCTTTATCAGATAGTGAGATAGACTGCCAAATAGCACTATGTAGACATATTTATTGGCAACACAAGGCTGTATTTCATTTCATTTCATTTTTTTTTTTTTAAAAAAACGTTATAGTGTGCTATTTAATTATACGGTTCCTCAGAGTAAATGTTGAGGGAGAAATTTTGTAATATATTTAGATCTTCTATATCATCTGTTCTGCTTGTTTTTAAAAAATGTCAAACATAAAAAGATGAAATGTAGACTTGTTTCCATTCAGGGTTGATTTTTAAGAGACATTTTATCACTTTCTGTTTTTACTGCTCGTGCAGGACGTGTTCACAGCAGGAGTGGGACTTTGACACCGGCCAACATACCTGAGAGAACTTTTAAAAAATGTTTTCATATTCGTTCATACATCACAAACCCATAGAAGTGCATTTATTTGCCTTATGTGAAATGTGATATAAAACCAAAAGCATCTGATCCTATATACTCCCAGAGAGAGGGATAGAGAGCAGGTCTACAGGATCATATCACTGCTCAATAAACATGTGTTGTGTAATCTAAAATTACAACAAACAATCAGCCAAGTTTTTTCGAGTTGCCAACCACAACATACATCTGCCATGAAAAAGGTAAATTAAAGAAAGCCAGATGTTCCTTTTGAGAAGAGTCGAGATTTGTTATGGGACAATAAAGATACCTTGGCTGCTTTTTATTTGGAAACGTTAAGAACAACCTCTTCAGACTAACAGTAAAAATGAATCTTAAATATATTTCATCTAAAGACTATAAATATACACTGTAGATTTTATTGTGCACTACACCGTTTCTCTGCTTCACTCAGTTTATAGAGGAAATACCCCTGTTAATGAACCAAGAATACTGGAAAACACTGTATGACAACAGTCAACAAATATTACAAATAAATATAAAATGCCCCATTCATTTTAATGTTAGGGACGTTCTTTGTAACCCGAGGATCCACAAATCTAATAATCCATACAATCTTTTTCCACATCTTTTTTGTATCCTGCTGAAGGTTCAGCTGGTGGTGTGAACTTTTATTAGAGTGTTAAACTGAAAAATTCATCATGACCAGGAAACATTAAACAGCTCTTGATGAGAAAATGGTGTCCTTTTTCCACAGATTCTGTCCTTGTGACTTATTCATTTGGTTTAATTTTACAATCTCCCTTATTTTATCTGTTTCAAAACATGTTTATATTCTCTTATCAAGTTCTCTTTTCCCTTTGGTTTATACCCTTGTAAAAGTTTTTTTTCCCCCTCATACTTAGGTTATTATTTTGGTATGCTCTTTAAAATTGCTTGTGCAACAATTGTATATTATATTATATTATATTATATTATATTATATTATTTTATTTTATATTATATTAATTATATTATATTAGTTATATTATAGTTTTTCTCGATTGTTAACACATTATTCATTCATTCAGCTCTTAAACAGACACATTTCTCAATATGTTTAACACATTTCACCTGTTTTCACACACATTCCAATTTTCTTAATGATTTCTGCAAAACTTCACACAAAAATGCCCTAATTTTGCATAGGTTTAACCATGTTCTCATTCATAAAACACAAGCACATAATATAATTAACTCAAGTGTCACAATGTGAACTCTAATAGCACACATTTATCTATGATTAAACACAGGGCAATATAAATAGGAGCACAGGTGATTGTGCTTTGGAAAATGCATCCTAACAGTGGAGAGAGAGAGCTGAAAGAATCATCTACAGGGTTAGTTACACATACTTACAGTAAACAGTAAAGGGAAATTTTACTATTCTATGTACAGTAAACTGTAGCAGATGTTCTACACCCTTAAACTCGTGATTGTCAAATTTATTTGTTGCCTCTTTTTTTTTTTTACATGTATACTGTATTTTTGCAGAGCTGAGAAATGACTCCTTAGGGAATGCAGAGAAAGTCTTTTGACAGAAGACCAAGAAACTGCTACTGTATATTACTGTATACTGTAATGAAATTTGGCCAAAGGTGCAGAGGATGCAGAATTTATTTATTTATTACTGTACTGTAATTGACAGCATAATGTATTGTGTTGCATAAGTTCATATTCAGGTCTTTGGCATTTGAACTTTTCTTTTCTAGTGCTTTTCATCTACTGTAAGATCACTAGATAGTAGTGTAATGAAAATAAATGTTTCTTAAGCTCATTGTTGTAATTTACGGTATCTAGGCAGGAAAGTAGTCTGTGTATTTGTAAGGTGTTGTGTGTCATCTGAGGCTAAAGTTTGATTCTGGCAAAAGAGAATGTTTTTGACTAAAATATTCGATTCTGGTGTGGAAGTTTGAGGTTTGTACAAGTTGGTGTGTAGTTCTGAGATTGTGAGAAAAACTGTGTAGATATTAACATCAGTAGAATATAAAATTTCTCTAAGGGATTATCTACCTTAGGCACAATATGTAGTTATTCGCCACTAGAGGTCGCCTAGTCAAAACAAAGGCGTAGCTTGATGACGGCGAGTTTGAACGCGGATTCATGGGAGTTGTCATCTTCACCTCTACAGCCGGTGGAAAAGAATCGGGACGGGACTCGGGCAGAAATCCATGAAATGTTCATGGATGAGATTATTAACGTTACTGTAGTATGAAGCAGAGCAGGGCCGAGTGCTGTAGGAGCATAACGTGGCCACTGGAACGATTGCTAATGACATAATCGATATTAGGCATGGTAAAACATGGTACTCGTGGTAAATCAAGAAAACGAGATTCAAACAATAAGAATAACTGTGTTGAGCTATAAAACAATGATTAGTTTTCTGTCAATAAATGTATCCAAACAGTTGCTCACCTGTCTAATAAAACATAATATATTAAAGCGTCTCTAGTGTCTTCATGGTTTCTACAAAATAAAACCAGAAATCGAGGGCAACGCGGGTATGATGTCATTGACAGGTAAAAAAAAAAGGCTTATTTCTCTGGATTTAAACATTCTTGGAAAAATCTGGGATAATGTAAGTACACAAGTCAACAAAATATGTCTTTGTTCTAGTGGTTTTTGGATATTTTAATCCAAAAATCTTACATATTACATTAAATCTTATATATCTTTAACTAAATCTGATGTATATCAATAGTCATACAGTAACATATTTGCAGTTATTCACCACACAAATGAAAGATTGCCCTGATAAACTCCTCTGGCTATAAGGGAAATGAATGCGACTTTTGTAAGTATCCTGGCAGGGATGCATTCCTTCTCAGACACTGAATTGTCACGGATGTACGTCTGGATCTCTCTCTTTGTGCACCTGGAGCTTTAGCTGCTGTCATATTTATGGCAGATACGCTGCTACGGGTCTGGAGAATGTCAAAGACCAGGGCTTTGGGATGTTCCTTTCTTCATCTGCTCTTTCGAACAATGTCTCTCAGTGAAATGGTTGCAATAAATTTGCCCCAGTGTTTTGGCTGAGAGCATCACATGGTGTTTGTGCATGGCATCCAGTCTCAGATTCCCTTCAGCACAAGCAGATCAAACGCTGCCACAGTAATGCACAATAGACGTAGAAGTTCTCCTGTTATCAATCCCAGAGCCGCTCTCAGATTCTCTGCATCGTTTGTAAATGAACAACTTTAATTTGCTTTTCAGACAGATCTAAGACCATTTTGTATATCTTCTACATTTAAGCTAATTATTTTAGTACATGTAATTATCTTTAAAAACTGAGGCAGTTTTTGCTAATAAAGCTGGCATTCTGCATTGCATTGGTTGCTGCACTCAGCATTGTTTCCCAGAAGTATAAAGTTTAGTACGGATGCATTTAGAGAGCAGTAGAAATGCGCCTTTGTGTTGCTGTTACTGTGCCAGCACGAAGGACACAGAAGGTCAATAATAGAGATATCAATCACTACAGTGGAATCCAAACAGTCTACAGCAAAAAAAGCATATGCAATGAAATGGGATTTATGATTTAGTCATCCAGATGAAAGCAGTGAAAGAGTTTGTTTAATGTTGGTTGGTTTTAATAAATAGCAGCCAGAAAAATGGAGCGCAGCTGGAAGAAAACAAAACTGGAAGTTTTTCGCATTTCGTGGAAAGAGAGCATGATTGCATACAGAAAGGCCGTAAAAACTGCTAGATCTGCTTATTTCTCGACTCTCTTAGAAGAAAACAAACACAACCCTAGGTATTTATTCGATACAGTGGCTAAATTAACCAAAGATAAAGCTTCAACTTCTGATGTTTATAAACAGCACAGCAGTAACGACTTTATGAACTTGTAAGATTGATAATATTAGGAAAAAAATTATAACCATGCAGCCGTCTACTACTACAGTATCACATCAGACAGTGCATTGTAGTGTCACTGAGGAAAAATTACATTCATTCACTGCTATAGGAGAAGAAGAATTGGCTAAACTCGTTAAATCATCAAAATCAACAACATGTATGCTCGACCCTATACCGACTAAACTACTAAAAGAGATGCTTCCAGAGGTCATAGATCCTCTTCTTAATATCATTAACTCATCCTTGTCATTAGGATATGTACCGAAAACTTTTAAGTTGGCTATTATTAAACCACTTATTAAAAAAACGCAACTTGATCCTACAGAATTAGTCAATTACAGGCCAATCTCAAATCTACCCTTTCTGTCAAAAATATTAGAAAAGGCAGTGTTCTCACAATTATGCTCCTTTTTTAGAAAGAAATGGTATCTGTGAGGATTTCCAGTCAGGATTTAGACCGTATCATAGCACTGAGACTGCTCTCATTAGAGTTACAAATGATTTACTCTTATCATCCGATCGTGGTTGTATATCTCTGTTAGTGTTACTCGATCTGCGCTGCATTCAATACTATCGACCACAACATTCTTTTGAATAGACTCGAAAATTATGTTGGCATTAGTGGAATTTCATTGGCATGGTTTAAATCATACTTATCTGACCGTTATCAGTTTGTAGCAGTAAATGAAGAGATGTCACACCGATCACAAGTTCAGTATGGAGTACCGCAGGGCTCAGTGCTAGGACCGTTGCTTTTCACCCTGTACATGCTACCACTGGGAGATATTATTAAGAAGCATGGCGTTAATTTTCATTGTTATGCTGACGATACTCAGCTCTATATTTCTTCACGCCCTGACGAAACTTACCAATTCACAAGATTAACGGAATGCATAGCTGATATAAAAAATTGGATGACTAGTAATTTCCTGCAACTTAATTCAGAAAAAAATGAATTTTTAATCATTGGACAAAAAAACTCCACAAGTAGTAACCTAGAATACTGTCTAACACTCGATGGCTGCTCTGTCAAGTCCTCGTCGTCAGTTAGGAACCTGGGTGTGCTCTTTGATACCAATCTTTCATTTGAAAGCCACGTTTCTAGCATCTGTAAAACTGCATTCTACTATCTTAAAAATATATCTAAATTACGGCACATGCTTTCAATGCAAAATGCTGAACAGTTAGTTCATGTGTTCATGATCTCAAGGCTAGATTATTGTAATGCTCTACTGGGTGGTTGCCCTGCTCGCTTAATAAATAAACTGCAGCTTGTCCAAAACGCAGCAGCTAGAGTTCTTACTAGAACCAGGAAGTATGACCATATTAGCCCGGTTCTGGCAACACTGCATTGGCTCCCTATTAAACATCGTATACATTTTAAAATCTTGCTGATTACTTACAAAGCACTAAATGGTTTAGCTCCCCAGTACTTGAGCGAGCTCTTAACACATTATACTCCATCATGTCCAGATGGTGGACCTTAGCCTGGACATGACGAACGCATCCCTGAAGTGTCTGTAGAGACCGTGTCAATTAAACTCCCCCCTGTAAATGCCGCATCGACACGACATCCTCATTAAACCCGTCCCCGGCGTGACGACTCCAATCTTTCGAATAATCCTACGAATCTATTGATCTAATATGACTTCTGACCTGTAATGTTGCCAGAATCATAATCATACACTATTTGTTCGTCGGCCAGAGGAGAACTGGCACCCCGACTGAGCCTGGTTTCTCCCAAGGTTTTTTTCTCCATTCTGGCCCTGAAGGAGTTTTGGTTTCTTGTCACCGTCGCCTTTGGCTTTTGGCTTGCTCAGTTGGGGACACTTAAATTTCAACTATATTACTGATCTGCCCGCATTGACACTATATGATAATTGAAATGAGCTGGATGACATCACCGTTTTCACCAGAGCGGCTGTACAGCTGAATCAAATTCTGTTGCATTATTTTCCTGTTACCACTGTGAAGCTGCTTTGAAACAATTGGCATTGTAAAAAGCGCTATATAAATAAAGGTGACTTGATTTGATTTGATTTAATAATTCCACAACCTTCAGTGCAGAAAAATCCTTTTAGTGGTATGCGCCCAGGCCTGGATTAAGAACACGTAGGGCCCTGGGGCTATAACAAACCCAAGGGCCCCCATAGTAGCCGATCTTGGTGCCACAACATTTTCTACCACAGAAATAATTAGTATTTAAAATAAAAAAAATCTTCAAAGCACAGAGATACAATGAGTATATACTGTCTGAATATTCAATTTTAATATTAAGTAGGCCTATATATAAATATTCCAGGCTGAAACACATTAACAGCATAAATGCATTAACTCCAGATATGAGGTCAAAGCAAACAGGTTTCCAGAAACAGCAACAACTTTTGAGCATGCAACTGCCTTAAGGAGTTTTAAAACCAGTGAGGTCCCAGATTTGAGCTATTTTGGGGGGCATGGTCCCCCAAGAAAATTGTGATTTCTCTGATCTATTTTTATGCATTTTAAGATATTTGAAGGCTAAAAAAAATAAAATAATAAATAACTTTCAAAACCATGTTAGTGGACAGTAGATTATCTGTCATACCTGCTCTCTCCTCATTTCATCACTCTCATTTCTATCACTCTCCTCATTTCCATCACTTTCACTCTTTCTTTTTCTCTCAGTCTCCTTCTCTTGCCCTGTCTCTTCCCCTCCTAAAGCTGAACTCTGGCTGATAGTCTTTTCATTGTTTAACATTTCTACTCTAAAACAGCTGTCAAATATGAAATGTTTAGTTTAGCTACTTACATCTCGCACCGTTTACTGAAGCGTCGCGCGACTCGCGCTCAGCAGCTTCTGTGGAAATAAGGCCCGCCTACTTTAATTTGATTGGTCATCTCAAATATTTTGACATTGACGAGCGGTGACAGACCGCAGGCAGGGCAGCTCAGATAAGAAGATATCCTTGCAGCACTAAAGTAGTGTTAATGCTCTATTAGTCAATTATTTCACAACATTTATTATGTACACCTCGGAAAAATACCGAGGTCCGGACCTCGGTGACCTCATAAAATCCTGTTTGCCAGATGTCTGTTTCAAAGCCCTTGTGCCACAACGCACTGACTACGGCCATGATTACAGTTGTGTAGGCAGCCTAGTTTACCTCAACACTTCACTTTACATGGTCGGAGCTATTCAGTCTGTAACTATGGAGCCATGGAGATGTGTCCTAAATTAAAAAGACCATCTAGAAATTTCAGTTCTCTCTGAGTTTTCCCTTTGTATCTAAGATACAACAGTCTTGTTCAGCTAGTTTCGCCACAGAGCCTTTACTGCACACACGATGTTGCGCTTGTATTAAATTCGCTCTATTGAAGTGATAACGAGCGCCAGACAGTGAGAGCGGCGAAAGCGCCGAACGAGTTCGTCAGCGCTGTGCGTGAGACGATCCAGCTGCTGCTACTGCTGGATGCGCGCGCGGTTTAATCAGGTAGCGCCGTTTCGGCTTTTGGTGTTTGTTCCCATGCACTCGCAGCACTCCAGTAAATAACAACGCTTAATATGTGGGGGCGTGGTGGGGTTTGGCGAGCGCTCCACCAGGAAAAGTTTAGGTGCTTCCGATCGACTGTCAATCATTTGCTCGGCCAATCACGGGCCCCCTCCGTGCTCGGGCCCTGCACGATATTGCACATATTAATTTCATTTAATATGCTTCCTGTACATCTGAAGGCTAATGATACCTTCAGTGCAGAAAAAGTGCTTTGACAAATGGACTCAGAGAGCAAATAATGGTCTCCTAATGAAATGCTTGCAGGGTATTTCTGCATTTGAAAAGATCCAGGGGGTTTATGGGGGTGTGTTTGAACCCCTCACAGATGTATTTATTTCAGTGGATGTGTTAGCAGTAAATTAAATGTCTGATCTTTCTTTTTCTAACATCCAAACTGCAGAAAAACAAGGTATGAAAATGAATCAGAGTCTTTCAAGGACATAATAAAGTTTCATACTACTTCTTGATGGAATGCATTTTTAGAGGGCACCAGAGATTATTTTCAGCGTAATGGGTAAATGAGCTGTCTGCTCCCTGCTGATATAATTTTGTATCCATGCACATGAAATCAGGTGGTCATAGCTCCAGAAAAGTTGATAATTGTGCAGAAATGACAGGTCTTCATTCCGCAATCACTCAACACTGATGGTGCCAGGCTATTTTGGAGTGAGAATCAAGGCCAATGAGTTTTCACTGTCTGCTGACACTGGCTCATTTCACTCTGCTGTTATTATAGTCTTGTTTAGAGCGGCACAAACCATTCACTGCCAGCTATTTACTATCCTTTTTATTGTAATGAAAACATCATTATCTGAGAGATCCATTGACATGTTTGTATTAAGATTTTCCATGTGTAGAGCCATTTTTGTCTTTCTAAATATACATTACAATAAATGTTATATTAATAAACACAAATCTCAGTGCTGTCTTTAATTTAGCTGTCAAATATAGGCTACATATGGAGAAAGTCCATAGCCCACCATACAAGACTGTCTGCACAATGATACTGAAAATAATATTTTACATTTGAATTCAATATTTAGTTCTACTGGTAACACTTTACAATAAGGTCTCATTTGTTAACATTAGTTAATGCAATGTGAACATTAACGTTTGTTACAGTATTTGTTAATCTTTGTTAATGTTAGTTAATAAAAACATCCAGCTGTTCATTGTTCCTGTTAGTTCACAGTGCATGAACTAATGTTAACAAATACAACTTTTGATTTTAATAATGTATTAGTAAATGTTGAAATTAACATGAACCAAGATTAATAAATGCTGTAGAAGTGCAGTTCATAATTAGTTCATGTTAACTAATGTTAACTAATGGAACCTTATTGTAAAATGTTCTACTTTTAAAATCCTTTCACTTACATATTTCAGACAAATATGACTGAATATGACAAATATGATTGAAAACTTCGAAGTGGTACCAAAAGTTCGTTACACTTTCAGACTCTTTAAAATGAATTACTGAGAATCCAAAACATAACAAAATCATTATGAGTTACGTGTTTAAATATATAGAAACACGGATGTTGTGATAATAGTTAATAAAAAGATTTTCAGTGGTGTAAAAGTTAAAACGTAACTATTTTAAATTCAATCAAATTCATGTTTTAAATTCAAAATGACTTTTAAATATGAATTGCAGTAATATTAAGAATAGCCTACTTTTAATAATTAGTCATTTTAATGATAAACTCTGTTTCTTTTATTAAGAAATCATACAGGTTTGCTGATACCTCACAACAAACAAAGAAGGAACTGAAGCAATCGGTGAAATGCGCGCAGTGCGCATCCAAAAGCTGTACGCACAGAGTCTGGAATCCTTTATCGCTCTATAGGTGATGCACAACGGACTAGACCCGAGTGATTCTCATTAATCCCACCCACGAACGTGGAGCTATGACAATATTACACCAGCTGGACCTGCAGCCTGAGAAGTTTTACGCGCAGATGCTGAGAACGCGGACACAAACTATTTGCGCACGTTTATTTACACAGATTTGGAAATGCATGAAAAGTAATTTGTATTGGTAAGCTATTCATATATTTTGTATAATGGGAAATTCAGGCAACTCTGAAGTCTGGCACACATTTTATTTCATTGCAATGCTCCTCAAACAGTTAAAATGAACTTAATTCACCGAGGAATGAAGTGAAGCTTTTTTTTAAAATGGAATCAGATTATCCACTTGGTGTGAGGAATCAGGTGAACATCTCGGTTGCTTTTGCCAATATATCACCAACAATAGCAGGACCCGACGAGCACGCGCCCGCGTCCTCTTACGATATGCTAATAACATCTATACTCGGCACAATTTTGATCATAATGTGTTTGGTTGGCGTGGTTGGAAACGTTTACACTCTGGTCATTATGAACACCTCCGTGCACGTAACTGGATCGATGTATGTTTACATTGTGAACTTGGCTCTGGCGGATCTGCTGTACCTCTCCACCATCCCGTTCGTGGTTTGGACGTATTTTGCGAAGGATTGGTACTTTGGCGATATTGGGTGCCGCGTTCTGTTCAGCCTGGATTTCGTCACCATGCACGCGAGCATCTTCATCTTGACCATCATGTGCACGGAGCGCTATCTGGCTGTCGTGAACCCGCTTGACACCTTCGGCCGGTCCCGGCGCTACAGGCGCGCGGTCACCTGCCTCGTGTGGCTCTTTTCCTTCATCCTGGCTCTACCGACCATGATCATGATCGACCTCAAGAGAGACGTGCACAATGGAGTAGAGAAGCGCATGTGCCACCCGACCTGGCAGATGACCGCGTACAGGGTGTATCTGACCGTTCTGTTCAACACCTGCATCTTGGCTCCTGGATTAATCATCTGTTATCTCTATCTGAAGTTAGCCCGGACCTACTGGCTATCGCAAACCTCTGTATTACCATCCAGAGAAATGAAGAAGTGTCCAAAGCAAAAGGTGTTATATATGATCTTCAGTATAGTTCTGACCTATTGGGCGTGTTTCTTACCCTTCTGGTTGTGGCAGTTGCTCAGTATCTATTATTACGCGCACGGGAGGCTCTCGAGCAGCACGGTGGTGTACATTAACTTTGTTGTGACTTGTTTGGCGTACAGTAACAGTTGTATCAACCCTTTCTTGTACACTTTATTAACGAGAAATTATCAGGAATATGTGAGGGACAGACAAAAAAACAGCAAAGAGTATAAGAAGAGGTTAAGGCTGTCATCTCAAAGGTCTGTGTCTTCTGGGAGTCAACAGTTCTCTAATACTTTGACTAATACACACCCTAATGGCATTCTGGATGCATATAGCAAATTGTGAGAATATTTCTTAAACATGGCAGTTGGATAATTGGTGTTGGTTATTCATTTTACAAGTGCTGTATCTAGTGTGATGAAAAGAAGGATTTTAGGGGCCACTCATTTTTTCACACAACCAACTAACCAAACAAACAGACAAACATCAACCACAGATTACCACAGATTGTTAGAATCTACAAACAAAAATACCATTAATATCAATTATTCTTATCTTTAAAAAAGGACAGCATGGGGCCCAGATATGGCTATAGTCCTGCCCCAAATAACATTAGTTGGTGAATGTTCTGGTAATGTTAGTTTTTGTTTCCCAGAACGTTCTCAGAACATACATTTTTAAAATCCACCCTCCCCCAAAAATGCCAAAACCTGCATTTAGAAATTTTGGTTTTTAGTTAGCTTTGTTTACAGATAGAATTACCTTTTGTTCTAAAATAATTATGAGGGAACATTCTGTAAAAGTCATTTTATGTTTGTAAAAATAAAACCTAAACATAACCATGTGGGAACATTCTGTATGTTACTTTTAGTTTCTCAAAAATTGTTGTACTTTTTTTTTTTTTTTACAGTTTTGAGGTTGCTAGAGTGTTTCACAGAAGCTAGGTCTCTTAGATAGATGATACGATCAATGGATCATTTCTGTATAGATTGATAATTATATGAATGTTAACATTTTGCACTATTTCTTCTTCATGTTATGCATCTATCACTGAACAATTATGATTATTTAGATATTAGTAAAATGGCGACGTGGTTCTGAACTAAAAGACCATAAATACATACAGGGTGTTTCTTTGTTAGATTATTATGTGGAAAATCTGTGCAATCATAAATAAAGAGGTTAATGTGCAATAGTAAGTTATGTGTTAAGCTTGATATTTAGTTTCTGTTTATTTTAAATCACACATGACCCTCAATATCATTTGTATTATATTTGTACGTGCTTGTATGTGTTACTGTATATAAAAAGGCTAGTTTACACATTAAATATTTTGTACTTGAGTACTTTATATTGTAGTTTAAAAACTATTGTCAGTTGTGATATTTTTGTTCAGTTGCATGCTATTAATAAAAGAGAAAGCAGATTATGTGCTTGAAATACTTATGATGTATATGACCAGACCTGCAAAAATGTCCACATATATGTCTCAATTTATTTTGAAGCTCTGATGCCTAGAATATTAGCAATGCATCACATACCTATAGGCTATTTTGTGTTCTGTTTTACTAAATTGTTAAAAAATAATGCATGAAAGACTTGATTTTATTATTTGTATGTTTCATCTTAAGTTTATCTTCTCCTTGTTTGTGGAAATAAACTTAAAGCCACACGATCATGAATTTCCATAGCAGTGAATGAGGTATTGTATTCATGGCCTGAGTAAACTTTGCTTAAGTGCTGAGCAGTGAGCTGTGAAATCGCTTTCAGCTGCTTATACAGGTTCACACCACCAATAAACAAATGCTCAGAGTCACTTCAGGCTGTTTTCCATAAACAGGTTAGTACATTGTTAAGCATCCAGTATTCTCTTGGACAAATTATTTTAGAATTCTCTAAACGGTCAAGTGGTATTGAAGCCAAATGCTTATCCAGTCTAGATATTGTTCACATGCACACGCTGTACTGGCTGTTCTATTATATATTTATTGAGGAATTGAAACCATGTATTTGGCTACTGTTATCCTGGTGATCAATCCTTTTTGGACTTCTTGACTCTCCTTCGGTTGTGCAATAAAGTAATAAATGTCATGATATGGCTACTATTCAGGAAAGCTGTACTTCAGTAAACAATTTATATCTCATGCAAGCAATATATTTCCACGCAGAAATATTTTAGCTTACATTTAGAGTGGCAGAAAAAAGTAGAACTGACAGTCTTAAAGTTTTTGTATTAACATTTTTATGAAAAAGATGAAAAAGCATGAAAAATTCATACAATGGAAGAGAGACAATGTAATGAAAATGAAGTTATTAATGAGTTTATTTAATACTGAACATTAAACATTAAAATAATAAATAAAAAGGTAAAGAAAATAGTATATCCTGTTTGGAGTTGTATTTAACAATACATGCATTTTAAAACATATGAATTTTAACAATAGGCCTATATAACAAAACAAATTTAAAAAAAAGAAAGCTATAAAATTATGGTTTTCTTTTTATGTTGATTGTGATTTAATAATCTATATTATTTTTACATGGGTTTTAAATCCCCAAAAAATAGATTATTTTGTAAATATATGGGTGTTGCATGCCACCATCACTTTGTTGAGCCACAGACCTAAAGATGTTCTTTAACAAACCAACAGATTAACCAATGAATGTATTTGAATCACGTTCAAGGCAGCAATTTTCTGTAACAATCTGACTTGGTGCAACTTCTCTTTTTTGAACAGCAAAGCCGTACGGAGGTGTTCTGATCATTTTGAATGCAAACAAGCTTTTTAACATATGATTAATAAAGCTATTTCTATCTTTTGAACAGAGCAAATCTTTTTATTTCCTATTTTGATGAAAGTCTGATTTAGGAGATCCCACCTGCAAGTGTTGGCTACCGTTTTCAGTGGCTTGGCAGTCAAAATTGCGGGGTTCTGATTTCATTGATTGGCATTTCATTAGATTCTCCTGCTGTTTATGTCTGACACCACCTTTTATGAGATTTTTTAACCCCTGACTTTTATGAATAGCTGATATGTTTGTATATTAATTTGCAGATGAACCATTCATTCTGGAACAAAAATATGTTTTTTAATGAGGATACGAAAGCTTTTAGAGTATGGCACATGAGTTGAAGCCCACAGGTGCTACATTCCTCTCTTTGAGTTAGAGAAGCAACGACTGTGGTGGCAGTTTACATTGGTAAGATCCCATGTTTAGATTCCAAGTTCATTCTTCCATATGGCGCCAGTCATGGCCACCCGTTGCATGCTTTTCAACTCACACTGACCTACTTTGAAATGTCTTCATCATTTCAATCATCACCTTTTGCAGCAGAGCCTGTTGCATCCTAAGGGAGTCTGAGCATAATTGGCCACTGTTCATCTCTCCCAGGGCCAGCATATTTTCCATTTTCACAAAATGAAGGATGGTCACTTTGTTTGACTTGGATCTGTGCCACTCAGAATAAAGACTTACTTTGTTGGAGAGGCTAATGGGTAATTGCTTTCTTAGTCTTTGGACACGGTTCATGCAAAATTGAACCTCTTTAAAGTCACCATGAAATCTGTCTATCTATCTATCGAGATTGATAGTGGTGATTTAACCATTTGTTCAGTCATTTTCAGATCTGCACACAGAACTCAAAACGGTCTTCACTGTAGGGGAGAGCGGGGCACAACCTTTTTGACTTTCTCAGTTTGTGTAAATCCACTTGGGGTTCAGAGTATTTATTTTTTTCCCACATTAATTTCACACATGTCTAGCACAGTTATGTGGTTTTGTTTCATTAATACAGTGTATACTTTTTTCTTGATTTCCCCCGAAAGAATGGAAGTGAAATGTGACAACATGCCCCATAGGTGGGGTACATTGTAACATGTGAGGGGCACGATGTAACATTACCATATGACAGCTTAAAATGTTACCTGATATAATCAAAAAAATATCGAAGACAAACTAAATATTTTGTCAATAAAATACAATTATTCACTTTTTCACATAAAATAATGGTATTTTTTAATAATTAAAAAGAAACTAATATTTGAGTTTGGCAACAAACACCGCAAAACACAGCTATACAACATAGTTCAAAACATAATAATAATTCATAATTTCTGAACACTGACTCTCAGTCTTTATTCACCTTTTTCTCATGGTTTCTCAATAGAATTCATAAAAGTATAGAATAGAATATAATAGTTCTAATAGGGGGACATTGTAACGCAGTGTTACAACATGCCCCACCTGCACAACTGGCCCAGCTAGTGTTTTCTGCTGGTTAGATCAGCATTAAAGAACTATCTCAACTGTCATAAAATAAGATATAAGATTACAATAATATCAGATTTGTCTAATTTTAAATAAACACAAAAAACAGAGATGACAGAAACAGAAATTTACTTCAGCTATAGTTAAATAAATGTTCAGTGATATCTTCCAAAGATTTTTTAATTTTGGGGCAATTTTTTCTCTATATAGTGTTGATATGGCAACTAGTAAATACACTAAGTTTCGTCATCCTGGCATGTGTGGAAAGTTTTAAACCATGTGTGTTACAACTAACCCCGCGTTAGGTTGTGCCCCTCTCTCCCCTAACTCAGGCTGTTACATTACAAAACTTTGCACTGTGCGTTCATATCTTTAAAGGTTCATATCTCTACATCATGTAATTGTCTCTAAAGTAACGTTAGCCTACCTGAAAAAATGTAGGCTACGCTGTGATAATCGGTTGGTCGGAGGTTTATGTCAAGAGTTTTGAAAAATAACATCAAGGTTTTGATAATAGCGCCACAGTAATTGATTGTACAAATACTTTGTATTAAGGAAAACAGAGACACCTAGAGGACATACAGAAATGAACAAGAGACAAAGGAGGAGAACTACAACTCTCATGATCCTTCACCTACAGCACGACGCATTTGCGTCTGACGTCACACTCTGGCTTGTTTTGGCCGTTTGTTTCGATATCCGGCGATCAAACGCTTTCGATGTGCTGGAAATTGTGACTGAGAGGTACGTGCAATTCACGAAACAGTCTTCGTGTGTTGTAGTCTTATTAGAGCTTGTTTACCCTCGCCATTAAGTTAGGATGAAATGCCTGGCTGAGAATGAAGATCTGTCTTGTTTAAGTGATGTCAGCTGGCGCGGAGGGTTAACGCCAAACAGCTAGCTGAGCCTGGCTAGGGACTTTAGCGAGTACAGATTTGTTTGTTTCTTTTGTCCTTCTGTATATTTTACTTCTCTAACAATGTCCACCACGTGTTTTAAAGAGAAAGGAAAACGAACGATCATATTCATAATATCAACAGTGTTCCTCAGCACTGCTATGCGAGATCAGCTAGTCTGTTCTGGACAATCTAATGCAATTAACAGGCTGTGTTTTAAAACCTTGTGAGCTGACTACTTAGACAGCATGTCTGGGTGTCACAGACGCGTTTGATCTGAATCATCATAGATAAACAAAATAGAAACATAAATGTCTGCACACAGAGATACTCGGTGACAGCACGCATTTTAAATATAAAAGCATTATTCCTCAAGGACATAAACTCTAACTCTTTTACTTTCAACTTTTTGTGTTGTACGTGAACTCAAGCTAGATAATGGTCATGAATATAATGTTGTGGTATGAATCTGTAATTCTAGGCTGCTTTAAAAATGTTAGTCATGTTTGGAAACTACATCACTTCGTGGGAAATGAGATCTTACGTGCACGCGCAGCCTCTCACAGATGTAGCCTATCCGATCTAGTGCATCATTAAAGTCAGCATGAAATCAAAATGGACCATTCTTATTTTCATGGAATATTGCAGTATTTATTATAAAATATTTATCCGTGCACGTTATTATTATTTTTTAATTCATGTGCACTAATCTTTAATCAAAATAACATCTCTTTGATGACGTGTTTACAGGCGTGAGGGCGGGGCAACCTGTCACTCACATGAAACCTCCATTTTTTTTTTCTTGTTTGAGAAGCCATTTTACTGAAATATATGTCATAATAAGGAAGAAAAGGCTATCACAACTACTGTTTCATGCTGATTGTAAGCAGCTATGACTGTGTTTAGATCAAAACTGTGATGAGGTATCCATGTGTCTGAGATCACCATGTGAGGTAATTAATGTGGGATTATGCATCTCATTTCAGGTTCCTGTGTGTGTGCATGGGTGTTTGTGTGAGAGAGAGAAGGTGGACGACTCAGGGAGTCTGTGTGTCTTATCATGGCTGACAGGTCCAGTGATGATGATGTCATCCACCTGGCTAGTTTCAACACCCATCGCAGTCGAGGTACTAACACTAAGGCTTTATTATAAGGAATAGTGGCATTCTGTATGTCCTGACCCCTTTTTTTTGTTTTATATTTATTTTTGTGTCAGCTAAGAAAGTCAGGACGAGGACGTCCTACATAACCATATCCTCATCGTCGGATTCTGATGATGAACCTGTCAGATTCGTACCAAATGCCCCTGTTGTGGTCAAGGATGATGAAGAGGAGGAATTGAGCATCTTAGAGGTAACTGGAGCTGCGTGCCAATTCACAGGGTCCCTGTGTAGTGTTCACTGCTCCCTACACACTTAGCACAGCATATCCGTGGAAATATAACTCAGAGATCTGGTGATTATGATTTTTATATCAAATGGGTTATATGAAAAAATTGCATGATAGTCATTTAGAACTTTGATTTATTGAAAAAGAAATGAATAAAGATCTGCATGTGGCTTTGATACTTTGTACAATTGTGTAGTTGATTCCTATTTCGTTTTAATTTTGTTCAAATAGAAATAATGTTATATTTAATATTAATGTAAAAAAAATAAATTGAATGACATATATGAATGATATATATAAAATTTTAAGGTGATCATCATAACCCTGAAGCAAAGCCAAATGGGGTTATTTTGCAATTTTGACTGGATGACTGTACGTTATCCTGCTCATCACATGGTTGGTTACATACCAAATCAATAAATAAATTATCAAATGATAAATTGCTTCTTTTCATTTGTAAGCTGCTTTGGATAAAAGTGTCTGCCACAGTCAACCAGTCAAGTGATTCAAAGAGCTGTCTAATAGGCTTGCCATTGTATATAGACGATACCGGTATGCAATTTTATACAAATTTGAAGATGGAAACATTATGAATGTTTTTTTTTTTTCCTGTACTTTTTATACACAAGAAGCATGTTCAACATGACATGGTAAATAACAATATAATGCCTGCTTATCAGTGAAAATGTTCTGCATTTTCTACCACTTGATATTGAGAGTAAAATGAGGGAAAACAGCAACAGTGCAAATTATATTTTTCTACATAATTTTTTAGATTACACATAGTCCCACTTGTTTCTGTGAAGGAACCAAGTTGAGGACATGTGCAGTTTCATTAATTTTTGGTAAAACTAATCCTCAAAGTGTGTAAATTAATAATTTAATTTCCTTTACCTTTCAGTTTCATCTTAATTTTTAGTTAAGTTAAAATAAATAAAAATAAAATTCAAAGTTTAGCATCTATTATGTGTAGGCAATTGCACAGAAAAAAAGCATAGCGCCCCCTAGCGTCAAACTAGAGCACTAATACCTGTATAACTGGTTTTAATGCAAATATTGTACTGATATGAAAATTATCTAATATCTTGACAAGTCTACTGTCTAGTGTTTTTTAAGTGTGACTTAAATGTCCAAATACTTTTTTGGACCACTGTACTATGTTTTTGTTTTTGCCATAAAATCTTTTTCTCAAGAAAAGTAACCTAAGAGAATGAGAAGTGATCTTTCTGTTCAGTGTTTAAAATCCTGATTTCTAGAAAACTGATGTGCAAGTATTGCACTAAAATGTGATCTTTCTATCTGACAGCCACAGCCCTCACCTCATCGTGAGCTGATCCGACCTGCAGCCAAGTGGGCTGCGAGCACCTTCCCAAGCCAGGCATCTGGGTCCAACAGACATCCTACCAGCGCACACGCTCATCATCCTTCTGTAGTCGTCGCACATCCTACATTAGGAAACCAAGCCATAGGTGTCTTAACCACGGACCAGAATGCTGTACCCTCGACGTCTAGAGAAAATGCCTTGCACAGACCTCCATTGCCTGTTAAGGACTCACTGCCCATTCATAAGGACCCTTCAGCTAGTGCACACTCAGTGAATCAGGCCAATTCTGTTTTGTCAGCTCCACCCACCACTGAATCAGGTCAGTCAGACTTGGCCCGCAAAATTGAAGTGGTTGTCTGGCCAAGAACTGAAAGGCCTGCAAAAAGGCCTCGGACGCCACAGGACACTGTGCTAGTCGATGTCAGACAGAATGAGCAGCCGGCGGCCCCTCTCTCTCCTGCACGATTCCCCGCACCGGCTGACAACGAGAGGCCTGGGCCGTCAGCACCCAGAGAACCCCTCATACAGCAGACCCTTGACTGGACGTCCCGCGATATCCTGGTGAAGGGGGTGGTGAGTCTTCTGATTAGCACCTCACGTGATATGCGACTGTTCGTGTCCTACATTAAAGCTGTGGTTTGTTTTGACTCAAATTTTCAGATGGACCTTTTCCCTGATGTGCAGGACGCATATGTAGCAGAACTGATAGAGAGAGGTGACCTAAAAGATTTAAATGTGTAAGCACAAGCCTTTATCTAATTTTCTGCTCAGACGTACTTTGTTCACATGTGATGTTTGTGAGACATTGTTTGGCTTCTTTAACACAGAATATGCAATATGTTGTTGGAAAACCCTGATTATCCGAAGAAAGCAAACTCAGTTTTGACACAAAGCAGTGTTCTCCTCGAGACGAATGATTCTGAGACGCAGGTTTGCACTTTGTTTTTTATCAGATATTCATATTTATTTAGTCATAGATATATTTGGTGTTGCTACTATGAATTTATTACGTTTAAAAAATGTAACTAATATGATATAACTTACTTTTTCTCTGTCATGCAGGAAAGTGAAAATTATTTTGATTATTTCAAACTAAAGACTGTTGGCCCAGAGGTTGTCATTCAAGCTGCAGACATGCTGATGGGTGACTTCAGAATGTTGAGCTGTCAGGATATCAAATGGGCCCTGAATTGCCTCAAAGGACACTATGCAATCACACGAAAGGTGCGCGTTCATACCTATTAGAATTCTTCTACAAACTCTGTAAGCTTTATGTCAGGTTGAGGTTGACATCCAACGTCATTCTGTCATTAAGTGTTGATGAAGCTTGCTGATGTCAGGTGTAATGATTAATCTGCCAATTTTATTAGGCTTTTAGAGATTATATACAGCAATGCCATATTAAAAGTGTCAATTGATACTGCAGATATTCTACATTTTCAAATGTCATTGTATGTGTTTTATGGAAAAACTTTAAGTAATCTCAATATTGATTTAAAATCAACTATTTTGTGTTAAATGTGGTCACACTCACATTTACTGTTGCTTGGCAACATTTTGTGAGTGAAATCCAGTCATTTCATGGTAATCTGCATGAAGAATTTCTCCTGGTGGACTTCAAATGGCAAAGAAATTTCCATGTGCGAATTTTGCATCAGGTTCAAGTTTGGTGAACTTCACACAAATTCACAGTGCCGACCAATAGCAAACCTCTTGGTTCGGCCATGACCTTTGTTTGTGCGGAGATTCATAAATTTGCAAAAAGCAACAGAGCAAAACTGATGGATGAAGCGCTTATATTGACGCTGTCTACACAGCCAGTTTTGTATAACACTACACTTCAGTGTTTTAAAATGATCCATTAAAAAGGAGGCGATTTGAAAAGCAGTTGTTTAGGGTTGGTTCATTTGCTAGTTGGCAGAATAGCTTTAGGTGTTTATTTCATCGTTATTATTCCTGTATCTTTCATTGTATTTTGTCACATCTAGTCCTGGTTTCTTCCACCTGCAAAATGCCATTTGCTATCATAAAAATTTAATTAAATGTAACAGTATTGTATTGGTCATTGGCCAGACTCTTAAAGGGATAGTTCACCCAAAAATGAAAATCACCCCATGATTTACTCACCCTCAAGCCATCCTAGGTGTATATGGCATTCTTCTTTCAGACGAATACAATCTGAGTTATATTAAAAAATGTTCTGGCTAATCCAAGCATTATAATGGCAGTAAATGGCAGCCCAAAATTTGAAGCCCAAAAAAGTGCATCCATCTTTTCTGAAGCGAACCGATGGGTTTGTGTAAGAAAAATATCCATATTTAAAACTTTATACAAGTAAAATATCTAGCTTCCACCAGACCGCCTTCCGTATTCAATTTACGAAGAAAGTGTACAATTTTTGGCTGCCATTTACTGTCATTATAATGCTTGGATTAGCCAGGACATTTTTTTTTAACTCTGATTATGTTCGTCTGAAAGAAGAATGTCATATACACCTAGGATGGCTTTAGGGTGAGTAAATCATGGGGTAATTTTCACTTTTGGGTGAACTATCCCTTTAAGATATTGGCATTTGCATCAGCCATTGAAAACCCCATATTGTTTTACCATATTGTTAGTCATTTGTATGGTATTAATCTCTCTGGTATCTCTTGAAGGCCTTATTCGAAGCCCTCAAGAAGTGGCAAGAAAACTCCACTGACCCCTCAGGGAAGAAGAAGAGAAGGAGAGAGCCAAATGAACGCGCCTTCATCGACTTCAAGTTTGAGCAGGGTGACTACATAGGTTTTCTCCTTTTCATCCCTTTAAACGCAAAATAAAACCAGGTAAAAGGTGAAATGCTCATTTTCATCTCATTCATCTCAGGTTCTTTTAAACTGGAAAGAAAGATGTACTTTTTGGAGAAGAATCGCAGATGGAGCCGCGGTAACGAGACTACACTGGAGCCGTCTCTTGTGAAAGAGCAGCAGTTCTACGAGCAGAAAGCCAAGGAAATGGCTGAGGTACTTCACACGGCACACTTCTTCAATTTGCTTCTGATGGTTCCTTCTGAAACAACCCAAAGAAACAGAGTTGTGTTGAACTGAGCTGACAGGCTGTTAATTGTTAAAATAATTACCAGGGCTTTTTTCCCTTGCTTTTAGCACGAAGACTTCCTTTTGGCTTTACAAGTGAACGAGGAGCAGTATCAAAAGGTGGGTGTGAAGAACCAGTTGTTTACGTACTTTTGATGCTGCTGTAATGACATGTCAATCCACATCATAAGAAACAAATTGCAACTTAAAGAGTCTATATTATGCCTTTTTACAAAATCTTGATTTTGTTTTTGGGCTGTCCTAGAATAGGTTTTAATGCTTAATGTAAAAAAACAACAACTTATATTTTACATTGTTGCAACACCTCTCTTCCCAGTCTGTTAGTAATGTCCTGTTTAGTTCCTGTCTCTATGAAGCCCATCATTCAAAAAAGTGCAATGTGCTATGATTGGCCAAATTTGCCCATTGGCCTCTGTCCATCATGGCCTCCTAATCATCCCCATATACTGATTGGCTTCATCACTCTGTCTCCTCTCCACCATAAGCTGGTGTGTGGTGGGCGTTCTGCCGCAATATGGCTGCCGTTGCATCATCCAGGTGGATGCTGCACATTGGTGGTGGTTGAAGAGATTCTCCCCTTCTATATGTAAAGCGCTTTGAGTGCCTAGAAAAGTGCTATATAAATGTAACGAATTATTATTATTATTATTATTATTATTATTTATTATTATTGGCCATCTGGACCAGTGTGTTGTGATTGGTCAGGCACTTCCAGCGTGTTTGGGCAATGTCACGCCTATTTTTAACACACTACTAACGCAACTCAACCAGGCCTCTGCCCTTTTTTTTTTGCGTATGCCTTGGGTGGGAATTATTTAAATGAGGAATATTGTGATGTGTACATTTCCGGAAGAAAACTCAAGACTACAATCGAGGCATTTGAGGGAGTTCAGAAACAGTGCTTACCAATATACAGAATAACTCCCTTTGGAGTGACTTTGTAACTCTGCAGACCTTTTTCATGCTCAAACAGCAACATTACACACTTTTGTCCTTTTCAGTGGTTTGATTGTTGGAAAATATTGTATGAAACAGACAGTTCCAGCTGTAAAATCAGATTAGTGTGACCTCTTTCATCCTAGTAATGTGTTTTAGATTTATAATCCTGAACTTGTGACATGACATGCGGCATGTGACACTTTTGACCTGTGCTCTCAGGACGGGCAGTTGATTGAATGTGGCTGCTGCTGTGGGGAGTTTGCCTTTGAGGAGATGACCCAGTGTACAGATGGCCATCTATTCTGCAAGGAATGCCTGGTTAAATATGCCCAGGAGGCAGTGTTCGGCTCAGGAAGGGTAAGTCATCTGTGACTGGAGAATTGAGAATAGACTTTCAGTCTCTGAGGTTACCTTTGTTTCTTTTGAATTGTATTACTGGAAATGGCATATGCGGTCACAACCATTATGATGTCATGATGTTTTCAGCCTTTGTGCACAGTGTTGTTACCATGGTTTTAAAAATCCTGTGTTTTGGTTTCACTTTGCCTTGTGCTTTTTGGGTTCTTCCCAGTTTTTCTCCCATTGTTCTTTCATTTTCATTCTAATAATTATAAACAAGTTCTAGCATAATTTGTTTGCAGAGTTTATATGAATTTAATTCTCATTAGACAAAATATCAGAGTGTTTAGACACACTAGCATTCAAAAGTTTGGACTTAGTAAGATTTTTCAAGTCTCTTATGCTCACCAAGGCAATGGTTATTTGATCAAAAATACTGTAAAATTAAGGAATGGATCTTTAGCATAATTACTTTTAATATCATTGTTTGCTGCTCAAGATACATTTCTTATTATTATCAGTGTTGAAAACTGTGCTGCTCAATATTTTTGTGAAAACCGTACATTTTTCAGGATTTTTGATGAATAGAAAGTTCAAAAGAATCGCATTTATTTGAAATAGAAATCTTTTGTAACAAAATAAATGTCTTTCACTTTTGATCGACTTAATGCATCATTGCTAAATAAGTGTTGTTTGAAAAAAAGAAAAGAAAAACCTTTTACTGACCCCAAACTTTTGAATGGTCAAGTTTGTAGGTTCAATGTATGTAGGTTGCCACCACAAGCACTCACTGAATTTTACAGTTACAGTTTATTTTAGCTTTGCGTTAAGTAAAAATGGTTCTTTTTGTTTGTTTGCAGTCGGAGTTGAGCTGTATGGATGGGAACTGCACCTGTTCCTTCCCTACCAGTGAGCTGGAGAAAGTTTTACCTGAAAACATTCTGTGCAAATATTACGAGCGACAGGCAGAGGAGGCCATAGCAGCCACCTGTGCTGACGAACTAGTCAGGTGAGTTAAACACTCTACTTACTCAGTAACACTTTACAATAAGGCCTCATTTGTTAACAGTAGTTAATGTATGAAATAACAATGAGCAATACATTTGTTTCAGTATTTAGTAATCTTTGTTAATGTTAGTTAATAAAAATCCAACTGTTCATTGATTGTTCATGTTAGTTCACAGTGCATGAACTAATGTTAACAAATACAACTTTTGATTTTAATAATGTATTAGGAAATGTTGAAATGAACATTAAGATTAACATGCTGTAGAAGTATTGTTCATTATTAGTTCATGTTAACTAATGTTAAAAATTTAAACCTTGTTGTAAAGTGTTACCACTTACTCTCATGTTGATAGAAAGCTGTATGACTTTTCTTTATTTGTGAAACACAAAAAGAGATGTTTTGTAGAAATTCCAGGCTGCTCATTTTCATACAAGGAAAGTGGATAGTAATTAGAGCTATCAAGGAGCAAAAAGGATAGAAAAGTAATCCACATAAGTAGTCCATACAACTTGTGCTCAATAATTTCAACAAAAAATATATCGACAGCCATGTGATAGCTTTGAGTGAGAGAAATCAATTCAAAACAGAGAAAAATGTGCACACTTCAGATTTAAATGATTCATTGTTAATTCCTGACAACATTATTTTGCTCACTTTTTGTTTTCAAGGTGCCCGTTTTGTAACTTCCCAGCACTTTTGGATAAAGGCATTTCTCTGTTCAGTTGCCCAAACCCTCGCTGCAGAAAGGTTAGTCTGTGTGCCTGGATACACAAGTGTTTGAGTGTTATTCATATATTGCATCTCTCTTTGCAGTGATCTCTTTATAAAAATTATGGTCATGAGCTGGTTCACTTCTCTCTCCCTCTTTCCACTTCTATTTCTGAGCCCCCGAATGGTCACTTGGCGGCGCCATGTGGCTGTGGAAAGGGTCAGCTGAGTCTTTGGTTTGCTTTGGTCTGGGGCCCCATAATGAACCATGCTAGTGGATGTGAAACTAATGGTATTTTTTCATTGGCAGGGTTTACTCTGCTGGAATTAGTCAGGTCAGGGGAAGAACAGAGATGGGTATTCATCATGTCTGCTATAAATATTCAGCACTCTGAACCCTAAACAGAACTTAACAAAGGTTGGGAAGTTCAGCATAACTAGATGAATCAGTATTCCGGTATATCACTGTCTCATGACATTTCGGAAATCATAACCAGGAAAAAGTGGATTATCCCTTCAGGATATGATTTACAAAGCAACAACCTGTTGTGGTTTGATAACCAAGGTTTCAGAAAAACAGACTGAATAGTATCAAGTGTTTGTTACAAGCAGTTAAGGACTACCTTAATTATATGTTTCAACAGTGTAATAGTAGCTCGGCTGGTTTCAAAATAATGAAGCTTTTCCAGTAATAACCTTCTTTTTCCAACAAGTAGTGACAAAACGCATGACATTGCTGGTTATTATCACATTGTATTTTCATTCTAAATGAAACTGAACTACATGTTACATTATGCTGTTTATCACTATGTTGTTGGCTTCTTAATAGAATTAGGAAATAGAATTTGTAGTTTTATTTTTGCTCAAGTTTCATGGAACATAAAAGGTGTCCAGTGTCCACCTGATAATTCAACCCTGGAAATTGTCAGGGTTGTTCCATTGTTCTCTTTCGTCATGGAAAACCTGGCAATATCAGGGATTTTTTCTTTCCATGCCTGGAAAAGTCAAAATGACTTAAATGTCAATTTAAATCATGGAAAAGACATGCACATTTTTAAAGTAAAAAAAAAAATTAATACTTTTTCAGAGTTGTTTTTTTTTTTTTTTTTTTTTTAAATAAATGTATTTACTTTTCAAATTCAGCTTTGCCATTACAGGAATAAAATACACTATATTGCCAAAAGTTTTGGGACGCCTGCCTTTACATGCACATGAACTTTAATGACATCCCATTCTTAATCCGTAGGATTTAATATGGAGTTGGCCTACCCTTTGCAGCTATAACAGCTTCAACTCTTCTGGGAAGGCTTGGAAAAATGAGAATTTTTGACCATTTTTCTAGAAGCTCATTTGTGAGGTCAGGCACTGATGTTGGACGAGAAGGCCTGGCTCACAGTCTCCACTCTAATTCATCCCAAAGGTGTTATGTCGGGGTGAGGTCAGGACTCTGTGAAGGCCAGTCAAGTTCCTCCACACCAAACTCGCTCATCCATGTCTTTATGGACCTTGCTTTGTGCACTGGTGCGCAGTCATGTTGGAACAGGAAGGGGCCATCCCCAAACTGTTCCCACAAAGTTGGGAGCATGAAATTGTCCAAAATGTCTTGGTATGCTGAAGCATTAAGAGTTCCTTTCACTGGAACTAAGGGGCCAAGCCCAACCCTTGAAAAACAACCTCACACCATAATCCCCCCTCCACCAAACTGCCTACCACTTCTTGGCTGAGTTGCTGTTGTTTCCAATTGCATCAACTTTATTTTTCCACTAACAGTTGACCGTGGAATATTTAGTAGTGAGGAAATTTCACGAATGGACTTAATGCACAGGTGGCAACCTATCACGGTACCACGCTTGAATTCACTGACCTCCTGAGAGCGACACATTCTTTCGCAAATGTTTGTAGAAGCTGTCTGCATGGCTAGGTGCTTGATTTTATACACCTGTGGCCATGGAAGGGATTGGAACACCTGAATTCAATGATTTGGAGGGGAGTCTCAATACTTTTGGCAATATAGTGTATTAAAATAAAAAACTTATTTTAAATTCTAATAATATTTCACCATATTACTGTATTTTTGATAGATAAATGCAGCCTTGGTAAGCATAAGAGACTTCCTTCAAAACCCCAAACTTTTGAATGGTAGTGTAGGTCATCTGAATTTCTTTTTGTGATTGCAGTTGCTATAAAATATATATTAAAAAAAACCTAATAGTTGGGGGTCAAGCACCGAAGGTTTTGTTAGTAGTTTGTAGCTTGACAAGATTCACAGTAGCCCTCCCAACACTGGTTACAAGATCTGATGTTTAGTCTTTAGTCTTATCAGTGTTGGGCTGTGAGGAATGTATCAGGCAGTGCCAGGACACAGAGAGCTGTCTGTCCGTCTGTGTGTTAGTGGATTTCAGCTGACAGGCGGAACATGTCAAGGACTCTGAACTCACAGCTACTTTCTCAACAGGCCTGAGAGGAATGCTAGAGCCATCTGCAGTTTTTCAGGGCTATCTTTCCATTCATCTGCCATCCTTTATTTCTATCTCTGTCTCTATTTGTCTCTCTATCACTTTTAAAGTAATACACACATGTGGGAGGGCTGTGATCGTGAGTGCCTTTCAAACGTCGTGTAAGCTATGTATGTACACATACATTGTAATTTAATGTGAAGTATGTTTTGAGTTCCTGTCATTTTGAAGCAGATTACTATTTCCTAGATCCCTTTTGAGTCTTAGAGTGCGTTGAGTCCATTTGCGTGATATTCACAAGCAGGGGCTTATGTCTTTGTGTTTAGTGGTTAGGAATCGGCTATAGTGTGAGGTCAGACTTGCCCCTTTGGGTGAATGACCAAAGTGATACTTTCAAACCTGCAAGGTCAGCTTTGATGAAGCTGTCAAACTTGTAACTGCGACTTAAAGGGGTCATGACATGAGTTTTTTATTTATTTATTTATTATTATTATTTTTTTAAATGTTTTTATATAAATGTTCCTTGAGGTTCACTTATAATGTTAATTACGTTTTTTTTTTTTTTTTTTTTTTACAAAAAAAACAAAAAATAGTTATGTGAAAAAATGATTATTTTCAACTTTCATTCTTACCCTCTGTCTGAAATGATCTGTTTTTAAAGGGTGGCTCCTTTAAGGTTCTTTGGCTGCTTTATCTTTCAAGAAAAGTTACATTACACTGTGCCTTGTTTACAAAACAAAATTTTCCGAACAAGCGTATAATCCTCCGACGTGATCTGGGACGCCATTAAAATAATGCACTTGTTTCCGATGCTGGGATCCTTCTTAATTCGAAAAGTCGATCACAACTTCCATTTCATGCCGACTTTAATAGTGCTACATCCTCCCCTAAAAAACATATGGAGATACTTTGAGGATCTCCAGCTTTCCAGCCCCAGAATCACAAAACCAAACATTGAGGTTTTAGTTCAAAGAGGCTTGTTTGCCTTTTATTTTCTTATAAAGCAGGGATAAGAAATAAAAAGCTACGACTAAAACAAAAGTACACAAAAAAGAAACAAAGGACAAAATATTTCCCCGGGAGGAGGACCCAAACAAAAGAAAACAAAACACCTCTACCTAAAGGGAAATAAACTTTAACTTGAAAAGAAAAGATATAGCTGTCCTCCACCCTACAATACCCAGAAACTTTTAACTTATCACAAATTACATCAACAAAAAAAGCACATTGTGAAACATACATTGTAACTTAACAGCAAGATGCACAAAGGAGCGCTAACTAATCTGGGACTGGAGGGCGGAAAACCTCAAACGCGCATTGTCTCTCGCCTTCCCCAACGCTCTCTATGCAGCTTTATCTTGAAATCCTCGGGCATGCACCAATCAGTGCATGGACAGTGCCCACGTAGGCCACTGAAAACAGGTGATCGCTGTTAATCTATCAGGGAAGCAAGCAAAGCGAAAGAAAGAGGCACACAGATTCCAGTAATTAGGGTTTTAGGAACAACCTGAAACATGCATTGAGATAAATCTTATAACTGTGGTATAAATGGAATTATGAACCATTGACCGTCTTTGTAAAAGGCATGATGATGGTAGGTGTTTCCCTTTAAAAGACTTGAATAGCCCACGAGCAGGTATATGCAACATGGTACTTTTGTGTTTTCTGTCGTATACCAGTTGTCCTCTTGGTGGCGCTCTTGTTCTATAATACCAGTGCAGTTTTGTTGTTCCACACATCTGCTGCTGATTACATGCTCAACCCCGCCTCACACTTCTGCAGCAGCTCTCAGCAGGGCGGGAGAGGGGGGCAGGGGAAGCCTCTCGAACGGCCATGTCTTTGGCCTTCCTCTCGGCACCAAAGATAGATTAAGTGTGCCATCAGGCAGGACCTCCATTTTCTCCTTCTATACATCTTCCTCCTGGTGGAGTCACAGGACTGGATGGGGGAAATTGAAAACAGTTGTGTGGTATAATTTCACAATGTGACCCACTTTCACTTCCTCTTTCTGGCTCTCAGCGTGGCATTCCTATCGAGATGGAGAACTGAGCTCTCTTGCACAGCAGTGCTTGACTTGGCCAGCATCATGAAAACTTTCATGGTGCATTATAGTGAGCATATAGGCAGTGCTGTGGCTAAGTGGTAAAACATCTGGGTTGCTACCTGAAAGGATGTAGGTTTCAAAGAGTTGACATATGAACCACCACCTTTGCATGCAAGCTAGTCTCTTGATAAAACTGCCACAAACTGTCACAAAAACATTAAGACTGCACTTAATAGAGCACAGTGCTGAATGTCTTAGACCACTAGGTAAAATGTTCTATAAATAGTGTCAAAAAAATTGCGACCTAGAAATGACCTAGAAAACAATCTTAAGTATTCCTCTTTTTGCATCATAATTTTTCTGTTTTGTGTTTTCTCCAGAATTCCATGTGGCAGCAGCACATTGCATTTCTGAAGAAATAGAAACTTCTGATGGTAAATTTTCCACTGAAGTAAAAGTCGTTGTTAAACCGTCAACTAAAAAAAAAGGCTTTGAGGCTTAGACTATCATTCTTATGGTGCGACCTTATTAGTAAAATTTCAATAAAATTTTAAGGGCAAAAAAGGTCTATTGTCAGTAGTGTAGCGATGTATAAAAAATATATAAAATATATCATAGAAATCACTTTAGCTCACATAGAAATCACTTTCAAACCAAGCAGCTTTTTGTTGGTCAGTGCGGCGAATTCACATGACTAACTTGAACCCACAAAATCTGCATGGGGAAATCTTTCGCCCTTGCACGAAATTCCCAAACATGTGGATTTCTTTTGAAATGACTGGATTTCGCCTGTGAAAAATTTGGCAGGCGCTGTAAATGTGACCACACCTTCAGATTTTCAACTTAAGTGTTTTTATTAAGCCCCTTTCACACAAAGCATTGATCCCAGAAAATTGCCATAGAATTTCTGGAGTGCCTTCTGTGTGATCACGAACACATCAGTCCTGGGATGGGGACCTAGTTACATTGCCAGGATCAGTCCCGGAACGCGCCCTGTGTGAACTAAAGGCAGGATCAATGCCGTAAGGGGTGTGTCGTAGTGATGACGCTGAAGCTGAGATCATTCGCCAGCTTAGTGGAATTACGTGATGTGCTAGTTTGTGAGCAAATTAGAAAAAAATGCACAAGCGTGTTTTTTTTTTTTTTTGTTTTTTTTTGTGAGAAATCTCAGATCATAAGCAAAATTAGCCGTCACATCCTGATGTCAAGGGTCTTTATGGGATGTGTAAACGCACGCACAGATTCCAGAAAATCACTGTCAGTGTGAATGAACCAAAATCAAATGATCCCAGGACAAATCTCGGGACGCATTATCAGTGTATTTTCCGGAATCTCTGTGTGAAAGACTGCTTTACAGTTCCTTATAACATTACCGGCCACTGGTGAGTTTTATTCACTTGCCCTATTGATGGACCTCTACTCTGAATATTGAGGGTCTTCCCGTCTGTGGCGGTTATGTGCCTGCTCTAATCATTGTGTATGGAGATGTTTGCAGCTGTCTAACCCACATTTGTCCATGGTAGTAACAGTTGGATGTGGAAAACTGGAGTTCCAGTGCCCCATTAATGACTTGAGTACTCATGTTTTGGCACAAGTTTTTCTCTTCTGTCTTTCTCATGTCTGATGTCCCATATTTTTTTGTGGTGATGTGTGCCCTCAAGTTCCTGTCTTCAGTGGTGAGGAGACGTCCTCTCCTCTGGCCCTCTTTTTTGCTCTTTTCCCTCGGTGAAGTTGAAAGTTGTATAACTGACACACTTTTCCCTCTCCGCTACCTCTATGGCTCCACCTCTCGTAGTGAATTCAGGACACTCATTGGCTAGACCTAGATCCTTCAAATTTGAAATGTGGTACAGTTTATATTCGACCCAGATTTTTCTTTTTTTTCTTAGGTTTGCACATTTCAAAAAATGCATTTTTCTCACTGTGATTTGTTAGCTGAGGCTTTCACATGCAGATCTGCCAACTTTCCCTTCTTTCTGGCTCGATAGACTGGCTTTTGTTTGCACTTTATTTCCCATGTATCCATGTTTCTCAGCTTTGCTTTGATGGACTGCAGCAGCTGGAGCATGTTTTCTAAAATTCATGATTTTGCACATGAGTTCAAGAGTTTTCTATGCCTTATTTGGTATATTTAAGATAATTAGTACATTTTTACTGCAACTTTCATATAATCCAACATGCTCTACCATTCAAAAGTTTTAGATTGGTTATTATTTGTTAATATATTAAGTCTATTATGCTCACTAAGGCTGCATTAATTAATTGATCACAAAAGAAGCAGTTGTGTTGATTTAATATATTTGTGGAAACCATAATACATTTTTTCAGGACTTTTTGATGAATAGGACGTTCAAAAGAACAGCATTTATTTGAAATAGTAATCTTTTTTAACAATATAAATGTATTTGCTGTCACTTTTGATCAATTTAATGAGTCCTTGCTGAATACAAGTATTAATTTCTTTAAAAAGAAATAATCTTACTGACCCAAACTTTTGAACGGTTGTTAGTATATATTCTGCTCTGGATTGCATTTCATCGAACAGATCCAGTTCAGACATGCTGCATACTCAATCGTAGTTGAGTTTATAGGGAGCTGTGTTTGTTCGGCCCTGCCTCACAGTACTTATCATGAGCCAAACCCTCAAATCTTGAGCGTTTCATTAAAAACACTTTTGTGTTCTAGCTTTATGATATGTAGCTGTGGCTGAGGGATGGTTGTGTGTGTTAGCACACGCTGTGGGTGTGTCGCTCTGTCCCTGAGGCTCATTCAGGCCTGTGCTTCTCCAGAACAAGCAGCCCCCCAATCAGATGCTCAGCAAATCTCCTCTTCTGCCTTATAAGGTCTGCTGCTGCTGCACGCCTGTTGAGGAGAGAAGTGCTGAGCTTATTCACAGAGTGCCTCAACAGATGTTGCAACAGTTTGTACTCTGTAACTATGCTGTTTTACTTTTGAGAACTAGCCACACATGCGCTGGGTCTTGGTAGCTGCATGATTATGACAGAAGTCAAAATGTTATTTATTTCCTTTGATATTGCCATTTTAGATTATTAGAGTTTACAATAAAATGCTTTCATTGTGTATATAATACATAATTACATAGTAATAATTAATGCTCCCATCTCATTATAAACACTAAATGCATAATTTCACGTGACAATGTGTCCCGAATTTGGAAGCAGACTCACTGTCCTGCAGCCAGCTGCGACAAGCCCCTTAAAGGGATGTTACTTTTTAACATTATTTTATTTTTCTGAAATAAAACATACATGTACAGTACCACCTTTAAAGGTAGGGTAGGCAATTTCGGAGAGGCCAGCAATAGCAAGCTAGCTTTGAAAGCATAAGATCCCACCCTCCCTTCAGAGCATTCTACAAAACCACGCCTCCTTCAAAACACATGAACGTGAACAGTAGAGTCTGCAAAGCTTCACGAGAGACAGCATTAAATTACCTCATGTCTTAAAGCACATAACATTACAATAATAATAAACGTAAATGACTTGCAGAGCTCGGACTTGTACCACCTGACTGCTGTAGATTCATTTCGGCATTGATGGACTCGGATTTGCATTTCTACATCAAAACTGAGGACGTGAACAGTGCTAGGTAGAACGTCACAGGTTGCCATCTTGTAATTAGGGTTATGACATGGCGTGAACGCAGCTTAAGCTCGTTGTTTTGGTTCAGGAGGGACTGTAAAAGGTGGCTGCTGTTTGTTTGTGGCGCTCAGTGACTGTTTGTCTGCAACTCTGCATAGCCTTATGGAAAGCGCTGTTGACGTGTGATGTCTGCGCAAGCAGGGTGCGCAGAGGTATTGAAATACATATGTTGACAGGCAGGTAGGACATTCTTTCATTGCATTTGGACTGAATGCAATGATTGGACGAACAAAGTTGCAAGCAAAAACGGCAGCGTTTTTGATAATTTTCACACAACTTTTATTCTAGCTTCATGCATTCTTTTTTTTTTAATCAAAAGACTTGAATAAGTTTCATTAAAAAAAGAAAATCGTGTTTTTTTGTTTTTTTTTTTTCCTTTTTTTTTTTCAAGACCACAACGTGCATAAGCAATGCATTTATCGCTTGTTTCTGTTTCTTTTTTTCCTGTATTTTGGTTCGGAGATTCTCTACTCTTTCAGAAGTTGCGTAATAGCGCCCCTTACTATATAACAGTGAACAATGGCAGGGGAAGAGTTAAAGGGTTAGTTCACCCAAAAATAAAAATTTTGTCATTAATTACTCACCCTCATGTCGTTCCAAACCCGTAAGACCTTCGTTCATCTTCGGAACACAAATGAAGATATTTTTGATGAAATCGGAGAGCTGTTGACGCAGTGTAAACGGCGCAGCACTTCCAGAACGCCGTCTTACCATTGGCCGATGCTGTTCACGTGAGCACCACGATGCATGCGCACGAGTCGTTCTGCCGTAGAACTAGGAAGCAGTGCACTTGTTTACACTACGTCAACAGTGTCTGAGACAGACTAGAAGAACTTGTTGAAATAAAGTCAGTATTTTTGTTTGTTTTTTGCACACAAAAAGTATTTTTGTCGCTTCATAAAATTAAGGTTGATCCACTGGAGTCACATGGGCGATTTTAACGATGTCTTTACTACCTTTCTGGGCCTTGAAAGTGTTAATTAAATAGCTGTCTATGGAGAGGTCAGAAAGCTCTCGGATTTCATCAAAATTATCTTCATTTGTGTTATGAAGATGAACGAAGGTCTTACGGGTTTGGAACGACATGAGGGTGAGTAATTAATGACAGAATTTATATATATTTATATACAATATATATATATTGTGTGTATATGTATAATATGTGTGTGTGTGTGTGTGTATATGTATATATATGTGTGTATGTATATATATATATATATATGTGTGTATGTATGTGTGTGTGTGTGTGTGTGTGTATATATATATATGTATGTGTATGTGTATTCATATTCATAGGAAATCAGTAATCACCAAAACTGTTTGGTTACCAACATTCTTCAGAATACCATCTTTTTTGTTCGGCAGAAGAAAGTAAGTAAGGAATTTGTTGAACTCTGTGCTTTTGTGGACTCTCCCATTGTAATCAATGAAATTGCCTAGACTGGAGAATAAATCTCTTATTTTTACCATGTTTATACCTTGTTGATTATAATGGAAGTGTTTTAGTTTTGTTACATCTCGCTTATTAGAACAAGATGTTGTTACTGATAGGCCTATAGACTAATTTAGATGGTTCTGATTGGTAAGTGCATTCATATGGATATTGGTTACAATACTCAGCCAAATAATATTTTGATGCATTGTCAATTAGACCTAAATAAAAACGGCTTGTGGCTTCTCATCTGAGGGGATGTGGCTGTGATATGAAAGCTGAGTCCACCAGATGAATGGACTGTTTACACAAAAATATGTTCAGTCACGATAAAACTAGCGTGACTACCTAAGAGCTGTGGTTTTGGGTTGTAAGGTTTCAGCTTAAATGAGAGGTATGCACACAGCGATTAACAGGAAATGGAGGGTTATGCGTTTTGGTGAATCAGATTTATGTTACAAGAATGTGCGGCATGACCACAATTGTCACCCTAGGCTTGTTTTTCTGAGATAAAGACTTGCCGTTAAAGCCGTTTTCCTCTTGTCGCAGAAGCTGTTTTTCCAGTTTGTTGTGGTACTTTGATCGCTATGCTAGATGTCAACCATCTATCTTTATTATACAAAACAGACCCTTATGCGGGCGCGGGCGAACGCTACATGCATCCTCTGTGGGTAAAAGGTTCCTGTGGTTCATCTGCAACAGTATTTTTAGTGATAAATTACATCTTCACATTTTTTCCTGCTCATTAGATATCACCCTGTGCAGCATTCAGTACTGATTCATGGCACACTAGCCTGCCTGATGTCTTTTCCTGCAAGAAAACGTTTTTTTCTTTCATTTCTGTAGAAATCATGAAAGAATAATGTTATTGGGGCTATAAATTTCTTTGGTTGCTCATACACTTCATAAATCACACTTTGAATCACACTTGCTTTGAAGGAATCTGCAATGTTTGCCAACACAGATAAGAGCCGTTGCATAACTCTATGAATCTGAGACTGACTCCGCCCTCTGTCTGAGAGTGTGCGCCCTGCTGATCAGGAAGTGTCAGCCTGGCCTTGCAAGGTATACTTTGTACCAGGAAGCACTGTTTAAAGTGATGTCAGTGTGATGTCACAGCTGTATTTTTAGTCGCATATATAAACGAAGGTACCAGTGTGTGTTCACACCTCTGACTGTGATAGTCACCTCAACTGAGAGTTGCATTCACTTCCTGTTAACTGTGTACATGCAATTCAGTGACAAACACTTGAATCAATAGTTAAAGATAATTCAGGAGATTTAAAATATGATGCCTCTAACTTTTGTAAAAGTAAAACTTTAAGAATTATTGTTTTTTTTTTAAAATAAGGAAAGTCACAGCTGATGAGTTTCTTAATCTGTAAATTGCTGCTTTTTTGATGGGCCAGTGGTTACTTATTTAGTTTTCAAAAAATATATTATGAATTCTTTTAAACTTTGAACCCAAACCCAAGAATTTGCATACCCGAATTAAAATGGATATAGTTCATGAAGCCTTTGAATTAGAAGCATAATTGGTGATAAACGGCCATGTGAGACCACAAGTCATAACTGATTAGAATAATAAAGAAATCATGGCTTAAATGTGTTGTAAAGGTTTTAGAAAATAATCTGTTGAATGGTGTTGACCCTCCCATGCTGTGCTGTTGTGCTCCACTAGGGGGCAGTACAATACTGTAGTACTATAGGTCACGTGTCTCCATGCTTCACACCTCGTGGCTATTGTCTGGCCTGATGTTTGCATCATTCACCATTTCCACTATAGTTTCTGGTTCAGCTTTTTTACTACAATACTGATGAATGATGATTTGTTTTTTAAAACATGCAGCCTGAGGCTGGATTCCATAAATGTATTCTGAGGAAGCCACTTTGCCTAGTGTAGCTGGTCATACAGAGATGTTTCCCACTTAAGATGACTCCTGGGGAACAGGAGCAATTGTTCTGTGGGCTTCTGCATCACACTAAGTTGTCATTTATCATCTGTCACTGTCATTAATATTCAGCTTTATCTTTAATTATTTATGCTAATGGAATTTTCCATGGGGACTGTTACCAGGCAACACTGGGTTATGGGATTAGAGTCAGCTCTCAGTGGATAGTGGCCACATGTGCTGCTTCTCCATCAGTGGATCTCTTTCTTGTTGGTTTACAGACTGGGGAGAAAGGGGCTGGATCCTCTAAAGCAGCTGCACAAAAAAACAACTAATATTTTTTCACGAAACTTCAGCTAGTATCTTAAAAATGCATGCAACTCTGCTATTTTGGAATTATTATACTTGGCTGCAATCCATATTGGGTTGTCAAATGTGATGGACCATAGCAATTGTAGATGTGTCCACTACATCCTAATGTTTTGTAATAGCCAGGTCTGTGCCTGTGAAATGCGTAGGCGTTTACATGGTCTTCACGCTCTGAAGGTTTAGCTGCATGTTGCACTCAGATGTCCCTTCCAGTCAGCTAAAAGGCAAAGCATTGTGGGCAGGCATGGCTAAAATGGAACAGATGAAAATGTTGTTACTAGGCAACCAGACAGATGACGAATCACATCCAAAGTGGAGGGCAGGGAGCTGTCCACCCTCAGTCTGCAGTAGATGCTTTCTGTCATGTTAAGAACGAAAACAGCTCTAATTGAAAGTTTAGATTACCTTACTTTATTCTTATTATAATTAACAATCCTATAGCCTTTCTTTCACTATTCAGAGTCATATAATCTAGGCCCAGGACGTTCCTTTATTTGAATTGTTTCTTGAGGCAAGCTATTGCACATACTTATGATTAGGGATGTGAACAAACCTCTAACCTGGCTTAAGTGTTACACTTATACATGTAACTAATTCTTTACTGTTTATTCTGTTGAGATGTTTTTTTTTTTTTTTAAGCCAACAGACCTACTTTTTTCACCTGGTGTACAGTAAAATGGCAGAAAATCCCATAGACTTGCATTGAAAGAGGAATGTGCGCCATATCAAAGGACCCAAATGGACTAAATTTACAAATGAACACGACCGGAGAAAAAAAAAAAAAACAAACATACGGAGAGCATCAGCTTTCGTTTCTGCTCTGATAGCTGCAAGACCACGCCGAACACGTTGAGTGTGTGTTAGAAATCAGGAATGGTGAGAGAACATTGTATTTGGTACGTTTTTCGTCTTCAGACCAAACTTGGGTCTTCAGCCAAAGTCTGGCTAGCGCGCTTCCCATAATGTTTACGTGTTAAGTCAGTAGGCGGAGAGAAGACTTTCTTTTGCGGCTATTCAAACACATTCGACTTCATGAGCGTTTACACTGTGAAAGCAATCCGGTCTGTGCATTTTTGACTACCTCTGGAAGTGGTCGAAAGTGGACAAGCTCAAAACGTTTTAGACCCCGTTTACACCTGTATTTAGCGTCGTACACTAGTGATTCGATCGACCAAAACACCAAGTGTAAACAGGGCCTTAGAAACGCACTTAAACATGCTTATTTTCTATTCAGTGTATGTGCTGTTACATTTGTGTACAGTAACACTGGTTGTACAATACATTGTATTGACATTGGGGTTAATTTCAGAAGGATCATACCCAAAATACTGCAGGACTAGGAAGCAATATGCACCTCTGAAACAATGCAGGGAACACTGGCTCCTTCCGTATGCACAAACAGAGGTGACTGAGCAACAGAAACGTGGCCCTTTTTCCCACTGAATGAATGAAGTGTAGTCCAGGTGTTTCTCGTTCCACTCTGCATTTCAATTGTGATCAATAACACAGATGCTTGTTTGTGTCCCCTTCCTCAGGAGAGTTGCAGGAAGTGCCATGTGGTGTGGAAGGAGCATGCGGGAAAGACCTGCGAGCAGGTGATGGAGAGGGATGAGATCCGGCTGCGGGTGGCCTTGTAAGTGCCTGACTGAAAACTCTTAGCATAGAGAAGCAAGCTTGTTAATAATGCATCCATGCACTATTGATGGTGCTCGGTAGTGTAGCGAACCACCTGGGAGATCATTAGCATTAGCCTGATGCTGAGTCAGCTGTCGTTTCCCCAGGCCTTTCTCATGGCACACTAAAACACTCGCTGTATTTGACGGATTCCCCTGAGTATTGTGTTTGCAAATACACATCATCCAGAGCTGCCCCTGTGCACAGCAGGCATTCATGAGGAAGTGTGCTGGAGCGCGAGTGTCTGTGTAAACTGAGGCAGCCTATCACTGTTGGTCGATCTCTAAACTGGACAGGATGTGATTGCCTGGTTTCCTTCCTGTCATTGGATGGGTTATACACATGGATCAAAGACTGTGTATCCTGTTTACCCCGAACCTTTTCTTTGCCTACATTTATAGAGACAGGAAAAAGACCCTAACTGAGAGAATGAATTACATATGGTGTCACAATGGCCAGTTGTGTTTTCACATTGATATGATACAGTGAGATAATCTCTTATTGGTAAGCTTCAATACCAGTATGCTTGCTGTCTATATGTAGCTAGTGAACAGCAGCTTTCTACTAAGGCAGCATCCTAACGCATGAACACATTAAGCTTGTTTGTAATGCTCCTCATAGGCAGCAATACAAATAGAGCTTTTCATGTCAAGCACGCAATAGAGTTTGATGTTAGCATGTTGCCAAGATAATGGTGTGGTACTCTAAAAAGCATTACAAAATACATGACACGCAAATATTGGTTAACTCTTTCCCTGCCATTGATGGAATTTTGATGGTGTTTTCACTGTTATACAGTAGGGGGTGCTATTATGCATCTTCTGAAAGAGTGCTGAATCTCTGCATCAGAAAAGACAAAAAAAAAAAAAAAAAAAAAAGTAGAAACAAGTGATAAAAGCATTGCTTTTGCACGTTGTAAAACACTATTTTCTCAAAATGTTGCTTTTTTCATAAAACATACCCACATTCAAGTGTTGATTTAAAAAAAAAAAAGAAAAAAAAAGAAAAGAATGCATGAAGCTAGAATAAAACGGTTTGCTTGTTTTTTTCTTTTGATAAATTGCATGTTCAAATAATCATACAACAAAATATTCTGGGGGCTATGAAATTTTTATGAAAATTATCAAAAACGTTAGCGGTGGCTGGCAACTTTTTTCTTTCTTTTTTTTTTCTGGCGGGGAAAGAGTTAAAATAGTCAATTTAGTGCTGTCAAATTAATAAATCGCATCCAAAATAAAAGTTTGTGTTTTCATAATGTATATGTATTGTGTATAATTATAATGTAGTTATAAATACACACACATGCATGTATATATTTAAGAATTTTTTTGTTATATTTATATAAAAAAAATTATATTTATATATATTAATTATATAAATATATATACAGTATATACATGGAAATATTTCTAAATATATACATGAATGAGTGTGTATTTATATATACAGAATAATTATACACAATACATACACATACATTATGTAAACACAAACTTTTATTTTGGATCTGATTAATCGCTATTTAATCGATTTGACAGCACTATTTTCAATATAACAATTTTTGTTGAATGAAAAACAAGTACATTTATATCACCTTTCTTAGTAATGCTTTACAATAAGGTTCCATTAGTTAACGTGAACTAACAATGAAAAATACTTTTAAAACATTATTATTTACGGAGGCCTGCACATGAAGCGGACATATATATATATATATATATATATATATATATATAAGAATTCGTTCCCTCCTTTCAAGTAAATAATGCGAACTATGTAATAATTTGTTCCGTAGTTTTAGTAAATCGTGCTCACGATATAATTCATTCACTTGTTTTAAGTAAATCGTGCACACAATATTATAATTTGTTCCCTGAATTTAGTTAATTGTGGCCACATTGTACTAATTTGTTCCCTTGTTTTAATTTAACTAAAACAATTAACCGATTTATTATATTGTGTGCACAATTTACTCAAAACAAGGGAACGAATTCTAAAACATGCTGACGTATTAGCAAGTCGTGGGATTTTTGTATTTTGTGGCCTCAATATACAAACCCGATTCCAAAAAAGTTGGGACACTGTGCAAATTGTGAATAAAAAAGGAATGCAATAATTTACAAATCTCATAAACTTATATTTTATTCACAATAGAATATAGATAACATATCAAATGTTGAAAGTGAGACATTTTGAAATGTCATGCCAAATATTGGGTAATTTTGGATTTCATGAGAGCTACACATTCCAAAAAAGTTGGGACAGGTAGCAATAAGAGGCCGGAAAAGTTAAATGTACATATAAGGAACAGCTGGAGGACCAATTTGCAACTTATTAGGTCAATTGGCAACATGATTGGGTATAAAAAGAGCCTCTCAGAGTGGCAGTGTCTCTCAGAAGTCAAGATGGGCAGAGGATCACCAATTCCCCCAATGCTGCGGCGAAAAATAGTGGAGCAATATCAGAAAGGAGTTTCTCAGAGAAAAATTGCAAAGAGTTTGAAGTTATCATCATCTACAGTGCATAATATCATCCAAAGATTCAGAGAATCTGGAAAAATCTCTGTGCGTAAGGGTCAAGGCCGGAAAACCATACTGGATGCCCGTGATCTTCGGGCCCTTAGACGGCACTGCATCACATACAGGAATGCTACTGTAATGGAAATCACAACATGGGCTCAGGAATACTTCCAGAAAACATTGTCGGTGAACACAATCCACCGTGCCATTCGGCGTTGCCAGCTAAAACTCTATAGGTCAAAAAAGAAGCCATATCTAAACATGATCCAGAAGCGCAGGTGTTTTCTCTGGGCCAAGGCTCATTTAAAATGGACTGTGGCAAAGTGGAAAACTGTTTTGTGGTCAGACGAATCAAAATTTGAAGTTCTTTTTGGAAAACTGGGACGCCATGTCATCCGGACTAAAGAGGACAAGGACAACCCAAGTTGTTATCAGCACTCAGTTCAGAAGCCTGCATCTCTGATGGTATGGGGTTGCATGAGTGCGTGTGGCATGGGCAGCTTACACATCTGGAAAGACACCATCAATGCTGAAAGGTATATCCAAGTTCTAGAACAACATATGCTCCCATCCAGACGTCGTCTCTTTCAGGGAAGACCTTGCATTTTCCAACATGACAATGCCAGACCACATACTGCATCAATTACAACATCATGGCTGCGTAGAAGAAGGATCCGGGTACTGAAATGGCCAGCCTGCAGTCCAGATCTTTCACCCATAGAAAACATTTGGCGCATCATAAAGAGGAAGATGCGACAAAGAAGACCTAAGACAGTTGAGCAACTAGAAGCCTGTATTAGACAAGAATGGGACAACATTCCTATTCCTAAACTTGAGCAACTTGTCTCCTCAGTCCCCAGACGTTTGCAGACTGTTATAAAAAGAAGAAGGGATGCCACACAGTGGTAAACATGGCTTTGTCCCAACTTTTTTGAGATGTGTTGATGCCATGAAATTTAAAATCAACTTAATTTTCCCTTAAAATGAAACATTTTTTCAGTTTAAACATTTGATATGTCATCTATATTGTATTCTGAATAAAATATTGAAATTTGAAACTTCCACATCATTGCATTGTTTTTATTCACAATTTGTACAGTGTCCCAACTTTTTTGGAATCAGGTTTGTACATATTTTTTTCTGCATGTCGTGTGAGACTCCGTTGTTGTTATTATTATTATTATTATTATTATTATTATTATTATTATTATTATTATTATTATTAATAATAATAATAATAATAATAATTTGATAACAAATGTATTGCTCATTGTTAGTGTAATGCATTAACTAACGTTAACTAATGGGACCTTTTTGTAAAGTGTTACTGATTTCTCTTAATATTTTCTGCTATTTTTGATATTTTTTTTAAATTCTTTTTTTACACTGAGCTTATAGCACTGCATTATGGTATTTAGAATTTAGAGCAACATTGTCAAGGAAGGCAGCGCATTAGATTTTGAAACAGAGCTTGCGTATAAACCTAAACACAAATGTCATTTGTTTTATGGCCAGTGAGGAAAAGATGACCGCTGCCCGTGTCAGGAAGTGCCACAAGTGTGCCACAGGTCTGGTGAAGTCAGAGGGCTGCAACCGAATGTCGTGTCGCTGCGGCGCCTTCATGTGCTACCTCTGCCGAGAGCCTATTAACGGCTACAACCACTTCTGCCAGCACGCTCGCTCACCCGGCGCCCCCTGTCGGCACTGCAAGAAGTGCTCGCTGTGGACGGACCCCACGGTAAATATGACACTTTAGACTTCAGCATCCACTTTTTTTTGCTGAGAAAGGCTCCTTTCATGATCAACGTTAGCGTGAGATCATCCTTGTAAAACAGCAAACACCTTTACTTTCTATACATCTACTCGGTTTACAACAGGTTTAGTCCTCCTGTAAAACATCTTCAAGCCCTTTGTTCACAGAGGGTATTTGGACTTGGGTAAATAATCCTGTTACATGCGGTATTTCCTGCTCCTCCTTTTTGAGCCTTATTTTGTAATGTGATTGTAGCTGTTAATTTCTCAATTCAAATGACATAAATGTTTTATTTTTTATTAATTTTACGTTTTTATTTTGACTTCTATTTGATTTTAAAATTAACAGATAAAAGCTTTAAATAGACATTACAATATGTTTACATTTTAATTGCATTATTTTTTTAAATAATGCCCTAAATGTGATGCATTGATAGTTTACTCATTGTAAGAGTTTCAATGTGGTCCTAGAATAAACATCAGCTCATATATGGTGTAATGGCTTTGTGTCAGCTTTGTAAACAGTTTAACATATGAGAAGTACGTCAGTGAAGCATGTTTGTTCTCATACATGTTGATGGATTAGAAGTGTTACCGCATGAATACTGCAGCTACCAGAGTCAACCATGAAGCGTTCGCCTTATTGTTTCTACATCTTTAGCACTCAATACTATGATGACTAAAGCACAAATTACTCATTCATTATTGATAACACTGAAAATTTTCCCATTTATTAACCATAAAAGGTTGTTATAGTACATTCATAGTAGATTGATAAATGGCATATTATACAAGAGTTTGACATCGTCTTATCGTCTTCTTTCTTACCCTTATTTTGCTCAAAAGGATTTTTTTAAAAAATGAATTAATAAAAAAGTTACTTAATTGAATGTCCAGATTTTTTCCACCCTGCTTTATTTGAGTACACCTGGAAGTTCTCCACATTAATAGTATCTAACACAATTAATCGTCGACTTAAAAAAAAAAAAAAATCATGCATTTACTGAACTTACCAGTTGTTAACTTAATTTTAAATATAATGCAGCTGAAACTTGCACAGACTTTGTGCATCATGAACATGCCAAGTTTGAATGTAGGGTAACTTAAATTAGATCAGAGAGCTAGTTTTTGGCCTTGATGTGTGTGGTCACCATCAAATTCTGCTAGTTGTCCATGGGAACAATAAAGTCAGGGTTTGGAGCGACGTGAGGATGAGTAGATGACGATGGAATTGTCATTTTTCAGGCAACTATCCCTAAGCAGTGAGAATAATTGAGAAATCCTTTTCCGGTTGATCCAGGAGTTTCACTAATTATCCGATTAAGGCATTTGAATCCTGTTTTTGTGTGAAAAGCGCAGTCAGGGTGCCGCCCTGCTGACAGCCCGGGGGCTGCAATTACCCCTCCATTCAGAGCCGTGCCTAATCACCTGGCACCATACACCAGGCTGACTGGTGAACTTGAGCTGTTTTGTGTTTGAGCGATGAAGTGGACTGCTCCCAAGTTCATCTGATGTCCCGTTTTCGTCAAGGCTGTGGTCTGACGCGGACATTGGCATGGGATCATTTCTGGCGGGGTTTGCTAGTCTTTTCACATGATTGAACCGTAACCGGAGAGCCTGATTGCCTTTTTGAAAGGCTTTTTTGTTTTCTTTACTTTTGTATTTCTTCTGCACTGCTCATTTTCTGTGTCTTTTTCAATCCACAGCAAGACGATGAGCGAATCATTCAGGAGATTCAAAAAGAAGGTGAAGCGGAGTTAAATAAGAAGACCAATCAGTCAGGTCAGTGTTCCTCAACTGGATAACTTTATTCGGCCACCTAATCCCGAGTCCTGTCTAATGATATCCTGTAATCTCTCCCACAGAAAACACAGGGAAGCGAGTAGGTCCTCCCCCCGAGCCCATCCCAGCGAAGCGCCCTCGGGTCACAGCGCAGGCCCCCAACGCAGCTCCTCAGGCCGTACGCGCCCCTCTGCTCATCCCCCAGGTCATGCTGCCCGGGCCGCAGCAGCGTCTTTTCCTTCAGCCCATTCCAGCCCCCTACGTGCCCCCATTGCCCAACCTCCCTCCAGTAAATTACAACCCACGTAACCTGAACTTTGACTTCAATATGCCTATGCACTATGGACCACCGCATCGCTTCTTCAGACATCTTTGAGGACACCATGGTACAGAGAGCCACGTTCGAACTACTAAAAAAAAATCTAAGCTTCTGTGTCTTAACTGTTAGCCCTCGCCGTTTTTTTTCTACGTATTTTGTAACCAGATCCAAACTGATTTTTCTGAAGAGTTTTAAGGGGTGCCTGTTGGCTTCTTTGTTGAAAGTCATTTTTTTGAACAACGTACAGAGAGAATAATATGAACGCCTGTTAGTTTTCAGTTGAATAAAACAAACTTGATTGAAATTTAAACATTGTTTGTTTGCGAAATCAGTCAGTATGGGCCGCTTTCTAAAATTACAAATATATTTGGGTTTGGCTGCGATTCAGTGCATTCAACAAACCAGTTAATTTTTTTTTTTTTATCCTTTTGTCTTATTTGACATTTTTACTCCTGTACATGCAAATGCCTAGATTGTGATTATATTTTGATGGCTGTTGATGCCATTTCCGATCTATAAATCAAACTTACTAATTGTTTGCTACTAAAGTTTACATTACCATTCAAATGTTTTGGGTCAGTCAATTTTTTTAAATTATTACTTTTATTCAGCTAGGATGCATTAAATTAGTCAAAAGTGACAGCAAAGACATTTATAGTGTTAAATAAGATTTATATTTCAAATAAATGCTGTTCTTTCGAACTTTCTGTTTATCAAAGAATCCTGAAAAAATTTAAAATTTAAGATCTTATCTGATTTGTATCACAAAGACAAGTAGATGGAGGAACTGTAGATGTAAATGTGATGGTGGAGAATATTCAAATTTAATTAGATAGACATTTCTTTGTTCTGGCACTTTCAAACTGTGAGCTTAACACGCTCGCTCATGGATGTTTTTGAGTTTAGATCTGTTGAGTTATTTTTATACACTTGATTATAATTCCTTGCTTTCCATGTTCATACATAGGTGAAAAAAGACTTCTTAAAGCTGAACATCAGCAAGCCCGCTGATGCTGAGGAGAAATCGGCAGTATTCTGCAAAATTTATGTAAACGTGATCTAACGTGTTAAGGTGTGGTCACCTTAGCCAAACTTTGGCAAAATGTCATGGGCAAAGAATGTCTATTGTCAATAGTGTAGCGATCCATGGTCACTTCCAAACTAAGCAGTTTTATATTGGTCAGATTAGTCAATATATTTAATAAATGAACATACAACTTGTTGCAGAAATCTGCTGATTGTTCCTCAAGTTTTTACAGGCACTATCCATGTGGACCTGCTAATCAGACACTGATCATCTCACAAAATTATTCAGGAACTGTTGCTTTTGGCTTATATAATGGAGCTGCTCAATAATTTAGCACATAGGCCCATAATGCCTGTGGAGTGGGTTGTTTATTGTGTTGTTTTGCGTGACTCGTCCATTGGCATGACTGCAGTGCAGTGAGACTCCTGCAGAGAGTCCAGTCCTCTTGCCCAGAGTTTCAACAAAGAGCCAGAGCTCTTGCCCATTAATGGAGCCCGCAGGATCCACACCTCCAGCCCAGAGGTCCAGCTCTCCTCCCCACTGGCACCAGCCCCTCTGCCCCAGGCCTTGTTCAGACCCCTCATCCCTCGTAAAGCACATTACTCGCCCTCACAGAGAGCACAAGGCACTTACAGAAGCCTTTTCTTAGTGAAATGTAAGGGATGGTGGTGTGGAGACCATTGAGTGTCAATCAAACTAGAAGAAATAACCAGCAGCCCCCTAAATCAATGCTGAGGTGTAACACAATCCTCAAGAGATCAGGATAATCTGGCCATCTTCACCCATCTGTTGTCGGTGGCATATCTGAGGCAAACCTGGCACGGTGTAGGCAAATGAGAAATGTCTTGAGCAAAGAAGGTCCATTGCCAGTAGTGTAGTGATGCATGAAGAGCCACTTACTCAGAGGTCACTTCCAAACGAAGCAGTTTTATATTGTCAACGTGACAAATTTGCGTGTTCAACAAACTTGAATATGATGCGAACACGTCCCTCATGCAAAATTCAGATGACTACATTTTGGCTGCTAAATTTCACCATACAAAGGTAAAAGTGACCACATTCTTACACGGAGCGTGTTACAGTCTTACTGGTAGCTGTACAACCATCCCAATTCTGCTGAAATCTGCAGATTTTTCTCTGGATTTTACAGGCACAGTCCGTGTGGACCTGCTAATCAGACACTGAACAGCTGACCAAATTACTGAGGAACTGTTGCTTAAGGTGTCTCAGTTTGACATTGTAACCTCCTAATGGACCAGCAGATGGAAGATCTTTAGGCCTGTAGGCCTACAGGTGTGAAGGGGTCAACCCTGGCAGCTTGAGCTCCCACAGCTTAAGAGCTTCCTGAAACTGGATATGTGCCCCTGAATCCTCTGCCTTATGTTTCATCAAGTCTGTATGACTATAGATATGGCTCGAGCGACTCCTTCAATGTAAGTCTACCTGAAGATAGATTAAAATTCTCAAGATATTACAAAGATATGATAATGTGCAGATGATCTACTGAGGGATGGACAGTGTATGTTATAATTGCTCGTTAAGTTTTCTTTCTTTTGTGTTACTCAACCCCTGCGTAAAGGGCTGGACTCGCAGTCACAAGAGTGTCATCATCCCTAATGCTATTTCATGCATTCTGACACTGTTAAAGAGTTGGATGCTCATGCTAAACATGGCCAAAAATTTGTTGGATGTATGACAGAGTATTTCTGTGCCAAATACACTCCTTCCGGATTCGAACAAGTTTTTTTCGAGTATGGCCATGTATTACGTCAAAATATGTGGAATTCCTTGTATGGGCACTTCTCCAGGAAAAGCGCGTGCGAGAGCCAGAGTGCGCCTATCAACGAGCTTCGTTCTGGTCACGGTAGCCGTCGGCAGCACTGTCATTTTGTTTTTAGACCACAACATCAACAATGTCACTAAAGAAGTGTGTTTCTGGTTGTGTGGGAAAGATAACCTTGTTCAGCTTCCCAAATAACCCAGCGTTAAGGAAACATTGGATGCAGTTTGTTTTTCCGGAGCAGCAACGGAGTTCTGCAAGTGTGTTTGTTTGTTCCCGGTCACGAGTTGAAACTGCATCAAATGTCTTGTGTTTTGTTGGAAATCGGCGCATAAGTGAATGAAAACAACATGAACGTATAGTGAATATAAAGTTATCCAGGGAGGGATAATGCCACGAATGTATTGTGTGTGCGTGTGTTTGTCGTGTGTGTGTGTGTGTGTGTGTGTGTGTCTTTAGCTCCGCCCACTGCACTCCTCAACGAGTTCGGCTGTTTTCGGAAAGAGTCGGTACAGCGTATCTGTCTTTTATAAATCTCATAAAACTAAATACTTTTTTTTTTTTAGATATGAAGGATGCAATGCTACTCTGTAGGTACTCAAGATGAGATTAGTAGTTAAAAACTGTGTGTGTTACTAGTACTGTTTGAAATGAAGGAAGCGTACTGTCAGTGTACAGTAGTATTGTTACACACAGATCTTGTTTAAATAAAAATAGCTTTATATTATCACGAAAAAATGCAAATGCATGGACAACTTAAAAACCACATGCATAATTGAAACGTCATGACATCTCGCACAGTGCAAACATATGGCAAGCCTTTTTAGCTTAAATTGTTCCCAGCTTTACTCGTCTTAATTGCATTTTTACTAGTAAGAATTCAATTAGAGAACTCTCCGATTCAATTCTTACTAGTAACAATTACAATTACAATTAGAGAGCTCTATAATTCAATTATTACTAGTAACAGTTGTGATTAGAGAGCTCTCTAATTCATAGAGAGCTCTGCAATTGCATTAAAGAGCTCTCTAATTCAGTTCTTACTAGTAACAATTATTATTAAAGAGCTCTCTAATTCAATTGCAGAGCTCTCTAATTCAATTATAGAGCTCTGCAATTGCATTAGAGAGCTCTGAAAAAGAATTAGAGAGCTCTCTAAATCAGTTTTTACTAGTACGAATTACAATTAGAGAGCTCTTTAATGCAATTCTTACTAGTAACAATTGAATTAGAGAGTGCTCTAATTCAGTTCTTACTTGTAAGAATTCCAGTTACAGAGCTCTACAATTGTATTCTTACTAGTAAAAACTTGTATTCATTAGATTACAAAACAGATTTGCAATTACACCCATTTCCCTCAGCAAATCCCGCCTGGTGCTACACTTCAAAATAAAAGCCCCATTAGACAACTTGTATAGCTATATAGCAATATTTTGCAATTGAAAGATATTTAATCACTACATTAATTCACATCTTTATACTCTAAAAATTATTAAAGAGCAAAGAAAACACACCTGTGTTTCCTCTAAGAAAACTTGCTGCTGGTCAATATGCCTGGTAATGATAAAGTTTACCAGATAAAATATAATCTCATTTTTGTATTTATTATGCACTGTAACATGTTTGCAGATGTTGAGCTACATATAGGCTAATTATTAGGCTGGTCGTCACTCTGACAAAATGAGTTTTAAAATGTATTTCTCTTCTTTTTTTTATTCATCATGTTTGTTTTAATTCCCCAATAACTAGGACTATATATGGAATATAAGTATGAGAGAGAAATAATAATAATAAAAATAGTATATTATATATAAAAAGGAATAATTAAAAAAAAAATATATATATATATATATATATTATATTATATTACATTATATTATATTATATTATACGCCCAAAAAGTGTGGACTGTGGAATAGCCTACTGTAGGTTGGAAGGAGATATATTTAAATAGGCTAAACCTATTCTGGCTTTAAATCGTTCCTGCATATATTTCTTGTAGCTTAAACTGTTTTTTTTTATTCTCATGGCTATATAACCAAACAAACAAATACAAGCCCAAATTAGGGGTATGCGATATTGACAAAAAATATAGGCTACATATATTTTTGGGAATTTTTTTCTACAAGGATAAGACCATATCTTGGTAATTGTTTTTGTGATGGCTGGTTTAGGCCTGTCTAAAACCACCAGTAGGTGGCAGCCCAATTGTGTCTTAATGAGTGATTCATTGAATCATTCATTCAAATGATTCATTCAAAACGGTTGATTAATTTAGAAGCAAAGCAAATGACAGTCTTTATGAATGGGTCATTGAATCATTGACTCAGATGATTCGTTTAAAACACAGATTCATATCAAGTACGAAACATTGCACTGTTGCTCTGAGACGCATAACAGTTCTGCCAACTCTCAGTGAGTTACATTTTGGACACAATATTGGCAGAACTGTCACTGAATATTAACTTCTTATTTGTTGAACAATAAAATAAATATCACATTCGTGATCACATATCTGATATAAAACAGCATTCTTGCTTGTGTGGTATTACATAACTATATTATATGTATTAATATTTTTTTAAAAAACTCATACAAGGATGTTTTTGCCCTCGGAATTATAGCGGCACTTCTGGCTTCATCATGCAGTGAATTCTTTTGGACTCTCAAGTCTGTTTTTGCAAAGTCAGTGACATAATAATGTCAGCTTGTTTATCGTTAAATTATTGTTATATTATTGTAGATGATACATATTGCACACCCCTAGCCCAAATTGCCTCAGCATTATTTTGTGACTGTATAATGCAAATAAAACCCTTGCAATGCTGAACAAAATAAGTATTTTACAACCAATAAATAAATAGCCTATGCATATCGCTGGGTATGTTTATCTTTTCTGAGCGAGTGTGAACTCACCTTTAAAAACAACTTACAGTAGTCTACGTAGCCTACCTATAGCTACAACAGGGCTAAAGGCACACCTCAAGAAAAATGTGCTTTTCATTATTCCCATATTATATAATTGCAGAAAATTTTTAATAATGTCTATATTTGTTCAAAACAATCACTTTAACAAAGTTTGTACTATTTTTGATACATAAAATAATTCATTTTTGTTCAATAAATATACTGCCATTTAAATAGCCTATGTTCATTTTAAAATATACAGAAACTATATGATTACTTATATTATTTTACCCAAAATACCTTACTTTTACATATTCTTCCGTTATTGGAAAAACTGTTGCTTTCATTACCTTGAACAAAACTGAAAAACATTAACAAGACCGTTGTCTCAAAATTTATTCAATCATTTTATCGATTCTTATTTGCTACATAAACTACAACATTTAAAAAAAAAAAAACATATATTTAATTTAACATTAAATATTAGATCAAATTAGCTCCGAATCAACTTTGCATTGTTGTCCGGGATAACAGATCATTAGAGCCTCTGCGTTTCTTTTCATCATTAAAAACGCCTTGACTGAACAACCTGCAGTGCAGTCGGCCATTTTGTGAATATGCGTGAGGCGTAGCCTAATTATCATAATGAGGTAGTACTGAATAGAGAGCTCATATCTTTAATTAGTTTTTTTTACTAGTAAAAATTCAATTAGAGAGCTCTGCAATTGCATTTTTACATTGAATTAGAGAGCTCTCTAATTGTAATAGTTACTAGTAAGAATTGAATTGTAGAGCTCTTTAATTGGAATTCTTACTAGTAACAATTAAATTGTAGAGTTCTGTAATTAAAAATGAATGGAAGTCAATGGAGACATATGACTAGTAAAAATCCATTTGTAGAGCTCTCTAATCATAATTGTTACTAGTAAGAATTTAATTATAGAGCTCTCTAATTGAATTCTTACTAGTAAAAATGCAATTACGACGAGTAATGCTGGGAACAATTTAAGCTAAACCGGCTTGCCATAGGCCTACAAACATTGTTATTTTCACAACGACCGTTACAGACACATCTGTGCAAAAGCTGTTGTGCTGCTCTGATGCGTTTATTCAAAGGCCCACGTCTGAATCTGACTTCGACTTCAGCTTCTGTGATCTCGACCACCACATACGTCTCGTGAAAATTATGTCTAAAAGAAAATCACTGCCTGCCCACCTGAAAACTGCAGTTCCAGACCCACCATCAACCCCCACAATAGAACCCCCTTCATTTAACATGGTCTGAGTTGCCATGGAAACATTAGTCCTCAGTCCTCAGGCTAGATCGTTTAACCCTTTCAGTTTCTTTTCTTAGTTCATTGAAAGCCTGAATGGGCATCATCTTCAGCAGTCACATTCAGGCTGTATTTGTCATCTAATTATATATAGCCCTCATGAAGATTAATTAGTCTGCCAATCAATTTGGTGTATACTTATTTATTGAACTCACAAATGGCTGAGCGGCTTCCTGTTCGATGTTCTAAACCTAATTTCACAGCGTAAAGAATATGAGACAAACTGTCTTTGTGTGTGTATGCTGTAGAGAGCACCCTGCATGTTCCTGGTCTGGCTTTAAAAAACTTTATTTAGTCATTTATGAGAATTGCATTAGTAGTTATTGGCTATTCCACAGAAAAACATTTGAAAGACACTGGTCCTCATTTATAAAATGTTGCGTAGAAACCGTCCTAAAAGAGCACCAGTCAATGTCCAAATGCTTTACTTGAGAACGGCGAGCGGCAAGAATGATTTAGTTCAGGGGTTTTCAAATTGGGGTCCTCCAGAAGGTTCTAAGGGGTCCCCAGAAAATTCCAAAGAATAAAAAGACAAAGCAAAAATGGTTAAAGTCTACCTAACGTTTCATTTCTAAATGTTTCTCTCCTTTCTTGCCGTATACATACTTTCCAGAATTGTATATGTTTGCTTTGTATCTTTCTAGTGAGTTTTTTCTCAATATAGTCCTCTTTATCTTGCTCACTGAGGTTGTAAGGCGGAATTCTTAACGTAGTACGTAAGCTGCTTACATACATTTATTGTGAAAGTTGCTTATAAAAATAACTTTTAATTGAAAATGTTCATCTTCAGGTTTATAGATCCAACATTAAGTATAGCAAATTTAAGTTTGGAAACAATGTTGTATTTATAATGTCACACTTACTGTTTATCTAACAATTTAAATGTTTTTTCATACATAAAAATATATAGATGGATTTTAGGAAGGGGGTCCCTCATAAAAGGTTCATCATATTTGGGGGTCCTTGGCATCATAAAGTTTGAAAACCCCTGGCTTAGTTTACAAATACCTGCAGTTCTCTGACTCTCTGCCACAAAGAAAAGTGTGTACGTCTGCTTAGACCCTGACATGGTGCTGAGCAGTATTCCACGTCAAAGATCGTTCTTATAGTAAATATGAACGTTCAACGTTTGGCGTGGATTTTAGCGTATGTTCAAATCTGTGTGCGCACGTTTTATAAATGAGGCCCAGTGGCCCACAGCCCTGACGTATAATGATATTGAAGTAAAGAGGTTAAGGGAACGTTAAAATAATGACAGAATAACGTTCTACAAACCAAAAACTAACATTCTATTTCCATTAAAAAAAACTTTCTTGGCTAACCAAAAACCTTAAAAAGGAACATTAGAACAATGTTAGGGGAACGAATTACGTTCTACAAGCCAAAAACTAACCTTCTATTTCCATTAAGAAATCTTTTCTGGCATTAGAATAACGCTATGAGAACATTACAATAAGGTTCTACAAACCAAAACTAACGTTCCTGGCTAACCAAAAACAAACCTTAAAAAAAAGAACGTTCTGGGAACCAAGAATTGTTAGCTGGGTTAGGCCTATATGTGATCTGGGCATCCCCATTTCTTCATACATATTCACATTCCTCAATTGCTTTTATTAGAAACTTACTGAAATATTTGGCTTTTTTAATCTATTTACGGTGTGCAGCAAGGATCACATGCTCTGAATTTGTATTTCTATCCGCATTTTAGCTACTGAAATATTCATTGCCTGCTGGCAGTACAGCATCCACTCAGACTATTTTAGACTACTTGATCTTCTAAAAATGACATTTTTGTTTCAAGAACTGAGCAGATGGGATCGAAATCATTTTGCAAACCACTGCTCCAGCAATAACACAGAACAAAAGCCTCATTGATGGAGTGGCCGCCAGCTAAAGAAAAAAAAAAAAAAAAAAAATGGAGTTGAGGTCTCAGGAGAAAACAAATTTGTCTCATTTTGAGCTCTGCTGCAGCCGGGTAAGCTTTCGAAACAAACTCTGGGAGCTGCGGTCATACTTCAGCGAATTCTGGTCAAGCCTTGTGACAATTAGCTAGATAAAGCCATATCACAATCTTTATGGTTGTTTTGCCACTTAAAGAGAATTAATATTTTTGAATGTTTATTTTCTAGAATTAAAAACAAGTTCACTGACAGTTTCATATTCAAACTGTATTTATTTCCAGATTTCATTTGTACCCATGGCACATGAGGAAACATAACCATAATATCAAAACAATATAAAAAGACATTTGTAAAGACTTTACAAAGTATAGATGTGGAATGTCTTTTTTCCCCCCATAATGGCCTTCTAAGGCACAGTCATTATCATTCCCTTGCAATGTGAGATCAATATTCAAGCTGTAGTATAAACCATTCTTTAATGAACGGTTATGCTCAAAATGGCTCTGTTAGTTTGATGCATACCTGAAATCTAATTAAGCCCCAGTTTAAATCTTCAATCAATCAATCTTGTGTGTGTGTGTGTGGTAAGGTCTTCCTTTTGGCTTTTTCCACTCAGATCTTAATGCACTGTAATGTGTATAATGGAACAAGGTTTATGATAATTTCTGTGCCTTCTCAAAAACAGCAGCAAAAGCGTAAGGTGACATTTCCAGTGACTTTTCCAGATCAGACCACTGCACGAGTTTAGTGAACGCAGATCCGCCATTCCTTTGGGATTTGTCAGGATCAAGAGGGAAAAGTGGTTTAAATTTACCATAAATACTGTTGAACCTGCAACAACATACCTCACATCGGTATCATCACACCCACAGCTGCACGGCACACAAATTACTGATGACATCACTTTTGAGTTGCAGAAAACATTTCCGATTTTAATATCCATTTTTTAATTTCCCATTTACAATTCCAGGCGCATCCCTAACTTTGAGATGAGGGACTGTACGGTACCAATCCATTTCTCTTGGTTTTTCCTCTTTTTAAACATTAAAATTATTTCTAATGGCACAGATAGTGAGGCAGTTCCATCACTGCCGTACTTCAAATACGAAAACAAAACAGTGTAGCTCATCGCCATTTCAGTGGTTTAAGAGCTTCCTTCATAACGGTCAAGTGTATGGAACGAAAAAAAAACAACAGAAACAACATTCATACATTTACCTGTAAATATCGCCTTTGTCCTCGAATCATGAGGGTAGGTACTTATGACTGGCAATACAGTGGGAGGCATTACATATCAATAGCTCACAGTCACAAGGTTTTCTTTAACATATTTTGCTATGTGTTAATATTAAGAGTGTGAGGCTCATACAGGACTGTGCAAAGACAAGGGAGAGGGATCACACTACAATCTGGTACATCAAAATCCTGTGGCTTGACGTGTGGCGCCCGCATAGTTGATCTTCCAGAGAGTGGACGGATTTGAATGCCAGTCAAATATTAGGACAGATTAAGAGATGACATGAGATGTGCTTTAACCACACAACACAAATTTGGATGCCAGTTAAGTCCCAGAAGTCCCAGTTGTGGCCACTCGTCGTCAATGGAAACCGCACGACATTGCGGTAATGTTGTGGCACACAAACGCTGGAGTATTTAGACATAATCGAGTATACATGACTAAAGTAAGTCCCTTCACCTTTAGGTTTCTCTCTGCTATTGGCCTGTGTGCTCACTTGTATTCAAAAACCATATTCAAAATGCATAACAGAAAGGGAAAAAAAAAAAACTGGAAAGAAAAAGCCACAGTGGTTACTTAAGTGCTTTTAGTACTCCCACATAGTGGAGCCGTCCAGATCATCGGCGTTAGCCTTCAGAACACCTGCGTGATCGCCCTTGAGATATTTCCCCTCGGTTGACTTGATGGCCACTTTGTTGTAGTCGCAAAACTCGAGGAAGAAGTCCACCGGGGTGTCGCTACTGCTGATCACGTTTGATTCACTGCCCACCATCCAGTACTTCCCTGTGGAGTCTGAGAAGAGATTCCAGGGGTCAAGGAAAGTCTTAAAACCTTCATCAAGGTAAAGTCAAAATTGAAAAGTGCAAACAAACCTTGTAAGCTGTAGGCTCCATCTCTAAACTCCAATCCAAAGACATCATATGAGGAGCGGTTGGAGTCCAGGGTGCCCGTCACCTTCCTGCAGCCAATGAAGCCATGCTCCCCTCTTAGCACGATGAGGGGCCTATTGATGAGCTTCATCAAGAACTCCTCGGTCTCACCTGAAAAAGCAATTTCTCAGAATTAAGAATAATACTCACGCGATAACATTTTGTGCTATTGATGTGTTCCATTTAACATGGCCACCGATTGAGTGGCAATCCATCAACATACAGTCTAGTAAATCACTGCAGCATTGCCAAACAAAAGGTTGAAACAGCGGAAATAGTGTACAACACTCCACCCCACCTGCTGAGTCAATAGTGGCAGCCAGCTGTCCATTCTTTTTGGCGGCCACATATTTTCCATTGGTGGCACGCAGGGTTATCTTCTTCCCACGCCACTCAATGTCAAAATAGCAGTTAGCAGACCTGGGTAAAGAGATTATACATGAAACTATGAAATATGAATCTGGAAATCATAATTATCAAAACCTTAAAACAAAAACAAACAGTGCAATAAAAGACCTAAAAAAAAAAAAAAAAATGTGTTAACCTATATAAAAAATTAAAAAAAAACCTATTGACCTAAAAAAAAATTGCTGCATGTAGATAGTTTTACTGCTCCACAGAACATGTTTGTGAAGGAATAATATTCTAGAGTGCTCTTATTATACTACATTAACAGGATTAAATAATTTAATGGTTTTGTTGTATTTTAGTGGCATGCCAGCTTCCAAAGTGGCAGCCAGTTTAAACTTTGCAAGGTAAAAATATAACAAAATATAATTGAATTCAATTAAAACCTAAAAACTGAACGAAAGAAAAACATTTTTATTCCACAAGGATTAAATTGATAAAAAGTGACAAATCTTTTGTGACAAAATATGTTTTTAATAATTCAAGTAAATGCTGTTCTTTTGAACCTTCTATTCAAACAATCCTCTGAATTTGAAAAATGCATCACGGTTTCCACAAAAATATTAAGCAGTGGTTTTCAACATTGATAAGAAATGTTTCTTGAGCACTAAATCAGCATATTATTATGATTTCTGAAGGATTATGTGACACTGAAGACTGGAGTAATGATGCTGAAAATTCAGCTTTGCCGTCACAGAAATAAATTATATTTGAGTATATATTAAAATAGAAAGCGGTTTTAATTTAAAAAAAAAAAAAAAAAAAAAAAAAAATTTACATTTTTACTGTATTTTTGATTGAATAATGCAGCCTCTGTGAAAATAAGACACTTAAAAAAAAAAGCATCTTGCCAACCCCAAATTTTTCAATGGTGTACATACAGTATGTCTAATCACAAACTCCTAAACTGAATGTGGTCTCACTTTAATGTTTTCAAAAGGGTCTATAAATATTAATTTATCATTTTAATTTACAGTTCTGATGTTGAAGAAAATTGGGAAGGGATGAGAATATGGCTTATAGTTTTTAGCTGATTTTCTGTCTAATACTGGTTCATGATTGACCCACAACACACAGAATGCAAGATGACATTTAAAAAAAAAAAAAAAAAACAACGGACCTACCAGTACACAGATTTTTACCCACCATCTAGTATGAAAACATTTACAATACTAAGCTCATATGATACTCTTCATTGTGGTATGTTTCTGTGATTCACACTCACTTAGTCGAGGCAGTGCACTGGAGGCCACCATTAGCTGTGAGGGTCCAGTATTTGCCAGTGCAGGTCCTGAAGGCACACTTCTTCGTGTCCTTACTGATTTCCATCTGGAAGGTCTCCTGGTCACCTTCTTCATCCTGGTTGGCAGAGAGGTCCATGCCTGACAAAACACAAAACACAGCCTACTGTAAACCATTATAAAAACCACCAAACCCCTTGAAACTCATCAGTATGAGCCCACAACGCATCTTTGATCTGGATCAGGCATGCTGAGTGAGCAGAGACAGAGTTAACGGCCATTTAGGGATGCTGATCTTTGGAATTACTTGACTAAAGAATGTTGAATGCCAGGGACTATCACTCTGGCAATTGCGTCGACCTCCTCTCTCACACACACATACACAGAGTTAATCTCCTTAGGAATTTTGGACTGTCATATATGCCAGGATGCTTAGTGGGAGGCTTCAGGACAACAATAGTCAATGCATCCGGTTTGTAGTTTAGATTCATAAAGCTCGGTGAAAGACCAGACCACCAGTCCTCTACTTTAGGAAATCTAATTAAACTCCATTGTATGCATTTAGACAGACATTCATCAGATAAAGTTTGTATTTATGGTCTAAACCTCTTTAGAGAGGAAAACAATTTAATTTCAGTTTTTTTTAAAGGAAATAAAGATACATTAAGGGAAACATCCATGAAATTACATGTAAGAGCTATCATTTTATTAACCTCTACTTCAATAAATCCTCAAAGTTGGTTGGAGAAATCAAGAAACGTTCAAAAACACTGGTTTATTTTTCAAATATATATGGTCATACACATCACCTATATTTTTAATCTGCGATTCACCATGATTGCTTTCATGTTCCCATTTCACCAAGCTCCTAATACATCTACATGAAATTGCGTATTACCACCGCCATGGCCTGGCCTCTGGAAGGCAGATTGAGTTTCCCCAGAAATATGCGTGCCTGAATGAGCAAGGAAAATAAATGACCAAGATGAGAAACATATGGCTGCAAATGGAAGATCTGCACAGGAGGATGACTAAGACACACGGAGACATGCTCTAAATCAGTCTCGAGCAGGACAAGGGGGTGGGAAATTCCCTCAATCATTCTAGGGAGGTACGTATCCTCAACCGGCATTTAAATGGTTTGGGAGGATCTTAAGCCACCAGCAGACACACCCCCAACCCCCATCGCTCGATTCATCCACACGACAACTGGAGGGGTTCTATTCCCCAGTGAAAAGCCTTTAACCTTGGCATTAAAATATTGTAGGGACATACTTCTTGGATGTTTTAGGTTTATTTCACAATTACAGTGAATTGCCAAACACTCAAATGAGCTCATTGGTCAAGCAGCCACCATCGTATAGCAGAACGGGCAAACAATTCTCAAATGAATACAAAATATAGCGCAAGACACGGTTGGGAAATCATTTGAGCATTTATGGAATGACAGACATCCGATGTCCTTGCCACAAAGGAAGGAAGAGCAGGCAAGCGAGCAGGGAGACTCCTAATCTTTTAAAGACAGATGCATTTAAGCGAGAGTGTTTTTTGAGCACGCTGAAATGGCTAAACTTGTGCATAGCGAGGCTCTATTGTTCTGCATGCAGGGCTGCCTGAAGACTCTCAGCAGCTGGGCTGCATGGTGAGCTGGGGCCCAGAGCATGCTGTCTTTGTTCTCCTTCTACGCTCAGCACACGCCTGAAATCTCAACCCCCTCACAGATTTTCTGAGGAAGGGCTCAAAAAGGAACATGCCACAAACATTGAACCTTAGGATAGTATCCCTGAAGGCAAATATTTGATTTAGGACAGCGTGAATAGAGAGGACTAGTGGGGTCTTAGTGTAGTAAGATGTGATTTGGATGTCAAAATTAAGTCCAGATTGCTGTAAGTAATTGGCATGAACTGCTTTAAAGATAAGTCTTGCACTGCCACAAGGCTAAATGGATCACAAATTTAAGAGAGGCAAATTTTAAGAAACAAAGGCCATATAGAACAGCCAATCATGACCTGCAGAAACCACGTGCTTCCTGGCACAGGCCCAACACACTGGCACTGTCCTGTCTCATCCAGCAATACTGGTAAACCAGAGCTGGGATTACCAAACAAATCCCAGACATCCTCTTAATGATGCCATTCATGTCATTTTTTTTTAATTTAGCAGTTATTAAAACATAGCAGAACGTCTCATTTCATTTTCGGCAGTAATAGGGTAGTGGAGCTGTTATGGTGACACTGAAAAATCGCAATATTTCACCAGTCCAGCGTATAGCACTGTATAATTTGATCCATTATTTCAGTCTGGCAGTCTCCAGTCAATTCCTCTGGGTGTTTACAGTAATGATTGCCTTCACTCTCAACTTAATTACAGTACGCTGGCCTCTCCAAAATACAGCGTTATAGAATTAACAGAAGAATGATTCTGCAAAACTGCAGACAAGGGCTTAAGTATGGATTTCACTCTCAGCTAACAGATTTCTATTGTGACAATAACCAGTGTACTGTAACCCACAGGGAGTCATCAGACAGAAAAATGGAAGCAAAATGGAACCTCACTTGAATGCACAACCAGATTAATCCCTAAAACAACGTTTTCAGGAAACATTTAGGAGTAGACTAAACTGCAGCAAAGTGAGGTATATGGATTTTTTGCAGGCTTTTCCCCTGCATTTGCACTGATCCACCCAGGAACCACAAGAGAGGGAAAAGAGTTGAATAGCTATAATTAAGAAGAATGAACTGTAGATAATTATGGAGGATTTATAGGAACCCAACCCTGACTGATGATGCCCAAATAAAATGGCCACTCTTGCATAGATGAACACATCATCAAGTATGAATAAAGCAGCATCATTTACCTTGCCTGGTGGACACATTCCTGTCGTTGCCAGCGGTGAGGACCACTTGAGGGTGGTTCTGCTCCAGAACAAAAAGCTCGTCTTTGCCAACCTTCGAACTCTTGCCGGACTTCATGGTTCCACTGGGGCCAGAGGGAGCCAGGTACTTCCCAGTGCAATCTCCGAAGGCAACCTTCCCGGACCTGAACTCCAACGTGTATCCAGTGGTCTTGTCGGGCTTCTGGGACAGGCTTCCGTCGTTCTTCAGGAAGCGGTTGTCGGAGGTCTGTAGGTGGTACCTCTGGTCCTGGAAGACCAAGGTGATGAGGGAATCAACGCCCCAGGGAACATCTCGGTCAATGGCGATCTCGTTCTGCTCTGAGCTCAGGTGCGCGTATCTTTTCCTGGTGACGCTGAAGATGTTGACCTGAGGGTGCATGGCAATGTGCACGCTCCATTTCTCTGCGATGGAGATGGTCTGGGCGAAGCAGGTAATCCTGTCCTCGGTGCCGCCCAGGTAGCGCTTGTGAGGCTCCGACTGCAGTGACCAGCGCCCATCATCATGTGCAGTGATTATGAACCGACAATCCTCGCTCGGGGTCTCGCTGTCACCCGTGACGTTGCCGTCTTTGTCAGCTGCGATGTACCTCCCCAGATGGCTCTTCAGGAAGAACATGTTTGAGTCATCGCCGTCCTGCTCCAGGGTCCAGATCTGTTTCTTCTTCATGCTGGTGGCTGATGCATTGATCTTGAAGCCGAACGTTTCAGCCGTGAGGTACTTGTTCCCACAATTGATCAATCCGAACTGGATTTTAAGCATGTCGCTGGTTCCGTTTGCAGTCATGTTTCCTGTTGGCCTTCCTGGAATGGGTTCTGCTGGTGCACTGTGGATGATGTTGATGGGTCTCTTTGTTTTAAAGGAGCGAGCGTGCGCGCGCCTCTCTCTTTGCAGCCTCACAGCGCGAGCGCACAGACACAGCTGTGGCTTTTATAGACATGAGTGATGTCACGCGCGCCGTCCCGCCTCCGTTCAGCACACTCACACATCCCAAATTAAGTTGGGAAACACAGAATTGGATAATATGATCACTAGTGAAAGCGTTTAACATATTACTACTTTTCGAAATACAGTGGTTCTAATGCGTAAAATAGCATAAACATTTTTTTTAGCAGTAAGCATGTAAAAATAGATATTTTTAAAATGGCAAATCGCATAACAGATCTTGGTGTAGGATTTACATAAACCATGAATTTACATAATGTTCATGCTTCATGACATCTCTCAGCATTTGTTTTACTGCAGGACGAATTCCACTTCACTGGCCAGTGAGAGGATGAGGAAACACAGTGCTGTGTTTATTCTGCACAAAGATATATTCATAGGCTGCACATGTTGGTCAGTGGGTTCAGGAAGGTCTAGTCAAATAAACAGCAACTTCATCCAAATACCACTGGCACAGTTTCAACAGCAGCACACAGGCATGAGAAAATGATGCAGGACAAACATTCCGCAGTGTGCCTGTCTTTGTAGTTTCTATGATTCTTTCATATGATTCATCATCAATCGCACATTCCTAAAGAAATGCTTGAAATGTCTTTATTGGCATACATTTACTACAGGAATTATTCAAAATGCATTAGTGTAAATACACAAGCACATTACAGCTTGTTTGAAAAATCATCTAAATTGAGGGGTAAATTCAGGGTGATTGGGACACATTTTGCCATTGAGATAACTTAGAAAAAGTGTCCCAATTCACTAAATTAATTTCAATAACTATTTTAACATAAAAGCCAAATTCTGTTATAAGATTATTTAATTAAATAAATGCAAAGGAGGGCATTTTGTGCAGTGTAACTGGATCAGACAATGAGTCACCTGTTGTATTTGCATGTCAGATATTTATCAGACATACTGTTAAAAGGTGAATAAGGGTGTTTGAAGGGGGATTCTCAAAACAGCATTCATTTTGTATGGTTATTTATATTTATTCAGCTTTGGAGAAGTTCAAAGTATCTCTGAAAAGTAAAGTAGTGGATTCTGGTGTATAATTACGAGAGAGATATTGGCCCGGTTTCACAGATTAGATTAAGCCAGTCTTAGTTCAATTAGGACATCTAAGTAGCTTTTTTTAAATGTGCCTTAGAAAAAAAAAACATATATCAGGTCATGTTGCATTCAGTTAACATTTTAGTCAGGGACTAGCTTAAGCCTTGTCTGTGAAACCGGGCATTAAAGACAAAAAATGGTGAATGTGTGAGTGAAAGAGAACACATTTTCAGATTTAGCTGGAAAAATAAAATACTGGGATAGGGCAGTTATGCTACCCAGTTTGTTGCTTTTTCTTTTGTATAGTGCTTTGGTAATATTGTTATATTGTGTGTAAAAACAACAATTTCCATAAAGACAGAGCAAGAAAGAAAGATGAAATCTACAACTTCCAGTCAACTGCAATTTAGCTTCCATCACTTATCTGGGATAATTAATGAGCTGAGAATGGCCGTCTACTTTACACAAATGTAAAAGGAAGTGCCCATTTAGCAAAGCCATCTCCATAATGGCGGACAGTTGTGGCATTTGTCTAGGGTGATGTTTACTTAAAGAGATTAAGTGCAAATCACTTCATGTCTAGCACAGAATTTCACCTTAATCCTTCCAAAAATTAAAGCTGTTGGATTCAGAATGGGTGGGAATCTATCTGCATTTCTAAGTGAAAGCTATCTTTGTTAACAGTGTGAAGCCAGAGCAGTTGCCATGGAGACGATGCTCCAATCTGCTGTTCTAAAATAAACCAAGGTCTGCAGCGTTAGCACAATGAAAGCTGATCACAGCAAAGCAGACACAAGAGGACTTTCAGACACAGAATCTGTAGAAAGTAATGGCATACTGGTCAAAACAGAACCAGAAATGGTTCTTGTGCCAACATAAGGTGTCATATCATTAAGCATGCATGTCCTGTAATTTACATTTAAGGAGGACATTTTAAACATTAATAAAAGCCTCAACAAGCACACTGAGAAAAACAAATAGTCCTATATTAAGTAAACACATCAACTGAAAGCACTGACTGTGGCCCTGCTGTGCATAATGTTCTGTCTGATTCAAACAGAGTCTTTTGTGTTCTGAGAGTGGCAGAGCGGGGTGGGCATAGCTGCTGATATGAGGCTGACTTTGCAGATGCCTGAAGCCACGCGGCATGGCAACAGCACACAAACTCTTGTGTGGCTGAACGCTCGGTCACATTCAACCCACTCTCTCTCCAAACAGCAGATGTGGACATGGAAAGCTTTTGAAACGTTTTGCATTGCCCCTGTCTCACTTGATGAAGACGAGGAAGAGGTGCAGTGCCTGGCATTTTGATGCCATGCTGCAGTACTGCGTCAGTATGCGACCTGGCAGCCCTTGGAACAGATGCAGACTCCTCCAGCGCCCACATCCTTGACACTCACACCCCTCTGGAGCCCAGCCAATCAGACAGAGCTGCTGACAGACACAGCCTCATATAGCCCCTCCCTCTAAGTGAAACCATCAGAGCCGAGAGTCTGCATTACAGAGCTTCTTTGTGTTCACCATGATGAGTAATTTCTAATTTCAGCGGCACATTTACCTCCCGGGCACTAGAGCCTTCACGAGTTGACAAAGTAAGCAAAACAGTTGTTACTGTGCACTTTTGTCTTTGCATGTGCTCTTAGACTTCCACAATAATAGTGATTGTGTTACATGAACACAACATACGCACACAAACTCATACGTTGCCTAAATGTTCCTTTACATCAAAACATAAAACATTAGTCAAACGTGTTCAGTAGGGTGGCCCTTATTGGGGGGTAAACATTTTTTTGTGGAACTGTTTACCTCTCACCCCCTCATTTGTTTCTCCATTAGAAGTATGTAATGTATGCAAAATACCATCCAGGTAATTTGTCATTTAGGGTATGCTCAAAGAATGCATCCTTTTATCAACAGGTACTTCAATATCTGATGTGATATTAGGCAAGGTTTCGTTCACTGATAAACTTTTGACTGTTTCTGATATCAGATGGCCACTTTGCGTACCTAGGATGAAGTATACTTGCTTGGAAGCAAGGAGAAGTCTGTCAGGTTGCAATCTTCCACGGGGGCAGTCGTGGCCTAATGGTTGGCAAGCCTGACTGGTAACCCAAAGGTTGCTGGTTCAATTCCAGTACCGGCAGGAAAATTAGCCATAATTTACTCACCCTCAAGTCATCCTAGGTGTATATAACCTTCCTGAGCAAGACACCTAACCCCTAATTGCTCCCCTGCCGCCACAGCGTAATGCCCACTGTAAATCCCACCGCTCCGGGTGTGTGTGTGTTCACTACTCTGTGTGTGCACTAACTTGGATGGGTTTTTTAACCTAATTCACCATTTAATAATGGTCTTGTATAACTATTAATTATGTGCTGTTATGGTCATTAAGACAAAATTTCAATTTTGTTGAGCACACCCCAAATGTAGTCCAATCTCAGCGAAATTTGATTTGTTTCCATTTCTCATTAAGGGGAGTTGACTGGGTGGGTGAGAGCAGAAGATTTCAAAAGTCCAAAAATAAGGGCCACCCTAGTGTTCAGATGATTTACAGTGGCCCAAGAAAATATTTGGACACGTGGATTAAGGTGTAGTTCAACACATTAAGTATAAGGATATATTCCACAAAGTTTGATCACCAAAAATGTTTAAATACATGTTTGTACTAATTTTGAACAGTACATCTAAAATATAGCAAAAATGTTATCATTTAAAAATGTGTTAAAAGTGTGTTTGTGTTCTCTTGTAAAAAAGAAGTGCACTTAATTGTATTGAATGTGCACTCGCAGTGTAATTTAAATCTTAAAATGAAATAAAGTTCAGACACCTTTAACATTTTCTCACATTATCACAGTTTATTCGCTATAGTTTAGAAAATGGTAATAAAATATGACAAGAACTCAGACAAATTCATCTTGATAAGGTCAGATAACTTTGATAGAAAGGTATGTAATGGATTACAATAAACCAATCAGCTGTCAGCTGTTAAATTTAAGTACACGATAATACCAATTTAGGTCAACCAATGACCAAGCAATGCTTAATTTTGTTCAGTCTGTGGTGTAAAAGGTCGTATTAGCAATTAAAGAAAAAACACTTAAGCAAAACATGGTCAGGTCAAAGGGTCTGAATAATTTTGGTCCCAAATTTGTATCAATTTTACTGGTAGTCCACTGTATGAAGAATTTTTGGGTATAATATGTCACAGTTTACTTTATTTTGCTATCCTCACTTACATAACTGAACTATAGTGTCCTGTACCCACTAGTAAAAAATTATATCTGGTGTCTGAATAATTTTTGGTTTGACTGTAAGTGTACTTAAAAAGAGTGTACATTTGTGACTGTTTCTTAACATACTTAAGTACACTGTAAAACAGTGTTTTAAGTTAAGTGTCTAGTGTTGTATTAATTCATTTGGATTACTCTGAAAGTGTTAATAATAAAATATTCTTTTCAGTGTATTTTTACACTGTTTTAGAGTGTTATTGATCAAACATAAAAACAAGACTCTTCAGACAGATGTAAAAAAAATCAAACGTTTATTTAACAATTGGCGAAAAGTGGCTTTTTTCAAAGTTAACACTTTGTACATTTTAAATCATTATGCATATAATAGTCTTTTGTCATGATTTAAAGAAGTACACCTATTTTGATGCACATGTAAAATATTTGATTAATTTTTAGTGTTATTTGATATTGCAAGTTAAAGGGATAGTTCACCCAAAAATGAAAATTCTGTCATTAATTACTTAAGAACGAAGGTTTGGAACGACATGAGGGTGAGTCATTAATGACAGAATTTTCATTTTTGGGTGAACTAACCCTTTATTATATTTTAAATGTACTAAACTGCAACTTCATCATTACAAGTGTGTAATTACAAATATATTTAAAAATGACATACAAGTTTCAACTGAAACATTAGCATCAAAGTATATTTTAGTTTAATGCTCACCATAAAAGTAAGTAAGAAATTACATATAAAGATACTTAATCATACTTAATTTGGGCAAAAACTCACTCTAAAGTTCAGCTATTTGCAATTAATATACATTTAAACGATAATAAATTTTCATTTAATTGCAAACAACATGCAATTAGGTGTCTGAAAATATTACATTAAGTTTGCACTTATATATTCCTTTAAAAGTATGCTATTTTCGTATTTTTATGCAGAAGTGTATTTCTTTCTCACAAGGGTTTTTAATAAAATAAATGGTTTGATATTTTGTAATGCCATCCTGTTCATACATGTTTAAATTGTGCCTAAAAATGTCCAAATATGTCTAGGGTCACTGTATATCCCTTGGCTGATATAGCCAGTAACTAACCAGACACGTACTTGAGCACATACACTGAATGGCGTCCTGAAACATGACGTGTACTGTGGATCTCTGTTGCACGTCAGCCTCAGGCTCAATAGCCCTTATTTTTGGACACCAAACCACAGTGGAAGAATCCAAGAGGATGTTAAGGGATGTTACTTTCCTGCATGGGCGTGTGTTTCTGCCACACTTCCTCTTTACTCTGGTTAGGTGACATAGCAAGGCAAATCAGACAGAAACACATCAGAAGGTCACTGACCCAAATGCAGTGCTTAAGAGCACTTTTTCCTCTCAGCTCTCACAACTCATGGTCTCCTCCTCTCAGCTGGCTGAACACTGACTGCCCTGTTTCCCACAGATCTGAACTGATAGCAGCCACTTCTCTGTGGAAAGTTTGCACTGACTCACTGACCTACATACAGTACAGTGAGATGCTCTTTTTGGGTTAGGCATTGAAAGCAGTTGGCTCACACCTATACAACATGATGATCTGGCACAGGCAAATTGGTTACATCAAGTTAGTGCTAGTTGTGGTTTTATAATTTGTACTAAACCTATAGAAGTTTTCATGTTTCTATTCATTAAGTGCAAAGGGTTTTATTAGAGGGCCAGATTTGTACTATGCACAAATTAATATTAACATAATGAGGCAGACCTCATTACATTTTCTGATGACTATTCCACATGCTGGAGACTGTGGAATGACGTTGTTTTGGGCACCGGAAGAAGCAGAGGGAGTCCAGGGATAGGGTGAGGGGAACAGGAAGAGAGAACAAGGGTATCCTTCATTGCCCTCTCCTAAATCTACTTTATTTACTTATAAAATATTATTATTGTCCTGGAACATACACAAGTTATCACAATATCAGAGTTGCTCTTTGTCATACAAGGAAATTGCACTGTCAGGCTCAGATGCAATTTTAATTGGTGTATTTTTTTTACATTACACTACTGTTCAAAAATTTGGGTTCATTAAGACTTTTTGTTTAAACACTTTTATTTAGCAAGGGTGCATTCAACTGATCAAAAGTGACAGTAAATAAATCAATTCTTTTGAACTTTATATTCATCAAAGAATCCTGAAAAAAATGTATCACGGTTTCCACAAAAATATTAAGCAGCACAACTGTTTTCAACATTGATAAAAAATAATAAATGTTTCTTGAGCAGCAAATCATCATATTAGAATGATTTCTGAAGGATCATGTGACACTGAAGACTGGAGTAATGATGCTGAAAATTCAGCTTTACCCTCACAGGAATAAATTACATTTTAAAATATATTCTTGAAAATAGAAAACAGTTATTTTATACTGTAATAATATATAACAATATTACTGTTTCTATTGTATTTCTGATCAAACACAAGCAGCCTTGATGAACATAAGAGACTTTTTCAAAAGCGTTAACATTTTTTACCGGCCTCAAACTCAAACTGGGATTTGAATACCTGTCTGGATGTCCTTGCACGCTGAATGACAGCAGTACGACTAAATTAACACATCTTTTACACTCATGATGTATGTTTTATCTTGCCTAGGGACTCAAGTGAGCCACAGCTACAACCGGAGCACCCACAAAAACAGCTGCATGACGCCCCTAATTATATGTATCAACTTTATTTAATTAAATGCACCAAGTCACAAACAATCCACAATGTGACACCATTCAAAAACAATGCAACCTAATCCGAATGGTATTCAAAAGTGAAGAATGGTGTTGATTTGTTTAGTTCTGAGGACCAAAACTATACTGGATGTACTGCTTCCCAACTGCAGCTCTCTCATCACGGCCTCTACTGCTCAACAAAAGGCCATGCCCGAAACCACTGGGGAGCTTTCCACCCCTCCAGCGGCTGGGGTGAAAGGTCACAGGCTTGTTTTTGTGGAGGCCCAAGTCTGCTAGAGCACTTGCCTCCTCTTTCCCTCCTGCCATTGTCATGCCGGCAGGAAAACGGTTGCTCTGCCTGAGCCAAAAGCAGCAAAGCCGGCAGAAAAAAAGCAATCTTCTCCAAAGGGAGAGGCGGGGAGTGAGTGTCCTGTTTAATTCATCACTCCAGCAGTGGTGGGTTAGCCCCTCCACCCAGACTGCAGTACTCTGAAGTGCTGAATAACTGACGGGGCTGCCCTACATCTGCAGCAGGGGCTCATGAGTGTGGCGTGAGTGAGTCTGAGCCTGTCAGCGCTGAGACAGCAGGCAGCAGAGAGCGCCATGAGAGCACTAGAGATTACGCTCCGAGCAGGCAGATATAGGTCAGTCAGACCCTGAGACAGGGCAGCAAGAAAGGAGGAAAGGCGGTCGTACTGCAGAGATGTAGAGAGAGTGAGGGGAGGGGTGACTGCAGTGTGCGCCACTGACCGCATGAACTAGTAAATGCGCGAGCCGGTCGGAAGGTGGCTTCTGTGCCTGCAGATGCAAATCTTCCTTAATGTCAAGACTCAGCACACAGGCATTTTATTATGATGTCGAGCATCATAATCGCCTTTACCGACCCTGCTCCAGTTCAGTAAATTAAATTTCATGACACACAAAAAGGGGTGTTGGATTACAGTGCTGACATCACCTGATCAAATCAAGGAGCCTGAGACTGTGATGTCTGATTCGGCAGATGGAAAACATTGTACACTGCAGACATTATTAAAGTGAAGTATATTTATTGTTTTTTCTGCAGTCTTTTCATAAAAAGAGGTTTGTTTAAACTCATTTTAGTACATTCTCACATATTATACTATAATCATTCTTAAGTTCATTCAGGAATGATATCATTTGCCATTACATTACTAATCCAGGTTGATGTGACTACGTGAAAAAAAGTCAACAAATAAATCCACTTACGATTTAATGAATGGTTTGCTTATTAGCACAGCTGTCTTTTAGACTTGCTGCTAATTGCAAAGATAAAGAAAGATAAAGTAGATCCCATGGTGTGAGAGATAAGGTGATCATTCTGTGTCCAAATAAACATACTGAGAAAACAGTTGGCAGTGAAATCATTACCATAGAAAAGAGAATAGGAAAACAATTACATGTCTACAGTATTTTATTTCATCACACAATTCAAAGGTGCATATAGTGGGAACCAAACATCTGGGACCACTGGCAAAAATGCTTCCATTTTGCATCTTTATAATTTAATTAATTTTTTTCATTACAAAATGTATTATTATATTAACATATACACTCACCTAAAGGATTATTAGGAACACCTGTTCAATTTCTCATTAATGCAATTATCTAATCAACCAATCACATGGCAGTTGCTTCAATGCATTTAGGGGTGTGGTCCTGGTCAAGACAATCTCCTGAACTCCAAACTGAATGTCAGAATGGGAAAGAAAGGTGATTTAAGCAATTTTGAGCGTGGCATGGTTGTTGGTGCCAGACGGGCCGGTCTGAGTATTTCACAATCTGCTCAGTTACTGGGATTTTCACGTACAACCATTTCTAGAGTTTACAAAGAATGGTGTGAAAAGGGAAAAACATCCAGTATGCGGCAGTCCTGTGGGCGAAAATGCCTTGTTGATGCTAGAGGTCAGAGGAGAATGGGCCGACTGATTCAAGCTGATAGAAGAGCAACTTTGACTGAAATAACCACTCGTTACAACCGAGGTATGCAGCAAAGCATTTGTGAAGCCACAACACGCACAACCTTGAGGCGGATGGGCTACAACAGCAGAAGACCCCACCGGGTACCACTCATCTCCACTACAAATAGGAAAAAGAGGCTACAATTTGCACGAGCTCACCAAAATTGGACAGTTGAAGACTGGAAAAATGTTGCCTGGTCTGATGAGTCTCGATTTCTGTTGAGACATTCAGATGGTAGAGTCAGAATTTGGCGTAAACAGAATGAGAACATGGATCCATCATGCCTTGTTACCACTGTGCAGGCTGGTGGTGGTGGTGTAATGGTGTGGGGGATGTTTTCTTGGCACACTTTAGGCCCCTTAGTGCCAATTGGGCATCGTTTAAATGCCACGGCCTACCTGAGCATTGTTTCTGACCATGTCCATCCCTTTATGACCACCATGTACCCATCCTCTGATGGCTACTTCCAGCAGGATAATGCACCATGTCACAAAGCTCGAATCATTTCAAATTGGTTTCTTGAACATGACAATGAGTTCACTGTACTAAAATGGCCCCCACAGTCACCAGATCTCAACCCAATAGAGCATCTTTGGGATGTGGTGGAACGGGAGCTTCGTGCCCTGGATGTGCATGCCACAAATCTCCATCAACTGCAAGATGCTATCCTATCAATATGGGCCAACATTTCTAAAGAATGCTTTCAGCACCTTGTTGAATCAATGCCACGTAGAATTAAGGCAGTTCTGAAGGCAAAAGGGGGTCAAACACAGTATTAGTATGGTGTTCCTAATAATCCTTCAGGTGAGTGTATAAAATGATGTCTCAGTATTTGGATTGTCCCTCTTTTACTTTAATGACAGCAGTACTTGATCTGCATGAACTCCGCTAGTTTGTGTAAATCCTGATAATGATGTTCTCCAGCATGATTTGGGATCAATTGGAAAGAGCATCTTGAGCTTCAGTGGAAGAAGAACATCTGACCGTCTGTACAAAAAGTCACATGATCAATTTACTTAAGCAGTAAACATGCATCAAGACTGGCAGGAGCTGCATTTGTGGTGTGGGTTTGGTGGTTATGGCTTCAGAGTGGAAACCAGGTTGAGTTTAGGCCCTCAGCACTGGTATCTGGAACCAGTGTGGGTGATCTGTCAAAGGTTCACTCCTGTGAATCCCCCTCCCCCCCCCCCCCCACCTCAACCACCTCCTCCGGATCAGCCTGCACTCCCCCGCCTGCAGAGCCCATTAGATGCCCCACATAAAATCCTCTGAATGGGCTCTTTCAGATTAGCACTGATCCCACATTGTAATTAGGAGCACACAGGAAAGCCCGGAGGTTATTTACAAAAGACTGGATTAAAGTCATATCTCTGTCATGTCTAAACAAGCAATGCACTACAATGCACTCAGAGACCCCAAACTAATTTTTTTGTTGCATGTTTTCTGTTGTCTATAGTGTGAGATTTCTGCGCAACTAGCATCACAAAACGGCAAGGACACTCATTAGGCCATTAGGCAGTTGCAGTGTTTATACTTTTTGGTGAAGTTACAAATAAAGTTCGAATCTATGCATATGAAATTGAGATCAGAAAAATTACACACATCATCACCTTTAAAAAGATAGCAATACTCAAAATTTTAGTACTGTAAATTACACTTTTCTATCACACAAAATGTTCTTATCTTTGCCTAGTTTTCATACATTCAACTATACATTTCTAAAACTGCTGTTTTTTAAATGGATAGTTCACCCCAAAAATGAAATTGTGTCATCATTTACTCACCCTAATTTCATTTTCTTTTTTCTGCAGAATATAAAATAAAGATTCGTTGAAGAATGCTGGTAACCTGCCAGGTTTAGGGATCACTGACTTCCATTGCATGGACAAAAAAATACTAAAATTTTTCTCAAAATATCTTCTTTTATGTTCCACAGAAGAACGAAAGTCTGGAACAACATGAGGGTGAGTAAATGATGACAGAATTTTCATTTCTGGGTGGACTACATGACTGGCAGTTCCTCATTATATCTGAGTATCAAGTTAGACCCACTCCCCCACTCCTCCAGACCCACACACAGCAGATTTTCCGGATGAATGAAACAGGAGAGTGTCAAATCAAATGGGGCTGCACCACAGAACAAATAAAACACAACTCTGGTCTCCTCCTTGGCCCTGGATCCCCTTACATGCTGCCCTTGGCTCCATTGATCTTCATGTGCAGAGTGTGTCGGAGGGATAGGGAACAGGATCTGAGGAGCTGGAATGCATGTGTTTGAAGCTGCTGATATAGAGATGAGAGGTCAGGGGGGCAGTGAAACACAAACAATAACCTTTAACAGTTAGTTGATGCATGATGCGTCACCATTAAGAAGAAATAACCATTAGGATAAGCTCCATTATTGACAATAAATTATGTGCAATCACAATGTCTGACTGAACCAGTTGTCACACTGACATGGTTTCCATTTGGGTGAAGCGTTATGTGGAATTTGTGGCCGACTGGGACTCTGCTGTGCCCTCTACCGACCCTTTAGTGCAACTGCATCATTTATAATTACTGCCAGGCCACATGTCTGAATACCAAGGACCCAAGAAATATTTGGACACTTAAGTCACAAAAAAAGTGATTACTCTGCTATAGGACATCTGTGTAAGCCTGATGGGAAATAACTTCATACATGTACTAAAATCCCATTGAGACCGGTTGACTAAAAGTCACTTTGTAAGAAAATGGCTGCCGTCGCATCATCCAGGTGGATGCTGCACATTGGTGGTGGTTGAGGAGATTCCCCCCTTCCATGTAAAGCGCTTTGAGTGCCTAGAAAAGCGCTATATAAATGTAACGATTTAATTAAGTGAAAATAATATTGAGGAAAGTCATTTGTTGCAGATGCCATTTGATTTGATGCCTTATTATCTAATGCAATGCCATTCATGTTTAAATGTTGGTGCTTACTGTGGTAGTCGTATATAAAATGTTTTAAAAATATATTGTTGTATAATTTTAATACAATTTTGTTGTACGTAGCGTGTCTACACATAAAGGTTCTTTATTGGTATCAATGGTTCCACAAAGAACATTCATGGAACCTTTCCATTGCACAAAAGGTTCTTTATAGTGGAAAAAGGTTCTTTAGATTATTAAAATGTTCTTAACACTAAGAAAATACTGAAAAAAGGTTCTTTGGGGAGCCAAAATGGTTCTTTAATGGCATCACTGCAAAAAAAATCCCTTTGAAACCTTTATTTTTAAGAGTGTAAATATATATGCATGCATACAGTCCGGTTCTTACTGAATGTTAATTTTGTAATATCAAGCCCTATAGCATCAACTGCCATTCATGCTGTGAATGAGGACTATGAATGACATCTATTTTTCAAAAAATATCTATTTTTTGAGGTGTAACCAAAGCTTTCATATCATGTGCTTGTCTGAAGATTCCCGCTGGCTTCCCTCCCCCTCTGTCCTCACTCAGCTCTCTGTCTCCACAGGGTAAATAAGGTATTTTATATGCTAATGATATGCTCTGGTCCAACAAAGAGCTTCTGCTCTCATGTGGGGGCTGATTCTTTAGACCATTCACAACCAGCTGTTTGCTCTCTTTCTCCACACAGATTGGGCCAGTTGTTAGAAATTAAATTAAACTAAAATATTTAAGAACCAGATTATAGCAGCTCTAGAGGAGATTCCAATGAGATGGTATTTAAAACTGTGTCTCACTTATTGAAGCTGTCTTCTCAACATTGTAATGTTTTAATTCTCTATCATGAATAAAAATGATATTATCATTGACACCGATGCCAGTCAGAGTCTCTTATCAAGTGTCATATCCTTTATGTGTGGGACACAAACCATCTGTTCAGAGTGATGTTTCATTAACATCTGGCACAGATGGCCCAACACACACATACACTACTGATATCAGAGTACAATCTGCAAGGTTCATGTCCATTGTCTCATTTTGGCAGACACTCTTTTGGATGCTGATTGTGTACTGTGAAACTGTGCCAAAATCCCTTTCTCTATATTACGGTTGTCTTCCGAACAGTTCTTCGATACTTTTTTGTTGTTGCTAAACTGTAGGGTAAAATATGTATAAAAATATGAACAAAACATCAGCCTATACGAGCCTAAAGTTATTAACCAGCCCACCCATGCTTTCCACATGTATCAGAGAGCAGTGGGAGTGACCAGAAGCCAGCTGTAGGTTGAAGCTGGTGAAGGAAAAGGGCCTGCAGGCACCACCCTCTCATCTCATGCTGAGCCAGGTCTTTGTGATCTGAGATCCCAACTTAACACTGCCCATCTGCCCAGCTCCCAACAACACACATTCGCTCATTTATTAGTCAAACCGCAATCTGCTTGCCGTGGCACACATCTACTTGGCACTAGTCCATTTGTGTTATCATCATATCCCATCAGAGAAACAATATTTCATCGAAGGGAACATCTGAGTACTAAAAAAAAGAGCATAGCTAGTCTCCTTGCATACAAAACTGATGGTTTATTAAATATATGTCAAATTTGAGTGTATATTGGGACAAATCATAGAATAAATGCTCTGAAGGAAGAATTCTGCCATCTATCTGTGGAGAAGTGCTACTGCCAGAGTTGACTGCAGCTGTTTTTCTACAGTGAGAAAGAGATGTGCTTTACTATTAGGCCTGCTTTAAACCCTCTGACCGATTCAGGTTTAAGCTCTAGGGACAAGGACAATTATTGCTAGGATTTCACCTGTTATGCTACCTTGTCAGGAAAAACAGTGCTGAGAAATAATACTTATTTGAATACTGTGCAAAATCAGATTATTTTACTAAAAACATACTTTAAAAAATGTAACTGTGCAATTGTGCAAGAATTTGAACTCGAATGTAAACATTATTCTTAGTTTCAGAATTAGACTGATAAAATCAAGACGCAGAAGAGATTTTCTCAAGATGCACAAACTTTGTAAAACAACTATTTTTTCAGTGTCCTATAAGGCTCAAAGACACCAAATTTACTTAAACTGAAACTGTTCAACTTTAAATTTAGCAGCAGACATTTTTAAAAGTGATTATTGACTCAACATAAACGGTTATAAGTAAAATGCATTAATTATTGCTTAAGGGAAACAATTGTTTTGACTTAAGTTACTACATGTCACACTGAAATAATCTGATTGGCTTTAACCATTTATGTAAAAATGTGTACTTTGTAGGTATATTAAGTGTTTGTATGTTGGTTTGTAAAAAAAAATCTAAAAAGATTATAAAAATGTAGTATATATATAGTTATATATGACGTCTTATTATTATTATTATTATTATTTTGACATAGGATGGGACATAGGACAAGATATTAAAAGACAACACCCTATAAAAGAAACGAAGACAGTAGGTTTTACATGTGATTAGATGAAGTGTGGGGTATGAGGTTGCATATCTCTATCCGATCTGTATCTAAATATGTAAAGAAGAGTGGAAACAAGAATTAAGAGAGAGAGAAAAAGAAATGCTCCCCTTTCAAAGATTTTGCTCTAGATAGCTCAGCGTTCCTCACTGATATTAATCACTGGAAACACAAACAGATATTTGAACATGATAAATGTGCTATTTCAACAACCTCTTCCCTTGAACTAAACCAAAATATTCCATCCGCTATAAGGAAATATCATCTAATATTGGAAGTTCACATTCATCTATAGACTGATTTCTTATTTGAACACAGGATGAAAGAGAAGAGAAGAGGAGCAGAGAGACAGAGAAAGCAAAAAGAGAAAATAGAAAGTAAATATTTTGCCAATTCCCAGCTGTCAACCTTCAATTGCCGTTTTTAGGCAGTGTGGCATGTGTTAGGCATAGGTGGGATGAGGTCAACAGGATGGCTAAAGAGATTAGGGGATTGTGGCTTCCCCCAGCTCCATTCAAACAGTCATAAAATAAAGCAATGTGGCTAATTAGTTGGGACTGCCGGCTCCAAGAGGGAGACCTGTCTGTCCTTACCTGGCCTGAGCTCCTGGCTCTCTCCGCCCCTCACATCATGTCCACAGACTGATTTCCTTTTTAGGGCATAGCTGTCACAGACCTGCTGCAGGCTCTGGATTCCCCTTGCTGGTCAGAATCTGTCAAAGTTTCTGAACCAGTTACAATTTAAGATATTTGATCTTATATTTATATGTTCATATTCATATGGTAAATAACTTCACTCAAAATCAGAAAAGCACTTTTTCTCCCAAAAGAATAAACAGCAAGAGCTGATTTGGAAGAATTTTGCCCTATATTTAAACTATATCACTATAGCACTGTCACACTCCTGTTCCAGGGCCTTTATCCCCAGGTTGCCTTTGCATTCATTTGTAATGAAAACAAACTTATTCAGCTCTTTATTATGACACAAATTATGTTGTTTCATCAATATTCAATAAGAAAACTCTCTGACTGTATGAGACCTTGCAAATTAATATTTAATTTTAACATTTATGACCTCCATCCACACTTTACATGAAAATGGTTTTCCACAGTGCTCTTATTCCTTTCTTACAGGAAGCAAAATGTACAGACTCAAAAACAGGTGAAGTCAGCCCTCATCCAGTAAACAGATCTCAGCCAGTCAGACATAAAGAGTAGCGGTTGGGATGGGTATGAACACAGAACCTACCAGACTAGGTCTATAGGAAAATAAATGCTTTTTCTATGGCTTAGCAAGATTATCACTGCAGTCACGGTACCCTTAAAGGCCTCTGACTGACCCTCTATTGCCTGCGGCAGTTGGCTTGACTGTGTTTTTAGGGAGGGAGGGAGAGAATGAAATGCTGCTGAAAGAGAGGTGGAGAGGCTTCCCAGCGCAGAGACAGAGCTAATAGAGAGAAAGGCCAGGCAAAGGGCCAGCCAGAATACTAAAATGTCTCAGTTTTATTACCCTAGAAAACAGCAGAGCCCCTAAAAACAGGCGTGCCTCTCCTTTTTCGAATTGTTCATGCACTGTGAGTGCTTACCAGAGAAGGCGTGTGAAAAGCTGGTTGCATTACAGTCAAAAAGTAGGTCATGATTAGGAAGATTCAGCTCGAGCTTTAACAAAGTCTGAATGTGAATAATTAATAGCATTAAATCCTGGATGACGTGAATCAAATTAGTAGATTTAAATGCTAAGCCCCCACTTGAGCATGATTCCTGAATTGCAAATCAGTGTGGTTTAAAGCTCTCTAAATATCAGCAGCCTCTATGTTCACTTTGCTGCCTCATTACATGGTTAACAGGCCTGGGTCTTCCAGCTGTGTAAAACGTGCATTATGTAACATGAGGAAGGGGGGGATGTTATTCCTGACCTACATTCTGTATGTTGGGTATGCCTGCACTGAGGGATGTCATGAACTATAGTGCTCACTCTCAGTCTGTTTTTAAACACAGTTTAGTCACCTTAGTCACAGCATTTGGAGACCTTGTTTTTCTACATGGTTACATGAGCTGTATATGATTTCTGATTTGTTTTTATGAAACACTAATCAGGTTTATATGGAAGCTTGTTTCCACCACAGAAAAGGTAATTGTGACCTTTTCTCACAATTCTGACTTTTTTTTCTCGCAATTGCAAGTTTATATCTCACATTTCTGAGTTTATATCTCACAATTCTGAGAGAAACAAGCTTATATAGATTTAAATAAATGAATAAATTTCCCGATGTTTCTAAATTCTGTACACTTTGCTCACATAAATTAAATAGTTAATGCACATTTGAGTGGTTGTTGACTGATACAAGTGCTTAACTCTTAATTACAGGGTCATCAGGTTCAGCTTTCCATGAGCCAATAAGATTTAGTTACATAAGAGCTGCAGGTAATTCTAGTGGGCGCTCAGGGAAACGTCTTACTGTGCTTCCATGAAAGTTTGACATTCACCCAAAAACCACAGTTTTATCCCACAATGTCAAGTTGATGATTACAATAAATATCAACCATATCCACCCTAACAAAACTTTTGAGTCAAGAGTCATGGCACAGCATATAATTTTCCTCTCTAAAGAACAGTTGTGGCACTGTGCAATGAACACGCTAAGACCTAAACATAATTCAAACTGGATCTTTATTGGCAAACGTGGTCACTAGCTTTTGTTTTCTTGGCCAAAGGGAGAGGGGAAATCTTTTGTGTCTCTCAATCTTAAACATGACACTGGTTCAGTCAATAATCAACAGCAATTAAACAATCTGCTGAGAGGAATTTACCACCTTTTAAACCAAAGGAAAAGCTGCTGTGGCCACATCCACAAGTCAGTTCTAAAGATATATGACTTCTGTTGCAACACAATGCCATTTCCTCTCGCAAATCCAACTGAAAGAAAGTGACAAGCGACCCCAAACTCCTTTAAAGACCTCAGCCGCTGAAAAAACCATTAGCATATTATGTCATGGAATTTTGTGAAGAAAAAGGCAAAACAGAGAGATGTCCGAGCTTACAAGGCAAGAGTCGCACACCTTCGGAGCCCCAGCAAAACACAAGCTGAGTGTGCAATGAATGAGATGAATGCTTTGATGACTAAGTTTGGCAATCACTACCTGCTAGTCTTCTCCATATATGGAGCCTGAGAAGTTAGAGTTAAAGCTAAGCTCTGCCCACTGGCTCTTGTACTAGTAATTGTCTGCTGTCTAAACAGTGTAAGGAGGGGACGAGCATGAGAGTGATGGTGCAAGTATGAGAATGCATTCATGTTTGGGAGAGGCAGATTAAGAGTAAGAAAGATTCTGAAAGGGAGCGAGAGACTGTTGATAGTATATCTTGGCTTAATGTATTGTGTCAAGTGTAAGTGTGTGAAAGTGCAATGTGAGCGTGTGCTGTTGATAGGACATAGCAAAACACATAGAGATGAAATCAGCTATCTGAAGTTGAGACATCATCAGTCATCATTGCCCTGCCAAGGCTGACTATATATGGATATGACCTCGCTAAACCACTTCCTACTTACTCATAGTGAGGCAGACTGTAGGCAAACCTTCATTTCTTTTTTTCACTAAAAGAATGAATGAGGAACACACCAAAAAAAAAAAAAAAAAGAAATTCAACTGTAACATGAAGGAAATACTATAAACAAATATCAGGAACTTTTCTGTATATTGTGAAGGTTGGATTTACGTAAGATATTGAAATATGCAAGCATGTGTTAAGGAAAGAGACTTATATTGTGCAGTTTTAACCAAAAGTAAAAATCTTCTTTCTTCAATCAAAATTCCCCAGTATCTTTGACCAAGCACTGCTTCATTCATTAGGCCTAGAAGTTTCAATCTGATTTCCATGAGAAAGGCCATGTGACAAGGGCCTTGAATTCTTGACATTGTTACCATGTGACACACTTAAAGATTTCCTTTTATGGCGGTTGCTGTTACATCGACCAGAGGGCGAGGCATAGCACAGCCAAAGTGCACAAACGTTCTACAGCAAAAGCCCTTGAGGAAATAAATATGAAGAATCCTTTTGCGGACAAAGTTAGAGGAAAAAATGCAGCGCATGCTAAGCAGGATTTCTTGCTATATTGTATCTTATCACTCGTCATCTAAATTCTTAACATATCTGGTGATGTCATGGGTTGCTGTCATACTCAAATGACAAACATAGTTTCACAGGCCTGAATGTGTATAAAAATATTTAACTTTTACAAAAACATGTTTTTCATACTTAATTTACATTATACATTATACATAATTTACATTACATTATTTCATGTAAATTACATTACATTAACAGTAGTTAAATGTACATTACGTGTACGTCTTTCACACATTTACAAAAGCTACTCTTTCCGTTGGGAATTATTCAGAGCTCTGCGCCACACCTGTTCCATAAAAGCTGCCAAATTGTTCTACAAGAAAGGACTTGTCTATTGCTTCTCATTCACAATCAGTGCCTCTGGAGTCACTGAAGAAATGGCAAAAGACTTGTAAGGATTGTGGCAAAAGGTTACCAAAAGAACAGAAAACCTAGGTTATGTTAATGTTATGTTCAGCTAAGTCACAAAATGAAGTGATTGTTTTGATTTCTTTTCAGCATTACATTAATGACTGATAAAATGAGTTGTACATATAAAAAAAAAAAAAACAGAACAAATAAATAAAATGCCTTCTGGTGGAAGGAATTATATTCAAAAAATAATCAGACAATACAATTATACAATAAAAATGGCCCCCATTAATAAAGTAATAAAGCACCCATATTAGGTGGGCAGCTGTTTACAAAGTAATTTAAAAAACCTGTTTGTTGCTGTAATTTTTACACATCAGTGAGAGTTAGGCGTGCATTGCATGGCATGATGAGAAACAGTAGGCACATACTATTTAGCTGTACATTCCTGAGTAAAGCTCTCTCCACACCAAAATATTTGAATGAGATTTCCTGTGCAAACTTGCAAAAGAAATGACATCCCTTAAAAAAATACACTTCCTGTAAGACATGCGTAGATCATTCCCTTATTTGGCAACTAACAATGGCCTTTGGTTTTCAGGCTGTGGAATTTGAGTCTTTTAAGGAAGGAGCTATATTTTAATGAACATATTTTCTTGACTGGGTCAAATCTGGATCTTTTAAAAGTCAAAGTGTTCAAATCTGGTTAAAGTTAAGACAAATCTGTGTTAAAGAAAATGACAATTGTTAATTATTAGGTCAGTGCTCAGCCGTTGGTTAAACTGGCAGTGGAGAGTTGGTGTATGTTTTGTGCACAGATGACCCAATATAGGTCTCTGCCAATATTAATGTTGGACCTGAGACAACTCAGTTAGTCTAGCCAGAGATGTTATGTGTGAGTGCCACACCTCATCACCTCATCACACACTCACAGGCATCACTCAGGAATGGCAGATATTTTATGCACAAGAGACATTAATATGAAACTCTTGAAATTATGAATAGGGTCATTACAAAATGACAGCAAGTTTTGGTAACACTTTAGTTTAGGGTCCAATTCTCACTATTAACTAGTTGCTTATTAGCATCATGCATATTACTAGGGTATTGGCTGTTTAATAGTATTTATAGAGCACATATTAATGCCTTATTCTGCATGACCATATTCTACATCCCTTAATCCTACCCAATACCTAAACATAACTACCTTACTAAGCAGTAATTAGTAGTTTATTGAGTAGTTTATTAACTAACTATTAACTATGACGTTTGCATAGTTAATAGTTAGTTAATAGTGAGAATTAGACCCTAATCTAAAGTGTGACCCAAGTTTTCATTACAATATTTAGATAAAGGTTCTGGTGGAGCCAACATGACTGGCATGATTAGCAGACGCTAGTCTGGCAATTTTTCAAAACATTTTCTGAAGAAAAAGTGAAGCTTTCCTGTGCTAAACTTGCTGAAATTATGCTACGGTACACTCTCAGAAAAAAGGTACAGCACTGTCACTGGGGCAGGACCCTAAGGTACAAAAGTGAAAAGGTACATCTTTGTACCTTACTTAGCCCTAAATGGTACATATTAGTACTTTAAAAGTACATATTAGTACCTTTTCGCTTTTGCACCTTAGGGTACTGCCCCAGTGACAGTGCTGTACCTTTTTTCTGACAGTGTATTCTGCTTTCTTGCTAGGGTGCTATTACGCTGTTCTAAGTAGTTGCTAAGAGGTTCTTAACTTGCCCAACTGAACAGAGCCCACCACAACGTCTCTATGAAATTTGCATAATATCATCATGCAATTTCCATAGAATAAACTGTGCAGGACCAATTTTCAGCTGAAGTTTAATACTTAGGTTTAAGAGGTTTGGAAAATGAGTTCAGCTATTCAGAGTCTGAAATGACGATTTGCAACTGATGAAAGCAAATGTTCTGAAAGCATCATTTCCATTTTGCATTAAGTGTATGTTTGACCAAAGGTCATGAATGTCGAAACTGCTCTCAGATATATAAAATTCTATTAGCATGCAGGATCTCTTTCCTGCTGGAATTACTCAACTTCCTATGGCAGGCTTAAGCTATGCTGCTGTTACGCACAGTAATCTCTCCCATGCTGGTTTAAAGGCTGACTGAGTCTGGAGTGTGGACGTGCACGTCTGACTCATTCCAGGGCCAATCCCTGCTCAGCCCTCCTCTCGCAAGCAGACAGATGGTGGAGGGTCGATTAGCAGGCCTATGGTCCAAGTAGAAAAGCAGATATTGCTAGAAACTGACCCATACTGTAGTCCCATCTCACATCCCCTCTATAGCTCTGGGTAAATCCCAGTGCATTTGGAGAAGAAAACTGCAGGGCACACAGTAGTGGAACCAAAGTAGCCATGAATTAATCCCACATTCCAGTATGTCAAATGATCATAAGCATGCGTTGAGAATGTCTGGACTTAAAATGGTAAATATGGTTTTTATGCAATCTCTGGAGCAGCATGCAGAAATTCTATCATTATAAGTTATTTACATCTCAGTCATAGGGAATAAGCCCCTGGAGTAGTCACAGTGGGGTGCTAATAAGCCACTGATCTCCATTGATCAGCCAGCACTGGTGTGAGCAGAACTTTTTAATACACATTCTAGTACAAGAAGGTGGCAAAACATATGCAGCATTAATGGGATGGTTCACCCAAAAATTATCGTCCCAAACTTGTATGATGTATTCTTTCTTCTGTGGAACACAAAAGAAGATATTTTGAAGAATGTGTTTTTGTCTGTGTTTTTGACCATAGAATGACTGCTTTGGACCCCACTGACTTTCAATTAATGGGCCAAATCATTCAACAGTTCCAAGAAATAAATTCATGCAGGATTGGAACAACATCAGGGTCAGTGAATAATGACAATGTTTGAATTTTTGCATGAACTATTCCTGCTTTAAATGATGAAAGGTGATGGTACACAAATCTATATGTTGAAGTGTACATGCAGTCAGCCATAAATGGAAACTCTCTACTAGTTATTACAGCAAAGAGGAAGTGAAGATTTGGTATGGTAAGAAAGAATACAGTAACAACTGTTATACTGAGGAACACAAAAATGAGGAACAGTGGGTTTTTTTTCTTGGTTAGTATCAAATCCTGTTGCAAGTAGATTGACAGCATAAACAAAGATACAAAAAATTCTCTGTCTGCTATAGTTCGGCTTAGAATCCCTTTGGAACATAATTTGGTTGAATGTCAAAACCACCATAAATGTATTTCAAATCAAGCATTACCACATAATACTTGAGCATATAATGCATATAAGGAGATGGACGAGTGGATATGAATCCTTTTGGGCTATAAAGTAGGGGGCTAATCCAATCTCTAGACTAAGAGGCCAGCTGTCAGTATAAATGTGACTTCCTTTCCAGCTTGAGTATTTGACTTTACTTCCACACCATCAAGCAACCAAGTATAAGTGAATCTAAAATCAATCGGTGGTCCTTCTGCTATTTGTGGGGGGCAAATGGTGCCCTTCTGCTCTGCTTAAATGCTTGTTTCAAGATGAAAGTTTTTCTGGGGGGGGGGGTGGTGGTGGTGGGGGGGGGGGTTGTGCAGTGGGGGCTAAGGTGTTTGGTGATTTGGATAATGAACTGTTGAACTGAGTTTCATGCCAGACAGCAAACTTCTAAATGCAACAGATTTCACAAAAACAACACACCCAGAAAGTGGTCCTTTGAGAAGAACTTCATAAATATATATCTTATCATCATGTTGCATAGTGTGTTAGGATAGCTTTGGTATCAGGAATGAGATAAGAAGTTGTGAACTCTGAAGAACAATTACATTATCATGGTGACAGCCCACAACATAATTTTTATTGCACTGGATATCTTATGTCATGGGGCAAAGCTGAAGATCATTAGGATAGTACCTTATTTAGAGATGAATGGAAACGTTGAAGTGGGGGAAGGCAGGCTGCTATCAGGGAAGGGTGGTGGTCCTCAGGGGAACTATGGACTCACAAAAGCACATCTGCTGTAACAAGACCCCAGTCCAATCTACAAAAGTTACAAAGAGAAGCATGGTTGTTCAAAGTAAAAAACTGGCTGCATTGTAAGTCACATTGTATATCACATCACATTAACCATAGTTTGATGCCTAGTTTCTATTTGCAAATGGTGTGTTTATAAGGCGGGGGGGGGGGGGGGACTTTCTTTAGACTTTCTTACTTTTATGCTTATATAACCCTTCTCATTAAATCTCTTAATGCCATGCATGTTGGTTTAATTGCTGATGCTAGAATAATAAAACTAAAGTAGTTATATTTGTTGTGCATTGTTAAACCATAATCTATATTCAGATTATCACATCTAAGAATTTAATTCAAAGAAACTCATTTTACATTTTATTTTACAAAAAAAGCACTTGAAATTTAAAAACATTCTTGTCAAATATATTGTAAATGTATTAAAGACAAATAAGTCACAAAACCACACTGTCCTTGGTCTCAGCAAGAGATTTTGACATAATCAGCTGTTTTTGTTTATAACTGCCATTGAAGGCCATGAGCATTACTCCCTATTTACAGATTAAAAAATCACATGTAGCTTGCCAACATCACTTCTGCTCAAGCACAGCCTTATCTATTATTCAAACTATGACAACATCTGAAATATGCAAGAAATATTTTTTAATGTAGTTGACCATGAATATCTTCACCGTTATTTTTTTTTTTACAATGGAAACAATGTTCTTAAGATTTATCATTATTATAAATCTATCGAAACAATAAGTCAATAATGTGTAATATATTTTTAAACAAGAAACCAGACTTGCCTATGAAACATGTACAACAAGACATTTAATTGGTCAAGACAAAGACTTGAATGCTGACATATTTACGACATGTCTAATATAAACCTGGGCTAGGCCCACTTACAGCCTTCAACAACTACTATACCTTTATGATCATCACCATGTAACATGCACACACCTATGCATGTAAAAAATATTACTCTGTAAAACAGTGAATTTTGCACAGGCAACAATTACAGGAACGCAAGCTCCATTCATTCCAAGTTTCATTACAATTTCTTTGACAACATTACCTAATGAGCTCAGACCAGCTAGTTGCTTCTACAGGAAACAACAGTCATTTCACTTGGTTATCATCATTTCAATGAAAAATACCCCTATTTTGCATAGAGAAGTACATGGTAGATTCACACACAGAAGTATTATTGTGAATACAATAAGAAGTAAATGACCTACAGAGCTGCTGATGTGTTAAATTGAAAACACAACACAGTAACAAGGAGGTGTCCACCACTATGATGACCAATACTGGCACTTGTAACCTTGCACAGACTTTTTGAAAGGTTAAAGAGAGTCTTACATGCGTTATCACAACAAAATACGCAATTACGTAGGACTATGTATTAATATTCGCAAATAAAAGGGTCAGTTTTTGATAAAAATCGCCTAGGCCTTATTCTTCAACCAGTCTAGCTTCCCCTTCTTTCACTCTCAAGTTGCAAGAAAGCAAGTGTAGCAATGTGCACGCGACAGCCGGGTGTGTGACGCTGGACCAATCAGAGAGCAGAGCTCCGAAAGTTTACCTTTTATGGCTAGAGCCGGGCATATGCTGCCGTATAAAAGAGCGCGCCCAGCTTTTCAACCTCACTTTGAGCTCCTCCACACGCAGCTAGTGCGGAATATCATCAGCTTGTAACCTATTCTCTTAAGTCGACAAACCCCCCCCAAACCTAAGGTGAGTTGAATTTCTAGCTTTTAGAGCATTTTATTGCATTTTTAGTTTATTAATATTAATTTAAATGTGTAACTAGAATGTATAAATAAAACTGGATAAAGTCATTAAACTAAGTTACCGGTCTTTTTGCTGTTAATTACTAAATCTGCTTAAAAACGGTAGTTATTCTTTAATACGTGGTTATTTGTATGTAAATGATTGTTGTATTATAACTGTTTACTGGACATGTCAGCTGGAAATGACGGTAACCGTTGTAGGCACGACATTGAATGGGCCGGTGTGAAATAAGCGTTTACCTCCATTAACATTTAAGATGTGCTGTGGTTAACCGTGCTTTAGCAGTTATAAACACGACTTTACAGTTTTAAGGGTATTTGTGAGGCATGTTACACACTTGATTGATAGCCGGCATGGGAAGTTCTTTGTGCAGGCGTTGCTGCAGCAGGGTGTGACCTACTTTAGCTAGCCGGCTAACCAGCATTCACCTTCTGTAAACCTGGTGAATCTACTTTTTACTTATACAACCTAGCTGGTCAAAGACCAGCTATTATTTTACTTTCAACACATCCAACATTTTTAGAGAATATTGACTCTTTATATCGTAGACCGTCAGTCTTTACGTAAGACGGAAGATTAGTCGAGTATTTCATGTTCACCATTAAAGCGTTTCGAAATATAAGGTGTGGTAATTTTAACCGGTGTAATGTGTTCTAGTTGCTCTTAAACTTATAACGTACTTGTGTCGAACATTAATTTATCTTAAATCTCATTGATAGACTAGAATATAAACTGAATGGGCTAATGGTGATCGCTCACAAGCGCTTTGGTGTGAAGTCTGCTCTTATGGAGTCAATGAAGTGACTGCAGATCTGTGACGCAGTAATGTTGGGCAGACACCCGTCGAAATTCGGTTGTGTAATTGATACCAGGCGAGGATGGAAGAGGATGTAAAACTACATTCGTGTAGAATTTAGGGAGTGGCCCTGGCCTGATGAATGTCGAAATCTGTTCCTTTTTACTGAACTCTGACTCTGGCTGAGTGCCACACCGCCGGCAGCCGCAAAGCGGCTCAATCCATTGCCTTTTATGGTAATAATGAGAGAATGCAGAGGGACTTCCTTTGTCTGGCATATCTGAGGCGCGTATTGTCACTCTAGCACCCTCTAGCGGTCAGACTGTAGACTGCAGCACGAAACAGGAAGTTGACTCCACATGGTCACATGCTCACTGACACTTTCATGGCAGCAGTGCACTTCTAAAACGTTTTCTCTTTTACAGTTCAGCCATGGATGATGAAATTGCCGCACTGGTTGTTGACAACGGATCCGGTATGTGCAAAGCCGGATTCGCTGGAGATGATGCTCCCCGTGCTGTCTTCCCATCCATCGTGGGTCGCCCCAGACATCAGGTGAGAAGCGGAGGATAAATAGTTTTGAGCTGACCCATAATGAGAATTATTTTCATACTTTAAATGTTATTAGTTTCTAGTTCCTAAACCTTTTACAAAAATTAACATGCTTTTCTTTATTACAGGGTGTCATGGTTGGTATGGGACAGAAGGACAGCTATGTTGGTGACGAGGCTCAGAGCAAGAGAGGCATCCTGACCCTGAAGTACCCCATTGAGCACGGTATTGTCACCAACTGGGACGATATGGAGAAGATCTGGCATCACACTTTCTACAACGAGCTCCGTGTTGCCCCAGAGGAGCACCCCGTCCTGCTCACAGAGGCCCCCCTAAACCCCAAGGCCAACAGGGAAAAGATGACACAGGTTGGTTTTTGGCTCGCAAATGGTGATTTGAAGTCTCTTGTCTGTCCTGTTACCTCATTTAAGTTCTCCTTTTCATTCGTTCACTTCCTCCAGGCTTTGTTTCCTCTGAGCTCCTGAGTTTCTCATCTTTTTGTTGGAAGCAGCAGGTTATCTATACTTTTGCCTGCCTGTTTTGCAGTCCTCTGCATTCTTATTCTTTGTGCACTTTTGTTTCTTTACTCTGGATTTCCAACTAACCCCTGCATGGATGTGTGGATGTGCTGTAATCATTTGAGCATCAGTTAACTTATCCACTCGTCTTTCCAGATCATGTTCGAGACCTTCAACACCCCTGCCATGTACGTTGCCATCCAGGCTGTGCTCTCCCTGTATGCCTCTGGTCGTACCACTGGTATCGTGATGGACTCTGGTGATGGTGTCACCCACACTGTGCCCATCTACGAGGGTTACGCTCTGCCCCATGCCATCCTCCGTCTGGACTTGGCTGGCCGTGACCTGACTGACTACCTCATGAAGATCCTGACCGAGAGAGGCTACAGCTTCACCACCACAGCCGAGAGGGAAATTGTCCGTGACATCAAGGAGAAGCTCTGCTATGTGGCTCTTGACTTCGAGCAGGAGATGGGCACCGCTGCTTCCTCCTCCTCCCTGGAGAAGAGCTATGAGCTGCCTGACGGACAGGTCATCACCATTGGCAATGAGAGGTTCAGGTGCCCAGAGGCCCTGTTCCAGCCATCCTTCTTGGGTAGGTTTCTTGACAAACATTGCCTTGTGTTTGTGAATGTACTCTAGATTTGATTTTGAAGGGAGTTAAAGAACTCTGGTAACCATTTTTCGCTCTGCAGGTATGGAATCTTGCGGTATCCATGAGACCACCTTCAACTCCATCATGAAGTGTGACGTTGACATCCGTAAGGACCTGTATGCCAACACTGTATTGTCTGGTGGTACCACCATGTACCCTGGCATTGCTGACAGGATGCAGAAGGAGATCACATCCCTGGCCCCTAGCACAATGAAAATCAAGGTGAGCGGTGGTCTGAACTTTGACCCTTACTCTTCATATCAGTCTGTAACTGAACACATGGCAACTCTGCATCATGCTAATTGTTCATTTCTCCACAGATCATTGCCCCACCTGAGCGTAAATACTCTGTCTGGATCGGAGGGTCCATCCTGGCCTCCCTGTCCACCTTCCAGCAGATGTGGATTAGCAAGCAGGAGTACGACGAGTCTGGACCATCCATCGTCCACCGCAAATGCTTCTAAATGGACTGTTACCACTTCACGCCGACTCAAACTGCGCAGAGAAAAACTTCAAACGACAACATTGGCATGGCTTTTGTTATTTTTGGCGCTTGACTCAGGATCTAAAAACTGGAACGGTGAAGGTGACGGCAATGTTTTTTGGCAAATAAGCATCCCCGAAGTTCTACAATGCATCTGAGGACTCAATGTTTTTGTTTTGTTTCTTTAGTCATTCCAAATGTTTGTTAAATGCATTGTTCCGAAACTTATTTGCCTCTATGAAGGCTGCCCAGTAATTGGGAGCATACTTAACATTGTAGTATTGTATGTAAATTATGTAACAAAACAATGTCTGGGTTTTTGTACTTTCAGCCTTAAAATCTTGGGTTATTTTTATTTTTTTTTTTTCTTTGTTCCAAAAAACGAAGCTTTACCATTCAAGATGTAAAGGTTTCCATTTCCCCCTGGGCATATGTAAAAGCTGTGTGGAACGTGGCGGTGCCAGACATTTGGTGGGGCCAACCTGTACACTGACTAATTCAATTCCAATAAAAGTGCACATGTGTAAGACATCCTATTCCTGTGTGACTTCCTGTGTTGGTGCTGAATTAACTTATTCAAGTATCTTGGTAGACTCAATTTAATGACACGTTTCTTGGTGTTGTATCCACAATCCAATTCCCTACATTTAGTTCCAGAGTACTCTGGTGAAAGTTAAATGGGTTATCTTGACCTGACTCTTAAATTGGGTGTTGTAGGTGGCTTTAACCAACTCTAAACTGTTTTGAGCTTAAAATGGTGTACATGCAAAATCACTTGCTTTCAAATGATCAGACTAAACTAGCAGAACCTGTAAGGCATTTGATCAAGATTATCTAAATGTAGCTAGAAACTGCTTTTCATCTTCATTGGGATGAAACTACACCAGCTTTGTAGGACCCAATTTAAAAATGGAGGTCAGTTATAGGTTTGCCACCTGTAACTGCTTATGTATATAAACTCCAATATCAAGAAATTTAATGTCAGCATGACTATGGGACACTTAAAGTATGGGGAAAGTAATGAAGTTATAATTAACAGTCATTTTTAGAGGTTAAATTACTTCTAGGTTTTTTTTTTTTTTTTTTTTAATCTGAACAGTTTATTAATCAGTTCATTAAGTCTTAGGGAGCTGTTGAGTACAAATTTATATTTGTGCCTTTATATTGAAGTCTGAACACGAGCATTATGCCGCCTCATGGTCAGATGGTGCTGCATTTTATTTTGTACTTCACATAACTGCACAGCAGATGGCGCTACACCCACAGGAAATGAAATTCTTATCGAATTCAATCTTTGAATGGAGAAAACCGCTACTGAGCACTAACTCAATGGTGCAAGAGGCAGTGGTTTCTCTTGGGAATAATCAAAACATGTCTTTTTTTTTTAATAAGTGACATGAAATAGAATAACAAAACGTGGCACATATCCAATTTGTGCTAACAATATAAGTGGCTGCTGTTTTTAAGTTGATCCTGGTGTGCTTGAACTTTGGTTATTGATGTAGTAGATACTTATAAAATATGGGTGCCCTAGTTGCATATGATTTACTGCAAGCTGCTTCTCTTCTGACAGCACTTGATGAAAAATGATCAAGAGAGTTTCCTGCTGTGTACATCTGTGCCTGTAGAATAGCCTAATACAGATTGTACTTTATTAATATAACCGAGGTAGCCTTTTTACTTTCGTTCTATTGAATAACATCAAACTAAATCAATATTCCTTCTCTTTAGATTTACTTTAGCTGTATCTTTTATTACCACTTACCATTTAATTGTTATTTTTGTAAAGCCGTCTCAAAGACTAACCTTTAATGTTTTATTCATTAAGCACAAATGATTTACAAATGAAACGCATGACTCTTGTGAATCTCATAATCAGCCGAGTTAATCTGAATTCGCTCCCTACCCCCAACACAAGCACAAAATGCCATTCATCCCTTTAATTTAGCCTCCCACGTACATTCATACATCCCACGGGGACGTGTGTCTCAGCAAACGCCCGGTCTCTTGATTGTATTGGGGTATATGTCCACGCAAGGCCATGCACGAATGTTCCCCTCCATTCATGATGAAATAATTACACAGAGAAACAAGCCAGACATCAGCATTCACAGAGCTATTTCCCATTGATTGCACAATTATTGGAGAGACTCATTTAGTCCTATCCCACAGACATGATTTATGGTTGATTGCTTAATGCAGATACACTCAAGTATGTTTTATTTTTGTTGTGATTTTTAAATGAACAGAAGCGAGGGGTGCTGCTGGAGGTCAGTGTTTGTGATATGGACGAACTCCAGTGTCATTAGATCCATTGTGTTCGGTGCCCCTCTGGGCTAGAGCTGTGGTCAAATGAGCGCCGGAGGTCTCAGAGCAATTTTGAGGTGCCTCACAGACAGTGTCCGACTGAGCGGGTGGGATGTGTCACATCCAGGACATACACTCTGTAGTGTTATTTTAGTCTCATTGAGATAGGCTACTATAGTTTTCATTAGATTTTTGAATTAGTTTTTATATTTATATATACAGTTTTCTTTTTAATCTTATTTTTTTTTAGTTTTGTTGTGTGCTTTTGTTATTATTGCAGTTTTATTTATTTTAGTACGTCAAATTAAACTAAACGAAAATGAGGTATGTTGCCTTGGCAACTAGAGCGTCCCTAATTAATTTGCGTACTTATGCCCTAATCTATGACGTTTTGTAGATAATTAGTGTGAGTGTGTTCATACTGAAAATTACCAAAAGAAAAAGGACACTTTAAATACCCGGATGATGCACTTAATTAACCGGAAAAAACGAAGGCTGTGTCCGAAATCGCCCCCTATACCCTCATTCACTATTCCCGTTAGTACACTAATATAGTTCACTTGAAGGAGTGAATAAAACGAGTCAGCCAGAGTGCGGCAGAAGGGCTGCCGCTTTTGCATAGTTTGCGCTTGCTGTTTAATAATTATTTGACACTTAGCAAACTGGCAGCTCCAGTAGTAATGAAAATATTTATCTGTCATGGAAACTATAGCATGTATAAACATTAATTAAACAGTTTAATAATAAATTTAAAAGGAATTTATACTTGTATGATATTACGCTGTACCCACATTTGACCAGCAATTTGGAAAATGGATGGATGGATGATTCAGATGTGGGTGCCATCTTCTGGCGAGACGAGGGAATTAATTCACTACCACAGTGGATTATGGGTATTCTCTAGCCTTTGGTGCTGCGTTCAAGTTCGTTTTTATTATGCCCTTCACTCGCTAACTTCCCTCCGTTGCATGAGTTCCCACTACTGGCGGAACCTTTGCAATGGGCTGAACTGGAACATCTTAAGCCCTTGATCACTTGGAATCCACTATGGAGTTGATTTATTATTATTTTTTTCCCTTACGAAATTGTTTAATGCAGCATTCTATATGTATATAGGTGTGTTTGGGTTGTTTTAAATGTTTAAAAAAAATAATTAAAATAGAGTTGTTTGTGGTGGGGTAAATTAAACGCGATATGCGGTGACGTCACAATCGTGTTGCATTGTGCAATATAAAGCTGCCTGAAGTGTACATATGAAGTAGACTCGCTCCCTCGGTCAAAATCGAGGGAGCGAGGGTCTGTTCATATAAACTTCCCTCGTCCACTTCACGAAGTGGAACGCACTTCAAAATGGCGGCGGGGATTCCCCGGAGGGGAAGTGCTTAGGGAAGTTCGCAAGTGCGTGTCTAAAAGTGGAGTGGGACGCAGCCTAGGTGTACACTCGTTATTGCGGTGCATTGTGGGATTGAATGAGTGCACTCCATAATGTCCACTATGGTTTCGGATACCACTACAAATGACTGTCCCCTCAAATAGTGCCCTATTTAAGGGTATAGGGGGTGATTTTGGAAACAGCCGAAGTGTGGATTTTGGAAACAGCCAATGTCGGACACTTCATGCACTAACTGTTGCAGCTTTAATTACATGGGGTGGGGGGGATGTATCAACTTTGATATTGAATGACAAAATAACCTTAAAACATTCATACACTACAGGGTTCAGTACATAGTGCATAAGTACATAGTGCATAAATGCATAGTATAGTGCGTCATTTGGGCCACAACTTAGTTGAAATAAAATAAGTTTAAAGTCGGCATGAAATGGAAGCTGTGATAGTCTTTACTTCGCTATATTGTGACATATATATTCGAGTAAAACAGCTTCTCGAACAAGAAAAAATGTAGTGCGGGACTTGATTTTGTCCATCAGGAATTGTTTGCTGTGATGTCATGTGATTGACAGGTTGTCCCGCCCTCACGCCAGTAAACACATCAGAAAAGAGATGTCACTGCAAAAGAGAGGGGAAGATATTTTGATTATAGATTATGAGGACAAATAAAAATAAAAAACGTGCACAAATTAATAATTTATAATAAATACAGCAATATTCCATAAAAACAGGAATTATCCATTTTGATTTGGTGACTTTTTTTTTTATTCAGTTAAAAATGATTTTATTTCAAGTGACAAAGTTTTTTTCTTTTCTTCATAGTTTTAGTAAACTATAATAGCACTGTATCTACCCTGATTCTCCAGCTGAAACCTTGGGAGAGGAGAAATGATCTGATATCTTCGACCAGATATATATCTGGGCCGCCAGATGCTCAGTATCTGTGATGATCTAGCCTTTTTCTAATTTAGAGAAATAAATCTTTTCATCATCCGGTGTAGTATAATTGATCGGTTACAGTGTCCTTGTAAAGTTTCATTTGAAAAGTGCGTCTTCCACTTTTAGTACAGAGTCCCATTTCCTGCAGAGCCCAGGGGACAGTTATAATGGCAGGTAACTCATCATTAGGAGACACTTCTGCAATATGTTACAATACTTACGAGAAGACGCTTGAATGCTTCTGTTTCCATTTTGCTCTCTCTGTTTTTTATTTAAATTCATATAGTTTTTAAATGACTGCATGACACAAAAAGAATTAGTATTATGGATGCACACAAGAACAGAAAATAGATGGTAAATTATGCATTTTATTCAAGTTAACCACTATTTGCAGTTTTCTTTCTAGAATTATATGTAAAATATTTGTATAACTCAAATCTGCTATGTCACCTAACCCCAATATAAATTTCATTAAAAGTGTGGGGAATGTGCCGCAGTGAAGGAAATTGAGAAGATGTTGTCTGAAGTAATGGATAATCCACGAGGGGGACCAAACGCAAGCCGTCTGTCCATTGAGCAGTTTAACTCTGGCCTCAAATAAAAGCAAAATATTGAGAAAGTGAGACAAGCCATCTGGATGTCAAATCTTCAGCTATTCTAATAAACAATATCTCATCTTTCATCTTCTAGTCTTGGAATAATAAATCCAATCATGCAAATAAATAGATTCTTTAATTCCAAGTTCAATTTGCTTGCGGATTAGAGGCTTTCTGAGCCGTCAGAGGGATTCTATACAACGTCCCTATTTACTGGATGTCACATTCATCATGTTTTTCATTACAGCTCCGCACAGGCTCGGCACTGAATGATGTGCAAGAAGTTGCTTTACACTGTCACTCCACAAAGTCAAGGTGTTGTGATCATCCCTGCATTGCTTGGACTTGTGCAACAAACACTGTCATGCCACTTTAGAAAGAATCAAACCAAGGTTTCTTTATTTATCCACGTGTTAAATAGCTAATAAAAAAATATTCACTGTATAAAATACGGTGACAGTGTTTCAAACATTACGGGAGGCATTTTGTTGCCTATTTTACTTAGGCCCATATTTCATTAAACAATATAATATTAATACCCCAGCCTTTGTGCCATAAAAATACTGATACAAAAGGCCCACATGATGAATTCATCATAATATCCCTTTCCATGAACAATTTCTAATGCTAATGCATTGTTGCAAAACGCCATCAGTGTAACACACGACTATGAACATTGACTGAACAACATGCAATGAAACATAACCAATATGTGCATAAATACATGAAACTCTAACGTATCGCTGATTGGTTGTCTCGCGGCCGTTACTACAGCCAATCGGGCATTTCTTCCTATCTAGGCTAGTATGTATATATTCGGTCCGACACAGGTAGCGTTAGACTGCACGTTCGTCTTCACGCTCCTCCACCCCAGCACCACCTGTCTAGATCTGCTACGGGGGTCTCTTTGCAGCAGCACTTAATGTCACCTTGTTTTATGGAGCAAGTATTCGTACTTGCTTTGCAGCAGCAGCAGTTTTATTTTCGGTGTTTTCGTGGTCTAGCAGAGCGAGTTTGTGTACTTGCCTGCAGCCACAGCAGCAGCGTAGCAGATCAAAACCAATCCTATTTACATCTACAGTAACATTACTCATTTAATAAAATTGTGTTCAAACTATTCCGAGAGTTGTCATGACTGAACTGAAAACATTTAACAATAATACTATTTAAATAAGATAATCAAATGATTTAATATTAACATCAACAATCAGGTCCTTTATACTGTTGTTGTTGTTGCTGACGTTATAAAAGCAATTAGCTAAATGTATATAGCATCGAACATCATAACCTAAAACTCTCATAATGCATTATTTACTCATGTTATTTTAAACCTCACACTCGTACGATTTCAAAAGACATGAACCTGAGTCTTTTTTGCAGCTTGACAACACTCAAACACTCAACAAACAGCAGCTTTGGAAAGACATGAGGGTAAGTAAATGATGACATAATTTTTATTTTTGGGGCAACTGTCCTTTTAAGTGGCTTATTGCTTCATTGAGACCTTGACGTGGTACACAAAGGCATGTAATCATAATGTCCTGAGACAAAATGAGTATTTCCCCACTAATGACTGTCTTATTATAACATTTGTGTTATAATGACACCTGAATATTCTCTACAGACTCATCTCTTCACAGCCCATTGACCTGCTGTCTTCATTTAAACAGAGCGTTGTGTTAGTTGTAATGTGCACATAAGTGAGTAACAGCAGCTCTCCTGTGCTCAGTTCGTTTGCATGTGTTGTCAGAGGAGCTTTTCTCCACATACAGATATACGTAAGTGATGCCTTTACCAAAAAGCACCATGTGTGCCATATTTTTTAGACATATACCATTTTAAAAGCATCATATAGAACTGCCATTGAACGTTTAGGAGTTCATGAAGCAGATGGCACAGCAGGTGCAGAGTCCCGTTCTGGGTGCATGGTTAGAATGTAGGCCTACCTGTCAAAAAACACACTCCATCCCTGAATCTGTAAATCTCTCACCTGTGTTTTCACTTACACAGCTGGAGGTGACATCCCTGCAGCATTCAAGACATTTACAATGCAGGCATGAGATGGGAAGGTTGAATTCTCAGGAAATGGCAGGCAGCCCCCCAAAAAAACTGAATTATTTTTTGCTTAGCGGTCAGCCTTTTTGTCACTCCCTTGCTGCATGACATTTACAGACAAAATGACAGAAGCTATCAGAGAAATAATGTGTTTGTTGAGGTGGGCAGCATCACAGCTAACTAACACATCACAGTTGGGACACAAGATGGGCCTTGGCAAGTGCGTCATAATGTAGCACTCCACTGGGGACACCGGTAGAACTGCACTGCTGCAAGTTTTTTGCTCTTCTAAATGCAATTACAATGAATAGGGACTGAAGCTTTCAAGCTTCTAAAAGGACACAACAACACCATTAAAGTAAATGCACTCTAAAAGTGATCATATTACTTGTGCACTATATTATATTCTTTTGAAGCCATATGATAGCTTTGTGTGAGAAACAGGGTTATTATCATTAACTAAAACTATTACAAACCTTTTTGTTAATTAAAATAAAGCTGAAATAAAAATAAAATAAAATGAAATATATATTAGATACAAATTTATTTCAGTTAATTGCCAATGAAACATTTTTAATTTAGTTTCAGTTGAAACAAAAATTAGGGTGAATACTGGTAAAGTGGGACACTTTCTGATAATTTACCTTCGGCATAATTTTTTATTATGATCCAAATGTCTTAGCCCCTCACATGATACTATTTTACATAGCTTAAGAGCTCTACTATACTATACAGAATAAAAAAGAAAGAAACATTAAACACAGGATGGATGACTCTTCCTTAAACACACATTGACCCCAAACCACATTTTTCCAGGCGCTACTGTCAAACTGGGACACCTTTTTTGGCAAACTGGGACACTCAACTTAAACACATTAAATTATTATTCAAGTGTAGGCCTAATGAATTAAATACACTATAACAATATAAACAACAATATAACAATATAAACAACAATAATAAACATCACTTTTTTAAGGGACAGCAGTTTCACCCCCTCCCTCCCTCTCGCCTGTCCACAATATTTTGCATTGTGTTTAATTTATTTCATATAAATTTACATTTTAAAAAAGTGGAACCTTCATGAACATATCTTCTTATAGGCTAATTAATTTCACACAGGCTAAATTTCATTTCTGTTTTTTGTACGGTAGGTTAGTCTACGCGTCAATACAGCAAGTGCAAGTGAACATCGCGGCGTTTGTTTTTGATTCACTAAAAAGAACCGGCTCATAGGTATCAGTTATTCTCGAATCGAACCACACTGGTAACGTTGCCTGCAGTCCCCTAAAACGACCGTTATTTATCATTAAATCATGTTTTATTAAATTACTGTCAATTTAGACTGTGTATTCACAGTACAATTAAGGTAAAATTTTATGGATTTTATGGTGTTAAATATTCAGCAGCAGGGGCATAGATTCAGTAGCGTGGGAGCAACGCAGTCTTCAAAATTTCTACATAGAAAGAAGAAAGTCATAGGCTATGGGTTTGGAGCGACATGAGGGCAAGTAAATGATGACAGAACTTTAATTTTTGGATAAGCTTTTCCTTTAAACGTGTTTTGGAGCTAATGGATGCCTTGTCATAGACTGCCACTTTGTTTATGTGACTCACCCCATCAAGCTGTTGAAAGCTGTCAGAAATGTTCCAGACACTGGGAGAAATCCACATCGCTCATGGTCACTCCCTGCAAACCCCGGGACAGAGAGCAGCTGGAGAGCACACTTAATGGACCCTGTGCTGCAGCACAATCTCAGCTATCCTGCTGCTCTCCAGATGCTGTGATCTACAGATGAAGGTCATCAATCAATCTGTAAAGACATTGGCTGTAGAATGAAACTAATGAGCTCAGAGGGAACACTGAACCTCTTGGCCTCTCTGCCTGTCTCTGTTCATTTACCTCAGGGTTGAACCGGTTATTGTGGATTGTTAAGTTCGCTGCATATAATGCATTAGTACCACAGGTAGAGGTGTTATATTCAGTGCAGTGCCTGTGAATGCTGCGAAACTAAAAAGGCTATGGTGACTATGATAGATTAGATTCTTTTCAAGTTAGAAAGTGCAGAGCTGTGCGAAGCTTGATTGAACATCACAGTGGCCGTTTACCTGCCTGCAGGGAGCAGAAAGACAGTTTCCACCCAACTCTCTCGGCAGGCCTGGCACCGCAGGGCAGCTGAAAGGAAAAGAGGAACGAGGTTTACTTTTTCACATCCTGGCGTCAGTCGTCAGTGAGTGAACTCTGCTTTCATCACACAGTTTACAGGATAAAGCTCAGCGCTTCAGGTGTGTTTACAGTGGTCTGGACCATCTAATGCAAGAAGGTGAAGAACCTCCAGGCAGTTTGGGTGTTGACAGCTCCTTCTTCACTGTTTGTTCTCTTTAGGGGCGCAGCGGCAGTGGGATGGGAGAGCTCCATCTGGGACTCCTGTTAGAATATTTGAGGCAGACCCAACAGATCCCGCAGGAAAGGAGACCCTCAAGCCTTCAGGCAACATGGATCAATGGCCTCCTCTGCCTCTCTTTGAGCAGATGAATGCATCATATGTTAGCATGTAGCGAGAGCGCTCAGACCCTCAGTGTGTAGTTTCAGAGAATTCACTTCACATGTGCTCTTTTTTTACGCAAAAAAAGCATTAGGCAAGATTTGATTAAAATTCAAAACCGTCTTAGCACTTTCCTGAGTGCAAACTGCTTATGCACTCACACTCTCGGTCTGCATATTAAAAAAGCGTGCTTTGTTATTACTGGCAAAGGAGCTGCACTGCAAGTACTTTCAGTTGATCTTGGTGGAGATGCTTTTGTCAGATTAATAACTAGATAGTGAGCCATTTGAGAACACAGCACAGTCTTCTATCCTCTTCTTTATTATGAAGTAGTAAAAAAGAAAATGTCTCGCACAATCAAAACATTTGAAAAGGCACATAATGGAAATGAGAGAAAGAAAAAAAAAGACGATGGAAAAAGATGGAAACAGTTTTCATTATTCCCCATTCAGACTGTTAAACTGTGGAGTGAGAAGAATTTAATTTTGTTCTAAGCTAAGCATACATATGTTAAAGCTAAACACAAAAAAGTCCCAGTCAATCAATCCATAAATACCATAATCATGACAACACAGAGGGGAGTATATACAGTCATGTGAAAAAGAAAGTACACCCTTTTGAATTTTATGGTTTATGTATCAGGAAATAATAAAAAAAAAAAATCATCTGGTCTTTAGCAAAATTAGGTAAATACATCCTCAGATGAACAACAACACATGACATATTACATTGTGTCATTATTTATTTAAAATAACAAAAATAAAGCCAACATGGAGAAGCCATGTGTGGCAAACTAGGGGGGGGGGGGGGATTTAAAATGGTGGAGTGGGTCACATTAATCCTAATCTTGTTTGCAGTTAATCTAAATATTAATAAAATTTTGTGGGTTTTGCAGAATAACGTTTACCAACTAATCATCACCAGATTGAACCCACAATCTCATGGGTCCTAAATGAAACCTGGCACTGCTTTAAGACAGAATGTAACAGCATCCTAGCCTAGCTTTTTTTGAGTTATTCTTCAGGACAACAGCCAATGTATACTGGCAATTGAGCTGAGCTTCATTATGTCCCACCGTTTAAAACAGCGACAGTCAAAATGCCAAAATGTTCACTTGACTGATTGGAGATATCTTCATTTGAAGTGATTTCCTGTGTAAAAACACTTAATTCCAGGCCAACCTTTGATGGCTGCCTTGAGAAACCAGCCCTTGATTGCATGGTTTGTGAAGTCTATTGAGGGCGAAAATTCTCCTCCAGCTGATTTCCTCCTTCTCAACAGCAAAACGAAGGGGCGTCACAGACATCACCTCCACAAATGTCAAACCATTCTCTGCAACACAGAGCCAGAATTACTGTTAAATGGCCCTCTTCAAAAGACATTCTTCCCAGGTGTGTGCGGCGTGCTTGTGGATCCTGTGGCCACTGAATTCGCTCTGCTGGCAGAGGAACGAGTAGGTGGCCTATCGCTGATTGTTGTTCACCTTCCTCCTTCACAATCTTCACAGCTAGAGGAGGTAAGCAGCCTTTATTAACACCTCTGTCTATCAGCCCCTCATTTCTAGGGACCCAACTGCTAATTCCCGAATAGATCGGCGGTAATTTGTTAACGGTGACTTTATAGGAAGGGAGCAGGAAAAGCAATCCTCCCAGTGATAGATCTGTGTTTTTTCCCACCCAGCCTCCTTTCAGACCGCGTACTTTGGCAATCTTTGGGAAAAGTGCTCTGCAGGGTTTGAAGGTCTCATTTTGTCGAACATAATGGCTCTTGATCCAACCACTGCAATCACCCCCCCCCCCCACCCCCTCTCCTCTAAACTGCCTTTTGCTCACGTTGATTTCCGGTTGTCTGGTTCTCACTCACGCACAGTCAACCTGAAAGAAAATGCTGAGCTGGAGCGTGGCTTTTCACCTCCATAAGTCAACTTTGGCACACCTGCCCTGCAGTTTATTACCAGCACGGCTGATGTTGTTGATGATGATGTTGTTGCCATCAATAGCAAAGCATGTGCGAATAGGTTGAGTGCTGTGAAATCATTGACGTGAGTCGCATGCAAAGTTCATCATTCAACTCCGCAACAGATTGGCCAATAGAAAACCAAGTGGGAATGCTTGTGAACTGCATTTTACATCCGCCTTTAAATTGCAATGGAGCATATGCCGCCACTAGATAGCCAACGCGCTCAAAGGTGCCATCAGAGTAAATACAACTCTGCACGTCAGCGCAGCAAAACAAACGCCCCTCTCCGATGAAGTACTGCGAAACAAATTGGAAGCGCTTGACTGCAGATTTCATTATGAAGTCTGGTAATAAGTTCAGTATTCTGAGGGCTGAATAACCCACAGATACTATGATTCACTTCCATCATGCAATTTCCCTGTGTAATTTTACTTTAAAAAACATATGCAATTTCAGCCAGCCCCTTGCAAGACAGCTTATAATGTACAAAAACACAATACAACTGGTCATTTATTGCTTTCCATTACAAAAAATACCATATTTTTCCTGTAAAAGATAACCATTTCAAGCAAAATGACAGTGTGATATTACCAAGGCTCTGGGTGTCTCTCTCTCCCCACAATGGGAGCCTGGAGATTCGGTGACAGTTGGAATGGGGAGTCGGCCACTAATGTATCCACACAGCAGGATATTGGAACAACAAGGCAAATGGCTCTCCTGTGAGTAGCCAAGGTCCATTGCACACATTTTCTTGGTTTATTTCTAACAGGTGCACGCACACGCATTGGTGCTGAGTGTTGTTCTCTCATTTTGTCTTAATGCTGAGGCAGTGATTGCTATGCCCCGGAGATTACAATATGAATGTGGCCCTCCCTGAAGCGGTTTGTTCTGCCGAGAGCGCGGTCAGACATGCATCTCTGCGCTTCATACTGCCATAAATCCTGCTCCTGTTGAGGGGGAAGCAATTTGGTGGGGAGAGCGATATGGGCCATGACAGGACCAGGTCCTGGGCCTCAGAGCCGTGACAAAGGCCTCGTGGCCCCAAGCAATGCTGGTCGGCTTGTTTGCTGTCAGCACACGCTGTAATGAAGGAAGGCAGAGGCTCTGGACTGAAACTCCTTCCCATCCACAGACCCCAGAGGGTCAAAGCACTGTTTCGCTGAAATGAAGCCATTTTCTCACTGGCAATCACTTCTGAATTATTCCACTTTCCCTTTTAAACTGATGGACTGGGACTGCCGGTAAATGTTTGTTTTTATACGGCAATCATTTTAATGGGTCATAAATGGTAAAATGCTCCTGCAATATGGACGACCCTTGCTCTGAGGAACTTAATGTTTAATGCATTCCTAAAACGAATACTCAATCATATCTCCAGTTGAAGCCCGTGAAGGGTAACAGTGAAAATCTTCCATTCGGAGGCCATTTTATGGTGGCCTTGGTGATGTAAGACACAAAATGGACCCTGGATATTGAGAGGAAGTGTAGAGGAAAAGTCAACCATTAGTGTGTAGAACTTCAAATGGCATCCCTGGTGAGAGATTAAGCTGCCGACGTCCTCTCCATCACAGTACGCTTCCATCGTTCGGCGCGCTTTAATTGTTCCACGCCTCAGTTCGTTAAATGAGCATTCCAGCTAAATGACTCCTGAATAGTTTATCATGATGGAGGGTATGAATATTGCATGGCTGCTTTCTGCTTTTTTTTATCTTATTAGCATAATGATTCTTTGCGTTGCGCTTTGGCCCCTTCTGACAGAGGATCATAGCTTGTCGAGAGAAAGGAAGGTGGCCTTTGGTGGGTTTATTGGAGGGTTTAATTGCTTTTATGAGCTTTGACAGCAGCAGTTGACTCCCGCAAGGCTGCAGTGCTGCTCTTAAAAATACTCACAATGGTGTTTTTTAGGGGGTTTTTTTGCGTCACAATGCGCGTAGCCATAGAGTAAATGTGTGCTCCTTTGAGCAATGGCATCTCTTTGACTGTTGTCATTTTCACACACGGCGGGAGTCGCTGATTACTCGGGGCACATTATTGAGCCATAGCTGCATTTGCCCGAGAGCTCCTGTTCTCTTATTTAAATGAAATTTCATGATAATTCAGAGGTGATGCACCTTTGAATATTTTTTAGTCACTTGTGAATTCTCTCATGGTAAAAGCACAAGCAGAAGAGCGTAAGGAAAGTCAGTAGTCTGTAATTACTCATAGGACTGGATTCAGCACCCACACAAAAGACACAAAGATCATTACTACACATCCTAGGGTGCAAGTGCTACTCTGATTGTACTTTTTTGCATGTTTTTGTGTGCTCAAAGAGAAGCAGAGGTGGCTAAACAACTTTTTTTCCTCGTGTTTCTCAAGTGATTGACGTAAAAACTCCCTGAATTATGTTGAGTTGACTTGACATCAAAGCAGAAGATTCAAACATATCTTTAGCTTGAATGGATTGCAGCACCTCAGACGCTATGGTTGTGAATTACTTTACACTGGAGATATGGAGGGAATCCGAGGGATTAATTTCCCTTTGTGTTTATGAAAGTGATTCATGAAAGGATTGCAAAACCCTGTTTAAATATAGCAAACCCAAATCTGGGAATTAAAGGGATAGTGCAGGTCGAAATGAAAATTCAGTCATCATTTACTTACGCTTCATATCGTTCCAAACCTGTATTACTTTCTGTCTTGTGCATAACATACAATACTGTTTTAACTGTTTTTGTCAATACGATGGAAGCCAATAAACCCAACTGACTTCCAATGTACAGCCAAAATTATGTACCTAAAAGCTATTTTGGAAAAAAATTATGTTCTGCAAAAGTTTGGAATGACATGAGGGTAAATATAATGCTGACAGAATTGTCATGTGTGTCTGAACTATAGGTAAAATATTTCAGTTAAACCTCTTTTGCAGTCATGTTTAATCAAACATTCTTTTTGCTTATTTAGAACATTAAAAAAGCATGAGAATTCATGATGTGTGCCTCAATAAGCAAGATGCATTTTGTCAATAATACAATTTAAGGAGCACTTCCATTAGATTGCATTATGCTAATTTTATGCCACTACAAGCAAAATCAAAGACATACATTTTCAAATCTCATCTGCAGTGTTAATGGAAATTGAGAAGTTGTGCTTTTGATGAATAAGAAATAAGCCAAGGGGTTTTAAATGCAACATGATTTGTGACAACACAATGCAACCATTCTTTCCCATTGCATTTAAAATGCAATCTCCTCCATATTTAGACTAGGATGGTGGAACAGCAGCTCAGATGGTTTCAAACAGTGAGGTCATAGTCTACCAGCCCACTTATAATAGAAGTTCCCTGTAATTCACTTTAGCTCCATTTCACCATGGTAGACCACAAATCAGCGTATACACAAAGTCACAAACATGTTTTGCCATTTTGGCAGCTCATTTCCAGTTGAAGAACTAATTTCTGAATGGTCAACAAAGCAAATATGATTCCCTTTAATTGCTCAGGAAACCGTTTTTCCCCTCAAGCAAGCTTCGTTCTTTTGGTGAGTGGAGAATTCACTAAAAATGTTGCACTAGCATTAGCAAAATGAGCTCAGCTTCAGTTCAATGCTATAACAGCAGCTGCTATAAATTGTAAATTGTTCCAGGAAGCTCTAAAATGGTATCCTGATGAATGTGATTGCCCACGAGGGAGACCCAGAAACCCCCTCTTGCCTAACAAAACACCCAGGTGACCTTTTGAATCTATTGCACCTCTGTGAACAGCACCAAAGTGTGCAATGAATCATCACGCATGCTGAAAAACGCTTTCAGAAATGGGATTTTTAAAAGGAAGGGGGGAAAACATTTCATTGCCAGTTAAATGGCTCAAGGACTACCATAACACAAATAACACTCATTCAATAGAGCGCCACAATGTTGTTTTCACAGAGTACAACATTAATTTTCCTCAATATGGACATCAATTAAGCCATGTTGTGAGATGAATCCTGTTTACAGCATTCCTGTGGTCACATGACCAAAACTTCAGCATGATTGTGGTCATATGGAAGACTGTGTGTTATGCCAAGTCATATTGCTCGGCGCTCACAGGCATCTTAAAGAAGCACTTATACAGCAAATGACGGGCTGTAAAAAGCTTATCAGGTCATAACTGTTCTCCTAAAAGGTTTGGGATCCGCTGATTTGTTCATCTTAAGTAATACAGATTCTAACACATGGATTATAGTTGCAATTCAGAGCCACATGGTTTGACACTCAATTAATGAAAAAATAAAGAGACAAACTCGATTCCATTTCATGACATTTATTGATGAACTAGAAAATACTGCGATACTAAAAGAATTGAAAAACACTGATAATGCTGGTTGCATCTGTAAAAAAAAAAAAAAATCCAATCCCATTAGGTTTACACACACAAGTCAACAGCAATCTTTAATATCGGTTTCAGTTTTTAAAAAATTTATTTCGTTTTTTACAAGATTAAATGTGTGTACAAAGTATATCCGTACTCATCTCCCCCTCTCATAAAGGATCATTTACAAAACATTGATGCTTTAAAATTTCAAATAATTTCAAAACTATAGCTTTTTAAATTTTTATTATTTTATTTTGTAACAGGACCATACCAATGCTGAAGGAACAGCAGATGAAGACCAGTGAAGGACCAGCCTCCAGTCCACACTAACTTTCTCTCTCTCATCTCCCACATTCATGAACACGTTCCTTCCCTCACTAGCAGCTACCTCACAGAATCCAAATTCAGCAGTATTGCACATTAAGCATGGAGGACAATTGTTCAGAGAGGGGGAATGTCATAAAGAAAGAAAAAACAGAAAAAGGTTGAACAGAATCATGCAAACAGTGAACTCTATTACACTTCTACTCGGCTATACACTGTTTTCTAATAAGCCAGTTAAACCTTATACATCATAAGATACACTCAAACGGACCCTGGACGAGTAGCAGAGGACATGAGCGATTCATCCCACATGACTGCTACCAGCAGAGGCCACTGTCTCATACAGTGACCCAAGGGGAAGGAATGGACTCCCGCCCTCCATTCACGTTACACTACGTCACAATAAGCAAAATATACTTTTATTGATTGCTCTAATATTATTCCTAGAAGCATATATGCAGTTTCTAAAACATGCAGACAAAAATACTCTAAAAAGTGCTTTACAGCTTGACTCAAGCTCAGAGTAAACTTTTGTTTTGAGGGGCACTTAAATTGTACAACTCGCTAAACAGGCAAAAATATTTGACACAAAAGACTGTGTCAAATCAAACAGAGCTTGCTTAATGTTGCTTCAGATTCACTGTGCATTTGAAGATCATTTGGCATTTGAATTAGCTTTGGGTATGTGTAAAATCCTCAACCAAATTAGGTGACTTAGAAAAACAGTCCAAACCGGAATAGGCTGAATATCGTTTTAAGCCTCAAGACAACACACATACAATGATAAAACATGTTAAGAAATACAACCTATTGAATATCAACAAGATAATATCTCTTTAAGAGAGACTGGGCAATGCAATATGAAACGTACATGAAAAATATATATATTTCAGACATTTCAGACCACTCTACTATACGTAATAGTGTCAACATTTCTATAATATAAAGAAATTTCCGAAATACTGAGTAGGCCAAATATTTTCCAATCGCAAAGACTGGAAGGCTCTAGTGTCCATACCCTTCTTGATCTCACTATCCTCCCTCAAAAAACGGGGGAAAAAACAAAACAAAACAAAACGACAGAAAGAATCAATAAGTATCAAATCAACATCATTCACAGAGGGTACTCATCATGGCAAAAGAATTAAAAACAGGCAATGGTTTAAAAGCCCAAGTGCACTAAGTATAATAATACCACCAAGAGAAAATATCAAACAAAAACATGAAACGTTTAACCAACGTGGGAGGTAGAAAGAATTACAGAGTTTAAAAAATTTGGCTGGGCAACTGCAGAATTTTTTTTATCAAATGTAGCCTCTAACCTCATGTTTTCTATATATATCATGGTAACCATAATTGTTTAAAAAAAAGATCAGTACAGATCATCTAATTGTTTTTCGTTCATTACTTAAAAAAAAGATATACATAGACATGAAAAATGTTAAAGGAAAACAATTTCCTTCCAGCATCAAACAACACGTGTACTTGACTAACACGTGTCCAAGCTTAAAAAGAAAGGGAAGAGAAAAAACAAAAAAACAACATTCATACCCCCTTTGAACCATAAAAATGAGGCACAAATAAAAACCATAATTACAATTAAGCAAATAAGGTGTTCGCTAGTCTCTTCATCCATGTAAGGATGCCATAAAATCAAATACATTTCACTGGTCTTGATTAGAGAAGCAGCGACTACATAGCCTGGTCCTAACAGCCTCTGATGACTGATGGCACTTTCTCTGGAGCACAATATCAATCAGTAGGACCTATTTTCAAAGACAACATTCAGACTTTGATTCTGCCGGTACACGGCAGCTTTTAGGGACCAAGGTTAAGGCTATTAAGAACGAACCAGAAAACAGCTTGGAGTAACGGAGAGTAAAAATTTGACATGGAGAAAAATGTAGACATGTGAAAGGCAAAAAACAACTCCGCTTTCAACTTTCAACAGATAACGTCACCTGCACCGCTGCTATTTGTTTATTCGAAGAAAGTGCTTTCATGCATGAGATGTAATTGCTTTCTGTGGGGGATAATTCTAGAAAAAAGGGAAAGTCGAGTAAAACAGACATAAGCAAGCGTAGCCTGATTATATGGTGCTTTTAAACTCTCCATCTCTCACTGACCCTGAGAAGCAATGAGAGAACTAAAATGGTTTTCCCGCAAAACGCTTTACGTCCACCTGAACGGGGGATTGTCAAGGGAAGTCTGTCCTGTGTAAGACCAAGGGCAGAATTTAAGTGCTTTTTGTTGTAAAACTGCATTATGGGACAACTGGCTTCAAATCCTACAAACCATTTGTCCTGTAATAGTAGTTTTGATATCAAGATTACATTACGTTGTCAATGTAGTGGGCGTCTGAGATTCCAGTAACGACTTACAAGATCTGTACTCTAAAACTAGTTCCTGATATTTATTAACGTTTTAAATTTTATTCACAGTTTATTAAAGCTTTTTTTTTTTTTCATCTTTTGCTGCTTTAAAAAAATTACTGTCACATAAATCTATGGTACATGAAAATAAAATATATTTGTCCATATCATATATAGCTTGTATGCATGTATTTACAAACAGGTATCATCTGCATCTGTTTCCATCCCAGTAGAGCCCTTCACTCGTAAAAAGAAACCTTTCTGTCGCCGCAGCTGAGGGATGAGGATCGTATATAAATATTCTGATAGATCTTCTGGGCCACTCGGTGGAAAAGTGACTCACACTTTCCTATTAATAAACAGTCCTTGCAGGCTCTCAGACCACAGTTCTGTCCTTTCTTTTAAGTGCTTCTCACATGGGCCGCAGCTTTACGCCTGGTTTCGTTTTTCCCTGTTCGAGTTCATTAGCCAGCCCTTGAAGATCTGGCAGCGTTCTACCAGTAGTAACTGGACAGCGGAGCGTGTGGTGGGAACGGCTCTCTGGGCAGAAGTGTGACATGGACTGTCAGCTTCAATTACTCTTTCTGTTGTTGGTCCCACAGCCAAGGAAGCTGGTTCCAAACAGGCCTTCTCACCCAGAGAACGAGTCCTGCAGAAGTGGTGTCACCTCCATTCCAGCCGCACCGGTGATGGCTGAGGCAAACAGGGCTCAGCAGTGCAGATGCAGTTGACCTTCGAGACATTTTTGACGTGCTTTCACTTTCTTTGACAAATTGTACTCTTCAGCTGGAGATTCTTCAACATCATTTGTCCACTGCATCCACTTCACTGGGTCAAAACAAGGTGCTCCAATAACAGGCCAAACAATTGAATCTCTACTAGTTCAATTTCACAATACCAACACCATCGACTTCATGTGTTTGAAACGATGTGCAAACATGGCACCTGTTGAAGTAATCTTTAATCTCAACTGATGCTTGTGTCTTTGTCAGGACGTTTTCCATACTCGTTTGATTAGTCAGGCTTTGGGTAAAGCCAGCACATCTGTCTAGCCCTTGTATCTCATTGGTTTTGTTCCACATGTCTCACTTGTTGATTCTCAGCAGATTACTGGAACCCCATCCGTGTTGAATATCATTCCAGTGGTGGGTTCATAAGTCCCGGCCAGGTAGTAGAGGTCTTCGCTGTCCTGGTACTTCTTAGTTTTAATCATCTGCTCATATTGCTCAAGGCTGACCACCAGACATTTATGAGAAATGGTTTGGACGTCATTCTCATCAATGTGAGAGGACTGGTACAGTGCCCGCTGAAAAGAGAAAGCAGAGTGATCTGTCAGTGTGTTTTCACCCAGACGAAGATGATCAAACCGTATACTTGATTGGTTTTCTTACCTCCATGAAGTCTTTCCTCTGGTTGGAAGCCTGCAGAACAGCAGGAAGACTTTGGCCGGACATTTGATCCCAGTTCTACCAAACAAAATTTGATTAGTTACAAACCCAGATAAAGGCATGACTGGGACAAATCGAAGTCCAAGCACAGTACTATATTACTATGCCCACAAACCATTATTATTGTTTAGGAAAGGAAGATGAAAGTAACCTTTTTGTCATGAAGTTTCTTTCCAGGGTTGGTTTCCTCAGGATGGTAGAACCATTTGACTCGGACCACCATGTTGTTTCCCCAGGACTCCCACATGCTCTGGATGTGTCCAATAAATGGGAGGTTGGGTCGTCCAGCAGACAGGAACACAGCACAGTCTCCAATACGGATCATTTCCTTCCCACGCATTATGGCTTTGTAGAAAAGTTTCTTTGCCTTCCCTTTCATTCCTCGCCTCTGCCAGAAGTTGAAGGAAAAGCAAAAGGATGTTTCTTTGGGCACTTTTATGTCCCAGGGGTTGATTTTTATTAAAACTAACAGATTTCAACACTTTTTTTTCCCTTTTATTATATAAAGGTCACATTTAAAATCGTCTTGGAAACTTTCTTACAAGTCCATCATTTTTTATATTGACAACTCTTCAAAATAAAATTATAGAAAATGTCATTTTTAAATTTGACAAATCTAAACAAAGTTAAATTATATTTGGGAGAAAACTATATATTTTTTTTATTTTCCACAACACTAATAAATGTGTCAACAATTAGCCTACTTTACCAATGAGACAAAGGTGTCAACGCGGAGTATGTTTGAGATAAAATATGACGCATTTGATATATGAAGAAAATAAAAATAAATCAAGGTAAATATAACTTAAACATCAATATGTATCATTTCCATTTAAGCTGAAATTTTGTTCAATTATGCAAAAAGTGTGGAAATATTTAATTATGTGTATTTAGTATACATAAAATGCTAGCTTTAAAATTAGCCTAAGCAAGACAAAGGAGTCAACTGTTTTATTCCAAAAATACAATATGTAATTTCCATCACTGTCAATTCCATTAAGCCCAAATTATACTTTGGGTTTTATGCACATGCTAGGGCATGCATACAGTGTGCATGCCGTAAATTTCACCAGCATAGTACATGCGCATATAGATTTTTCTGACTGCAGGTACTCTGTACGTTCAGCTCCCATATGTGCCTTAAAATTTTTTGCATTAATTCATTAATTAGTTAGCTGGCCCGGCTCGTTGTTTCACAATTGAAAAAGAAACAGAGGAGACGGAACAACAAACTTGGTCATAACTTCTGAAGAGAAATAATACAGACACTGGACAAGGATGAAACTATCCAGAGTCGAGTGCCTGTGTTCGTGCTCCCTACCAAATGAAGTATATTTCGAAAGGTCACATATTTGGCTGTACACATACGCTAAACGTTTGTGTCAAAATTGAAGTATATTTAAGACTTTACACATTGCTATTAAACAACACATCACTTGAGATGTGGTAGAAATGACACTGGTGGGAATTTTAGAAAGACAAAAAAAAAAAATCCATGGGCTCACCTGAGTAGGCTTTCCAAACCATTTCCACAGCTGTCTGGCAGGAAGGAAAGCGGAGATCTTGGGCCTGTTCTCGACGGAGGGTAGCCTCTGTCTTTTTGCCAGTTCCTTAGTTGTTGGGAGGTGGATTCCTTCTCGTCTTTTAGGCCGACCGACACCCTGCTTCACCTTCTGCTCTCTCTGGGGCTTCTGTTGCTGAGTAGCAGATGCCTGCTGTTTCTGGAGCTTCTGGATACTGGCAGCAGGCCCCGTTTTCACCTTGGCCTTCTCGTCTTCCTCTTCTTGAGGAGGTGCATGTTCTGTGGCAGGGGATGGTTGAGAACCAGCAACCGGTTCTTCATCTGAGCTACAGGAGGATTCTTCATCGCTGGTGGTGGAGGATGATGATGATGAGGAGGAGGAGTGGGATCCAGCTGAGGATGAGGAACTGCTTGTGGATGAGCTGGAAGAGGTGGGACTTGATGCCCGTGAGCTATTGGAGCTGGTTGAGTCTTGTTTGGGCTTCTTTTCCTGCGAGGCCCCTCGCTCCTCCTCTCCGTCCGACTCCGAGCTGCTGCTGCTACTGCTGCTGCAGTTGGGACACTCCAGTTCCTTCTTGTCCTTCTCCCCTGAGTTGCTTACCTTCATCAGACCTTCGCTACCACTCCCCAGCTTACGAACGCTGTAGGTGGACACGCTCTCGGCAGTAGGCGGCTCTGCCTCAACTGCCTTGCTTTTAGCCTTCAGTGTTTTGTCAGCAGTGGATATCGTAGTGTAGCTGACACCCATCACAGACTTATTTTCTCTTTTGGAGAGGTTCTGGCCCTCCATCATCATCAGGGCTTTGGTCTTTTTGGTTTTGGGTGACATGACTCCCTCATGGTCCAGCTTGATAAGGATCTCAGTCTGAGGTTGCTTGCGCTGCATTTTCACACCAAACCCAGATGCCTCGTCTTCAGGCTTTCGCAAGCGTTTGACCGGCTTTCCTTTCCCTGCGGGACTCAGAGTCTCATTGTTGGATATAAAGGAGGCCAGAGAAGAGGAGGGCTCATTATAGAGATCCACGGACAGAACTTTTCCATAGAGTGGCTGCGAGTAGACAGACTGGGGCTGGGAACGCACTTTGGCTGGGGGCTTCATTCCTGTGGTTTTCTTCTGGCTTTCATTAGATATGGGAATGGACGGGCTGGCTGTGCCGACTTGCTTAATTTTTCTACCTGGCCGTGGGCCGCTTTTCTGGCTGGACAGGGGCCTCTCAGGGACCTGCGTCAGGGTTGGTGTTTCAGGCTTTTCATGCTCCTTTGGAGCGACTTCAGGCTCTGGAAAGCAGCACAGGAGGGAAGGTTTTAATATGCCATACCAAAAACACACTTACCTCTATAAAAATGCTGGGAGGCTAAAAGCTGTTCCTGTTCTGACAGTAAGCTCTTTCCAAGAAAAAGAAAGTGATTTACTATCTATGAAACCACCAATCCAGTACACTTTTTGTAAGATCACTGCATTTCTCATTTCAGTAACACCAGTTCTGACTGCTTGATGTTTAATCTGAACCAAAAGCAATAAATCACAAAAATATGCCTCTTCTATACCAGCCAAAATGTAAATGACGGTAAATGTTTGGTTCAAAAGAAGTGGAAATTACCAGGCTTAGGTTTGGGTTTTCTTCCTCTGCCTTTGCTTTTTGGAGCAGACTCCTCTGTGTTTTTGGGTGGCATCTCTTTGCCATCAGGTACATCCTTACTGCACTTTCTTCCTCGCCTTTTGGTGCTGGCCACAAGGAGGGCAGGGGACGGTTCCGCACCTGTTCAGATAAATTCAGTGTAGAAAATATTATTAATAGACTTTGGGACATTTCTGTTTGACAATTGATAAAATAATAACAAATACCAAAATATTGGAAAATTTCCCATGTGCTTTTCAGCTTCATATATTTTGAAAATGATCATACACAAACATTTTCACAGTCAAACACACATACACGCATTAATATTTACCGAGTGCTCTTAAATACTACACACAAACCTTAAAAAATCTTCAAAAAAAAGCAACCCCCTGGCAACTACTGGAAAAACATCTTTTACTGAATCCATCATCAAGCTTCAAGAGCAAAAGCAAACAAAAAATCAGTGGCTGCATGGACTCCAAATCAAACAGAGCGCATATGGACTGTTTACAAAACTTGGACATTCAGGTAACGTTTCATGTGCTCTTTCATGCCTTGGCTTTTTACCCTCTGCTTAGCTGAATACTCACACTGAATCTTGTAGTCCGCCGGCAGCAGTCTAATATGAGAGAGAGGGATTCGACCCGTGTCTCCATCGTCAAACTCCACTGTAATCAAATCGTCCACATCTTCCATGTCTGGACTCCCTGTGGACACGTAACAGGGTTGACGACTGACGCAAAAACACGCATCACCTCAATTTACATTTCCACTGAGTGAAACAGCAAACACTGCTGCGCGAAAGGAGAGACCGCATATTTCTCAGTGGTGCAGCAGCGGCTGCAGGGATTCAACCAGGGCCTTTTCATTCTCATTGGTTGACAGCGCCAGTAGCAGCGACCTCCCTTTAAGAGTTTCTTGACAAGCCTCCAGCTCCCTCCTTCCTCAGCAGGAGGGAAAATAAATAATAATAGAGCTGAGCTCTGCATGTAGCTAACCACACCATCCTTCATTCCCCGGCTCGGTTTATCTGGCAGTGCTTATGGGCTTGGCTAAAAGATTTAGATTAAAGGAAATGAAACAACCCTGAAAGGTTCTCTTACTGCGCCTCTTTGCGGAGGACATTGGACATTTGTGCGTATTTTTCCATTCGAGAGACGTAGATGCAGTGAAACGCATTAGGTAATAGTCTGTAATAGCCAGTGAAAGGAGCTCAATTAAGCGGAAAAGGAAAGCTGTACCTCTGACGACCGTGCCAGGGTAGAGGCAACGGTACTGCTGGCTCCAGTAGGCTGCGATCCGGGTCCCCTGGGGAAGGTATCTGACGGAGGGGGGTTTCACATCAATAATCTGTAAAACAAAGGAAGTGTGGATCAGAGAGGATTATTAAATCAACACCTGTGTGCATTCAGACACTTCACGGCCATCTATCTTTTAGCATGAACAACTAATGAATCATTTTCTGGCGAGGAAATGTATATTTTGTGTATATAATCCATCTTAGACAGGCAGTAATGGCTAAGGTTGCTCTTGGCAGTGGTCCGCTTCTAACGGTACATTAGGAAGGAAAGGCGGTAGCTGCAAGAGCGTGTGTGCCTAAACCAACAGGCAGAGGTACTGGAGCAAAACATGCCCTTAGCTTAATAGCAGGGGAAGGTGCTAAACAGCTTCTATATTACAGCATGCCCCAGGCCTGTTCAGCAGAGAGAGGAAACTGAAGAGTGTGCCTGAAGTAAAACACACAGGCCTGTTATGGTGAGCCGTAACGTGTATGTGGGTCAACGAGCGGTGTAGGGCAGTGTGGCGTACTGACCGCCTCCTGTAGCAGCTGCTCCAGGCAGTAGATATGTGGCCTGTTCCCCCTCTCGCCCTCCACCACCACGCTGTATCTGTAAGACAGGTCACAGTCATGAGCACAAAATAAAAATCTAGGGACTGCACATCCCAATGTCAGGGTATCATTAACATCAATATGAAATTTGCAACCCATTTTACTTCCATAATGTGAGTTATGAATCAGGATGCAAAAACAAAAAACAAAAAACAAAAAAAAATGTAGGGCAGGACTTTATTTTATTCATCAGGAAATTATTGGAAGGTGAAAAGTGATCGTTCCACAACGGAAAATAGTTTTCACATGGTTTTGGAGGGACTACACCCTTCCTGAAACACTGCCACCATTATTTTTTTATATTAAATGTTATTTGGCATTAAATTATGGCATTTAGTGTAAGTAGCGACAGATCTTTTCTTCCACATTGTGACGTCTATATGAGTGCAACAATAAATAAATAAATAAGGGGGAAAAAATGTTGGGTGGGGACTTGGTTCTATCCATCGGTTGTCGAATGGATTTAGGCAGATCTAAATGTGAACTTGTACCCCCGGTTTCACAGACAAGGCTTAAGCCTAGTCCCAGACTAAAATGCATGTTTGAGCCATTTTAACTGAAAGCAAACTTGCACTGATATATCTTAAAATATGTCCATGCCATTGTTTTGTCTCAAGATGCACACCAGTTATGTAATGCACGTTTATCAAAGCTACTAATTAAACTAAGGTATAATCCTGTTTTAATCTAAACCCTGTCTGTAAAACCAGGCTGTAGTCATTTAGTTTAAGCAGACTAAATGATTGGAGAAGTCCAGCATAAGTCACCAGAGAGAAGTCTGTTACTTCACCAGACAAATTTAAAAAATGAAACACGAAATTTAATGCAGACATTAAATATCTACAATATTTTAGAAAGACTACATTAACCAAAACAATAGACAAAAGCAATTGCTGAAGTTAACATGACCTAATAGGCTTCACATCCCTAGCTGATATCTGCAAGAAGTGAAAGCCGAGCAAGTTATTACAATGTGATGAAAGATTAAGAAGACCATTGTTTTTATTCTTTGGTATAACATACACAGATGAATCATTCACTAATGAAATGTGTAATAATAAAGTAAACGACCCCGACAATTTGTCAACTGTGGAAAGAAGGTGTCTATACCCAGAGCATAATGGTTCTGCCTAAAATTATACAGTAGTAGGCTATAGCCTCCTAAGACCCAGGAAAACAAAGTCTTTTGAATTTAGAATTTTTTCATGTCATTACATTGTAATTGTATTGTATTGTAATTGTAATTGGGGGGGGAATTATATTTTATTCATATGTTATGTCATGTCCTCGTATGTGGACACCGGGACAAAATAAAACGACATGAAATGACATGACATGTATAGGCAAAAACAACGGGATTTTTTCTTTTAGGTTTCAGGATTTTTTTAACCAAACTTTGTTTAAAGATGATTCTCAACTATGAAAGATATAATGGAATGAATTGATATACACTATGTAATTTGCACATTAATGTGTTCTTGGAGCAACATGTAATGAAAAAAGAAGTGTAATAATGGGAGTAATAGCAACATTTTCATAATAATATCTAATATTTTATAGGAACATTGATATGTAATTTCTTTCCCTATTCACTTGTTGTGTCTCCTAAAATGCCTGATAAACATGCTTTAATTCCTGGTGTCCTCTACAGTGGACATGTATGAAAGCAATGCCCTGTTTTGTAACAAAGTCATATTTTGATTAGAAAGAAACCCCATAACATTTTCCTGAGATGTTGATTTATAACAAACAATTTGAAAATTAGTCAGATTTAAAATGATAATTACAAAATATTATAATTTTCCATAAGAGTGCTAAATTTGATCATTCAGTCATTTTTAAAGATCAAGGAGAAGTTGTTGTCCTGGTGAAACCTCAAAACAAATGGTATCTCTGAAAAGTCCTAAATGTGCTCTTTACAGGACAAGCCCAAGAGCATGAAGAGAGCTCTTTTGAGAAACACACTGAGCTTTAAACCAGCCTTTAATTTACAATGCCCAAAGGAGCTTGGCTTTCTCTCCATCTACCCACCCCTCCTTATTCAAGCGCAACCCTCAGGGACAAAATTTGGAGGGGCTTGCCCTTTAAATTAAAAAAAAAAAATTATTTTATTTTTTTAAATCCTTGTCCGATAAATGTATCGTTTTGCTGTGTTTTTATTGTCTTTACTGTCAAGAAGTCAGAGCAGTGGGAATATGCTAGATAAGTCAAATGGGCTCTGATGCAATTGGAAAAAAGGAATAAAAAGAGGCAGACCAGGCTAAGTTAGTGTGTAGGCTGAGCACAATCCAAACATAGGTTTCTCTCTTCCAGATCTGGAATATTATTTCTGGAAGTTGGCAGGTTTTACCTTTGAAAAATTTGCAACGCCCACTTCCAGCTCAAGAAAAAATAGTTTCCACTGCCAAAGTGAACCAACATGCAAACATATCAATATTGAAAAAAAGGAAGCTATCAGAGTTTTATTGGCTGTCGGAAAAAGAGAGAAACAACGACCATCTCTTTAAAGTGCAGGTCACTCTATTATTGGATGCGAGTACATGGGCCTTATAAATCAGCATGGGTGCATACATGTGTGACGTCCAAGATGGGGCTTCTGGGTAAAAAAAAAAACCAAAAAAAAAAAACCGGTTGGATGTTTGGCCTCTTTTCATTTGGATTCATGAGGGTGCCTGCAGTTCATGCATGGACCCAGAGCCAGGCTTCAGAGGTGTCCATCACCAAGTGGCAGCCTTATTACTGTGACATGGACCTGGGAGGTGATGTGGGACAGCCTCCCCCAGATCACTTCCTCCTGGGTCTGGCCTGAGGGGGAGGACTCTGCTGGCCAAATCTGATTGGTTCTGTCTACAAAGCCTGGGATAAATTCACACCAGCTGCCTCAGGGGGGAAAAAGATTGACTGGCCGAGCAGGGTTAAATATCTGTCATGTTTGTGGATGGCTCGCCTGACGTGGGCTTGGGACATGGGAAGGGTTGCCATAAAATCTGTTTTTGTTTGTTAAGTGGAAGGGAAGGTATTCGGTAGTAAAGGTCAGTATGAAGTAATTTGTCATTGTAATAAAATGTCCTTTGGGAAATACTTGATTCTGACTGGTCCTACTGCAGTCAAATATTTTTGTATAATGACCGCAAAAATGTAACTTATTTCCTAAGCAACTGATTTCCTAAATAACTAGTATCATGTGTCTTTTATTACTCCACAGTCTCTTTCTTCTCACATAATAAAAATAATTTTAGCTCAGATCAATTTTTCACATCTATTGATTTATTTTGGAAGTAGCTTTGTCCTTGTCGCCCTGTGTGGGTTTATTTTGCTGTTTAATACCTTGAAACTGTACTTGATTCCCACACACTTTGCAAAACATTACTTCAAATAAATAATTACTTCAGCATTTCAGCAGAACAGCATAAAAAGGAGGAGGTTTAAAATCCCAATTTCATTGGGAAAACCACTCAAAAGTATACCACAAAAAATATTTCTTTCTCAGTATTTCTGTCTTGTTTTCCAATACAAATAGCTAAACATTCTTAAATCAAGACACATTTACTTAAGCAAAATGACTTAAGATATTAAGTCTTGTTTACTGAAAAATTGATCAAAATGAAGTAACATTGTGCTTAAAAACAAGATAAAATATTGTGTGGGGTAAAGAAAAAAAATCCTGTTTTCCCTTTTAATTAAGTGTATTTTTCTTACCTCACTGACATTTTTCTTGTCTCACTGACATATTTTTCTTGTTTTAAGCACAAACTCAATTGATTTTTTTTTGTTGAGAATTTTTAGATATTTTTAATGGAAAACAAGACAAAAAAAAAAATACTAAGCAAGAAAAACATTTTTGAAAAACAATTACACAATTCAATTTACCATATTATATTTCTCATTCAGATTTTTTTTTTTTTTAAGTTTAGAAAAAAAAAAAAAAAAAAAAACACATTTCCCCCATCTTTACATCTCTAAAACAATTAAAGATGTTGAGCCAGTGAAGGATTGAATGAAAGCTTCAATTAGTTTTCCATTATCCATAAATAATGGGCCTGTGCCATTAGCATGGTCTTCACGTCGGAAAGTGTGACAATGGCTTTGCCAAAGGACTTTTCTGAGCAGAACACACAGGCTTCATGAAAGCCGACGCTCAGGCTAAGAACAGACACTTTTCCTTACCCTAGATTTCAGTTCCAATTCAACACCGGCTGTGTGAGTTATTGACTGCACAATTAACCAGCCTGCTCTCATGGACTGCAAGTATGTTCATGCTTGCAGAAGCCCAGGCTCTCCACAATGGGCTCAGTTAATGAAGACAGGAGAGGCATATAAACAGCAGTCGTGGCGACGGTGGCGGCATATAAACATCTGAGTGCCCAAGCACGGATTTTCAATCTCTGGATGCGTCTAAGGTGTTGTGTAGCACAAGCCGTCACAGAATTACATTTCCAGAGGGCAGGGTGGACAACAAGCGATCTGTTGCAGTCAAGCCCTCCGCGCTAGCGCCTGCTCTCATCATATTAAATCCTCTCGCAACCAGTTCTCACCGTCAAACTGAACTACCTGCTTTGAAGAGCTGCGGTAACAGTCCTGCACAAAGGCACCTTCCTTTCCTTGGCTGGAACGGGCTATTTTTAGTACAAGAGGCACATGCAGAGCGAGCGATAGAGGGAGAGATATTTCACTGCCAAAATGTGACAAACATATCTCATTACGCCATGCAAATGTGCTGCAAACGAACAGATAAATCGCCACCTTTCTGCCCCCTTAATTTAGGAATACACGTTTTGTATTAAACCGGAACTAGCATCCAGATTGTCAGCATGCTGCATGACCTCTGGCTCTCAGACCACTGGAATTTGGGAGAAGGACTGTGAAGGGAGTTTGAAGGATGGCTGCTCCTCGCTCTCGGACTGATAAGAGGAAGATGTGATTCTGTGCTGAATGCTAAACACAGTCATTGAGCAACCGTGGGCCGCTGCTCTAATGAAACTAAAATGGAGGACAACACATTTCACAGAGGGCAGAAACGCAACCCCTCTCATTAAAAGATCCCCCTACCAGATGCTACACCAGTTTGACATTTTTCACCAAATTAGATTATCCTTTATAGGGATGACTTTGAGAGGAACTCTCTCGCCCCTCAATAGACTAAAACTTGTTCATCCAAGTGGATAATAGGCCATGGGAGACTACAGAAAGCATACAAAGTCCAAACAAAACTGCCCATTTCTGTCATCGCCTCCCTCAAGACAATTCACACCCCTTCTGTTTCCTGACCAAACAAAATGTTGCACTTCCAAATTTTTCCATGGAGAACTCTGAACTGGACCTTACAATGGGAAAAACTTGGCAATAATTCACTCCCTGTAACACTAAGAGGCTTGGTAAAAAGAATCTGTAAATGGCCAGGGATCTACAGCTAAATAGAGCGCAGGATATCATATACAGCCAACTTTTTAGCGACCTTGGTTCTAAGCCTTGAACCAAACCAACCGGCTCTGAGATTAATAAAACATTACATTTGATTCAGAGCAAAACTAGACTAACTCTCCTCCCATAAAGTACTGAGAATGATGCAAATCAAATAACCATGGGATTTTGAGTCTCTGTAATGTATTTTTACACAATAAAAAAACAGCTAATTTTGATCTTTAATGCATAAAATCAGGAATTTAGGTAGATAGGAAGCTAGATAATTTGGCCTAGCTAGCTTTACTGTGAGTTTCTCTGATTAGTGAACTCGCTTCAGAATTGAGAATGTTGCAAAGGATTTGTTAATTAAATGTTTTTTTAATTATTATTTGATGTACAGAAGAATGCACCCTCGTTTACATAGCAAGATTGTTCCCTCATTCTGCCATACTACGTGTTTGCGATTTCTCCCATTTATAGTAATAAGTCCAGCTTTCTAAATAAAAGAGTCAATCACCAATTGGTAAAATCATTACATCACTCCAGCTGCTGTTAGAAGCTCTGGTTTTCATAGAAATAGTCAGTTTCCTAAAACATTCGCTTAGGACTGCACATGAGCATTGTCTTTACCAATGTGAAATACACACTTTTTAAATGATTTAAGCATAAGAAACAACATTAATGGGACTGATTTCAAATACATAATTTAAACGTGAATCTGGCAAGCAGTTTTCAAGACTTTATTTTATTTGACCGTTTTCTCATTTAGGTAAATAGGAGTTGGTTTTGCTTGCAATTTAATAAAAACATTTTTTTTTTTTTAATTATTTTAACAGAAACCAAGCTATTGCAGCCTATAGTAACTCTTAATTAGGCAAACAATATGGAAAACACAGCAGAGGGTATAAAGAGAATGAAAACAGTTCGGGCAGGGGGTCGCTTACATGTCAGGAGAGTGAACCGTGCTGACGTGGCCGGCATACAGGAGTTTGTCATCCATAGGGATGAGGACCCGTAATCCATCCTGCAGTTCATCTTTGTTAATGACACAGTTCCGAGGGGCTGGGGGAAAAACAGAACAGAGGGAGATGAGCAGTACTAAAGAGAGACATGTTGAAACACGTGCTCATAAATAAAGTGAGAAATCTCATCGCCACCTTAAAGCTGCAAATGTTAGAGAAAATAGCTGTTTTCCAAAACCCAGGGAGCTGCTTATGAATGCAGCATTTTAATGCGAAGACTGCTCCCAAAGGTAACTTAATTATGCTGCTTTCCAAGATACCTCATTTTAGCCAAATTCTAAGACAGCATCGTGTGTCAAACGTGGAGAAATTAATCCCAGAATGCACAGCGACAAGGTCCGTGAAAATAATCCCAATATGAACGTCAATTATAAATATACTTCTAAAAAGGAAATCTTGAAGAAGGCAAAACCAGAACACACAGCTGCAGTAAAGGTCATAAACCCCACCCTCTCCATGTAATCGAATGGGACATGAGCCAAACAAAAAAATCCAATTACACTTTTTTCCAAAGATCGATTCTGTCATTTTAGGTAGTTATCATGTAGACTTGAAGTGTTCATTTTTCCAATAAGTTTGGTTTTAGTTAGATATTTAATGCAATAAAAATAGAGTGTAACGTCATGATTGACAGCTGTGTTTGCGATTACGGAAGTGTGGGCTGGACCTTGATACCACGGCTTCACTACTGTGCAGACTCGGGCTCTTAAAGGGTTAGTTCACCCAAAAATGAAAATTAGCCCATGATTTACTCACCCTCAAGTCATCCTAGATGTATATGACATTCTTCTTTCAGACGAATAATATTAAAAAAGTCCTGGCTAATCCAAGCTTTATAATGGCAGTGATTGTTGCTCTGTTTTTGAAGTCCATAAAAGTGCATCTGTCCGTCATATAACGTGCTCCACACGGCTCTGGGGGGTTAATAAAGGCCTTCTGAAGCAAATCGATGCGTTTGTGTAAGAAAAATATCCATATTTAAAATTTTATAAAGTAAATTATCTAGCTTTCGGCCGATCGCCTTCCGTATTCAACTAACGGAAAAAGTGTAGTGCCTCTCGCAGTTTAAAATGCTTATGTAACTGGTGTGCAATGTCGTCAAACGTACCGTAAGCATTTTACACCTAGGATGACTTGAGGGTGAGTAAATCATGGGCTAATTTTCATTTTTGGGTGAACTACAGTGGGGAGAACAAGTATTTGATACACTGCCGATTTTGCAGGTTTGCCCACTTACAAAGCATGTAGAAGTCTGTAATTTTTATCATAGGTACACTTCAACTGTGAGAGACGGAATCTAAAACAAAAATCCAGAAAATCACATTGTATGATTTTTAAATAATTAATTTGCATTTTATTGCATGACATAAGTATTTGATCACCTACCAACCAGTAAGAATTCCGGCTCTCACAGACCTGTTAGTTTTTCTTTAAGAAGCCCTCCTGTTCTCCACTCATTACCTGTATTAACTGCACCTGTTTGAACTCGTTACCTGTATAAAAAGACACCTGTCCACACACTCAATCAAACAGACTCCAACCTCTCCACAATGGCCAAGACCAGAGAGCTGTGTAAGGACATCAGGGATAAAATTGTAGACCTGCACAAGGCTGGGATGGGCTACAGGACAATAGGCAAGCAGCTTGGTGAGAAGGCAACAACTGTTGGCGCAATTATTAGAAAATGGAAGAAGTTCAAGATGACGGTCAATCTCCCTCGGTCTGGGGCACCATGCAAGATCTCACCTCGTGGGGCATCAATGATCATGAGGAAGGTGAGGGATCAGCCCAGAACTACACGGCAGGACCTGGTCAATGACCTGAAGAGAGCTGGGACCACAGTCTCAAAGAAAACCATTAGTAACACACTACGCCGTCATGGATTAAAATCCTGCAGCGCATGTCCAGGCCCGTCTGAAGTTTGCCAATGACCATCTGGATGATCCAGAGGAGGAATGGGAGAAGGTCATGTGGTCTGATGAGACAAAAATAGAGCTTTTTGGTCTAAACTCCACTCGCCGTGTTTGGAGGAAGAAGAAGGATGAGTACAACCCCAAGAACACCATCCCAACCGTGAAGCATGGAGGTGGAAACATCATTCTTTGGGGATGCTTTTCTGCAAAGGGGACAGGACGACTGCACCGTATTGAAGGGAGGATGGATGGGGCCATGTATCGCGAGATCTTGGCCAACAACCTCCTTCCCTCAGTAAGAGCATTGAAGATGGGTCGTGGCTGGGTCTTCCAGCATGACAACGACCCGAAACACACAGCCAGGGCAACTAAGGAGTGGCTCCGTAAGAAGCATCTCAAGGTCCTGGAGTGGCCTAGCCAGTCTCCAGACCTGAACCCAATAGAAAATCTTTGGAGGGAGCTGAAAGTCCGTATTGCCCAGCGACATCCCCGAAACCTGAAGGATCTGGAGAAGGTCTGTATGGAGGAGTGGGCCAAAATCCCTGCTGCTGCAGTGTGTGCAAACCTGGTCAAGAACTACAGGAAACGTATGATTTCTGTAATTGCAAACAAAGGTTTCTGTACCAAATATTAAGTTCTGCTTTTCTGATGTATCAAATACTTATGTCATGCAATAAAATGCAAATTAATTACTTAAAAATCATACAATGTGATTTTCTGGATTTTTGTTTTAGATTCCGTCTCTCACAGTTGAAGAGTACCTATGATAAAAACTACAGACTTCTACATGCTTTGTAAGTGGGCAAACCTGCAAAATCGGCAGTGTATCAAATACTTGTTCTCCCCACTGTATCCCTTTAATGACGCAATTGTCAACGACTGTTACTGGGATATTTTGGCTTCATTTTTCTACAGTGGAAGGAAGCAGAACATTCCAAATCTGTCACTTATGAGGTTTCATTGCGATTACGATGCTGTCAATGTAGATGGCAAGCAGCTCACGAGGTTTTGAAACGGTGCTAATGCATGCAACACCTCTCAGCTCGTCCCATTAACGTATGAATGCAATCAGGCCAAATCAATTTTCTGATTTTTAATGCTGGATTAAGATAAGATACGCTGTGAAATGATCTCTCCCTCACGTCATTCAAAAGACATTCACTTTTAATTGCATTCATGGCCAAGAAAATGAAGTCTGATTTAGTCATAAAACAGCAATTATAAATGGGGAGGCAATGAAGGAAAAGAGCTCCGCAGCCTTGATGACAAGAGGGAATGAGAAAAGAGTCTCACCGGGGGTGCAGGGTCTTTCGGGCTGAGCGCTCACAGGGGGATTCTCATCCTCTGAGAAGCTGCTGTCCTGGTTGGGCTCAAAGTCCTCATCAGCAGCCATACTTTCCATCAGTTTACTGACAGCACCGCCCTTCCCTCGAGCCTGCTGGGGGAATTCAAGCACATTTTGCCCCAATTCCTGTGACAATATGAAATATTGAACACTGAGCCATTGTTGGTTCAGTTTTAAAGATGAGACCCATGTGCTTACTAGAGGAGAATTGATTCAGTAAAACCCATTTAGATGACTGACAAGCTCGGCACACGAGATGTAGGATTTCTTGATTTCGAATCCGGCAAAATACCCAGAGGAGTTCCCGAGCTTCTGCATTGTGCATTATAACACGTGATTTATATATACAATGACAAAACAGCAGCAGTGGAGAGTTTTAAAATGCAGTGGAGATTTATCATGAGAAGAAAAAATAAATTGTGCAGAAGGGGCGGAGAAATGGATGGAGCGAGATGTCGTTTGGTTAATTTCACTGCTTTCCCGCTGAGTGTGCAGTCTAATTAGGCTTGCTGCTCTACTGCACTCTCCCCTTTTCTCTCTCCCTCTCTCCTTCCCCCTCTCACCTCCTTCCCTTTGGTCATGGTGGGTACTGAGAGCAGGCCTATACAGACTGGGACAGGGGAGCAGAAAGGGCCGGCTCATTTAAATGCAAGGCTTCTCCCAACAGGCCTTGAGCCTGCCAGGTAAAATTATTCCAATCCCTTTCAGTGTTTCTCTTTAGCGTCACAGTGTAGCACAAAATGGCTGCTCAACACTAGGTCTGTTTCAAATATTTATTATGTGGCATGCTAAAAACGTGAGTTAATGCACAGTGCATCATGTTTTTTATGTACTGAAAGTGTTAAGGCAATATAATATAATATACAATTAATGTAATATTACTTTTTTTTTTTTTTAAATTTTAGACACAAGATTGCTGTAATACTATACTTGCTACAAAACAGAATTGTATGAGCTTAAATAAAATTAATTTAACACTTGCTTTATATTTAAATTATATTTATACTATATTCATTATATATAATAATTATATTTATTCTTTTTTAAATTATTATCCCAGTTGATGTTGATAGATCTTGGAATTTACTCAAGATGTAACTATCATTTCTGTTCATCAGCCAGAATATTTGTAAAATATAGGCCAATTTATCACTAATTAGCATTGCAATGTCAGTTGAGTTAGGCAATAGTTACCTCTCTGGCTTTGGGCTTGACCTTGCTCTTGCGACCTGGGCTGACAGGCAGAGCTCCGGCACTTTCCGAGGGTGTGCTGGAGAGCTGGGGTGGGGGCAGACACAAGGGGGTCTCCTTAATCCTCTTCTTCTGGAACATTCACACCAGATACAAAGCCAAAACATCAGCATGGACATGGGTGAAAAGCCTCATCCAAATGCATGACACATCCGGGCTCAGTTCTCCCAGACATTACAGCCATTCAACAACATTGGATAGACAAGTAAACATTAATAGGCAGTCATGTACTGAACACTATATAAAATAAATAAATAAATAAAAACAATAGAGGATTCAGAGGGAGGAACGGTGGTTGCTGGTAATTGTCGCCTGGCAAGCAGCAGCCATCCTTTTGTGTCCAACAACATGACACTCACAGCGGGAGGCTTTCTTGTCCGACAAACGTGGCAGGACACCAGCTGGTATCAAGCGCCCTCGCCGTTTCGTTGGGGCTGGCACAGAGGACTCAATCTACATCAATAAAACAAAGGCTTACCTTGTTGGGGTCTTTCACCTCCTTGGCTTTGGCCAGCTCCTTGGGGCACTGCGGAGATGCTTTGGGGCCACGGGCAGATTTGGGAGTGAGTGGAAGAGGAGTTTTGCCGGACGGGGAGATGGGGGTGGCTTGGGCAGCATCGTGGAGAAAGATGCGTTCACTCCTGCGCCGCGTCCACTGTTCGTCTTCGCTCCCGTCAGCGGTAAGGTCGAAACTGAACTCCCGGGGAGACTTGGGTTTCTTGGGTTTGCGTCCACGCTTGCTGGGGCTGGAGTCTTCACGCATGACGCTCGCAGGAGGCAGGAGAGGGAGCTCAGGAGCCGACCGCTTGCCGTGCAACAGTGACGGAAACTTCTTTCTCATTTTAACATCGCTCTCCGAATCTGTAAACTCGAACTCTGTACCTACAATCCAGAAGATACAACCTTCGGTTATTACTAAAGCATGCAAAAGAAGTGTACTTGCACAAACGCAAAGTGACTTATGAAAAACACAAGAGTAATGTAAATACTAGGCCATCTATAATTTAAACCATCTACATGTGGTCAACTCATTTGCCAATGAAGAACGACAATATAATGTGCACATGTAAGAAATAAACAGGGCCAGATGTGGGCGCAGAATTAAGTTCGAACACTGTTGCAGGGCCTTGGAATAGTTAATGAAGGGGGCTGTTGGTCTCCACTGGCAGGCTTGTCGCATTCGCTGCTGGGTACCCGCTCAGGATCACAGCCCAACCTCATCAAAGCAAGGCCTGTCAGCATCACATTCTCAGCGAGTGCAAGCGGTGCAGCAAACGCACACAAATGTGGCTAGGGGATAATGACACTCCATTCTCAAGGTGGGGCTCAACTGATGGGTGTCTATATTGAATAACACCCCTACTGAGTGACTGCTCCAAGCACAATGTGTTTTCATCTGCCAGCACCTTTCAATTCCCTCACTCGCCAGTGCACATGCACGACACAGCTCAACAAAAGACAGCCAATAACAATGCATCACCTTGTCACCTGGGAATTCAAGTCCCAGCAGGCTTGGAAAAGCAGCTGATGTCACAGAGAGATTACAGATGAATCTAAGAGTGTAGAAAAAGATGCAATCCATTCAATAAGAGCACTTCCTTACCCAGTAGACTCTGCCGTTCCACTTTCTTCTTGGCTTTCTGTTTAGCCTCCAATTGGACAATGGAGAGCGGATTGGTGACAATGGGGCTCGGGATAGCGCTGGCGGCAAAGCGGGCCAGAAGACCCAGCCCACTCTCTTCTACAGATGATGAACACAGGCCGTCACTTTCATCAAGCTCATAATCATACCCATCTTCATCATCATCTTCGTAATCATCCCGCTCGGTGAAATACTCTGGTAACAATGGGAAGACAAATCATTTAGGATGTTTGACAAAATATATGAGGTTCAGAAATGAATGAAGGTGAAGCCTGTGACACGACCCATTATTTGAAGCAGGGCTTTTCAACTCCAGTCTAGGAGGACCAGTGTCATAGTTCAGCTTACCAAAACAAACTAATAAAAAGGCGTTCAGTACTACTTGTAAATGACACTCTTAAAATAAACATTCCAAAATTGTGTTTTTGTAGTGATGCCACAGAAGAACCCTTTTGGGTTCCCCAAAGAACCTTTCAGTGATTAAAAGAACCATTTTTTTCTTAGTGTGAAGAACATTTGAATAATCTAAAGAACCTTTTTCCACTATAAAGAACCTTTTTGTGCAGTGGAAAGGTTCCATGGATGTTAAGGTTTCTACATGGAACCACAGATGCCAATAAAGAACCTTTATTTTAAAGATTGTACAGACAGGTGGGTTAAATTAGGAATGGTTCTTAAGTCTGCAGGACACTGGCCCTCCAGGACTGGAGTTGAAGAGCCCAGAATTAAAAGGGATAGTTCACCCAAAAATGAAAATTCTGTCATCATTTACTCACCCTTATGTCTGTCCAAACCTGCATGACTTACTTTCTTCTGTGCAACATCATAGATGATATTTTGAACGTTTTTTTGTCCATACAAATTGAAGTCAATGGAGTCCAATAGATGTTAGGACCCCATTGAATTTTACTGAATATACAAAAAGTCAAATCATTCTTCAAAATATAATTTGTGTTCTGATGACAAAAGTCATACAGGTTTGGAATGACATGAGGGTGAATGAATGATTATATAATTTCATTTTTGGGTGAACTTTCAACCATCTGTTAAAATGAATGCCTCAATCCCATGCAATTAAATGACAAAATATCCAAAATATAAAGACCATGCTAGTTATCTTTGTAGAACAATAAACCCAAAGAATTCAATCCGCATTGCTATGAATTCTAGATGACTAGCCCTAATGCATCATTCTGCCAGCTGTAGTGTTCTTCTCACTTTTACATATCCATTGTAATCTAGCACCGCTGAAGCAGACTTTCTCTAGATTAATGGTGTTCTTGCTCAAATACTGCAGCCCACCCACCGCTACATAAGATTACTGGTGGGGGACAAAGCCTGGTTTCATGCGGGCAGCATATACTAAGCTGGGCAGGCAGGATCTCGCAAGCGTAGCTTTCAAACCTTCAGAGCTTTAGGGCAGGATTTAAAATCAGCATGGCTGCTGGCTTGCTCCAAATCGAGAGGGGCAGAGAATGCAAAAGCCCAAACCAAATAAGAGAAGCCAGTAAAGTGGCCTTGCCCAATGTGCTGAATGGGCTGAATCACTGAAGGAAAAAAGGGAATAGAATAAGCCACAAGCGCTGCAGAAAGTTAAGGTTGCTGGCAGAATCCCTGACTAAGAAAGTCATCAATTATTAAAAGTCTCTTCAGCTCAGAGCTTGTCTAAACTGATAAAGGACAAAAAAAAAAAACAAACCTCAAGGACCAACTATAAGACAGTAGGTACCCACTTTAAGCAACAACCCCTTTTCTCCCATTCTCTGTAGGGTGAGGAACAAGTTTGGAGATGGAAACAGACACACGTTTGAGTGCAGTTGTGAGTAGCCAAAGCCAGAGGTGAGTTTGTTAAAGACATGGACTATAGCAGACAAGGACTTTGATTAGTTATGTTGTTAACATAACTTTAGACCTGAAGCATGTATTACATGAACTGACAGCAAGCAGAGGATGTGTACAGGAAGAAGAAAGCTGAAGAACACAAAGCAGGCTCTGTGAGGACAGTCCTCCATGGCTCCTGAGACTCTGGGTCTGGCCTGGACGCAACTCAGACCATCAACCACTTCAGCCATGGTTATGTTCTTGTCTTCTCTTTCAATTCAATCCCCTTACTTCCTTAGCAGTAAATGATGAAAAATATTAAAAACAGCCATGGAACGCCATGGAAAAAAAAAAAAAACACTAAATCAAATTAATTAAATCTAGAAACTTTAACAAAATCTTAATTATAACTGGTTTCTACCAGTTTCAACATCCATGGGAAACATTACTCAGTTATGTATTGTACAACAATGGCAAATAAATAAACAGCAGCTGTAGAAGACCTTAAATTATTAATATGACCAAAATAATATTAATATGACCAAGAAGGAGAGATAGAAGATCATCCTGAATTCATCCTCCATTTAAATAAAAAAAAAAAAACACCTTTTCCCACCAAATACAAACATAACCATGGCTTGAGGGCATGTGACAGGAGGTGAGCATGTTAAAAAGGCATTTTTAACACCTCATCTGTTATCCAGTTTTTTTTTTTTGTTTGTTTGTGTTTTTGTTCTGTAACAGTGTAAGCACAAATTAGTAGAAATTATGGAGAAGTCACAGCAAAAGAGGGTGGTGGCCTACTTACAGAACAATGCTCAAGGCTCAGGTGACATGGATAGTGACCTCACGCTGAACAGCTGGCTGCCCTACTCCCAGCCAAGCCCTTTGCTTCTTATTTTGTTGTGGCAGGACAAGCAAATGCACAGACCGATAGACATTCAAAAGCATCATGGGTAGGAGAAGGGGTCAGAGGTGGAGGGGTGGCCAAGCAGCTGCAAGGAGAGAGCGAGCAGTCTAGAGAAGCTAGGTTATTCATTTTTTTAGTAAATCAGGGAGCTCCCTATTTTCCAAATATCCCACAATGCATTGCCTGTTCACACATTTATCAGTGAAAAACATTTCTGGAACTGTTGAGGTTTTGATTGCAGGTTTTGGTGCATGCTTTAAAGTTCTACAAATTCCGGTTGTGTGCATGTTGATTTATTGACTTTGACTTAGTTATTATGGTAGTATGCTCTACTGCCATTGGCTTCACATTTGTGTATGGCACCAATCAAAAAGATAATGTATACAATATTGTAAATGCAGACAAACATTAACCAACATCTGTCTAATATCAATTCAACATTTTCTCATATGTTAAATATCTGATCTCTCGGGAGAACCTAACAACAAGTAGTTAGTAATGCTTCTTAAAGTCATTTGGCCTAATGAATCTCATCAGCACTGCTCAGGAGCGCTGAATTTATGCAGAGATCTCCTTGTGACGGCTCTTCAATGATGAAAGGGATATTTGAACAACAGGAGTGCGGAGCGTTGCAATCTAACACTCTACAGCAGGAGATTTAGCGAAAGAGACAGAGAACACTGATTTTTTTTTTACTTTAAGTAAAAATGAAGTCAGCATGTTTAATAAAGCTTGGGTACCAAACTGCAATACAATAAAGAACACTTTCCAAACAGCCACACACATTTTAATGCACAATGGCAAGACATTCCTATAAAAGTAACAATTTAAAAGAGACTCTAACAAGAGTCGATTATATTATATACAGGATGTGAGGTAGCAAATTCTGACGCAATGAAAAATGTCACCATGACCGATAGTCATGGCTAAAAATACAAGACAGCCCAAAAATAAAAAGCTAAAACCGAGCAGCTGCCATCTCGATTTTGTGCATAGTGAGGTATGCTTTATTAACCTTGGTCAAATGAGTCCTCAGAGGAGCTGACTCCTGCCTCCTGTAGCAATAAAGCAAAGTGCTTATGTTTCCTCTCTTTGGCCGCCTGCTTGGACTTGAGTGATGAAGACGAAGATGAAGAGGCTCTCTTGGACGAGGAGCGCTTTTTCTTGGTTGGAGTGCTGCATAGGCCGGGGAGCTGTGGACGTGACCCTGTTCTCCCCAACAAGGAGCTGGGAGGCCAGCCATCCTTCAGGGAATCGTCCTCTTCTGAATCCGTGTCTGGTACAAATCACAAAACACTTCACTCGGGATGGAGGACCAAAAGCATGATGAACTAAAAACCGATTCAAAACAATTATACTTAAACCCATGATGCAACACAGGATGATAGTTTATATATATATATATATATACACACTACCAATCCAAAGTTTGGGGTTAGAATTAATACTTATTCTGCAAGGACACATTAAACAGAAGAATAAAGACATATAATGTTACCAAAAAAAAAAAAAAAATCCATTTCAAATAAATACTGTTCTTTTGAACTTCCTATTCATCAGAGAATCCTGAAAAAAAGTATGACTGTTTCCACAAAAATGTTAAGCAGCGTAACTGTTTTCAACATTGATAATAGAAAGGAAATGTTTCTTGAGCAGCAAATCAGCATATCAGAATGATTTCTGAAGAATCATGTGATCAAAATTCAGCTTTATTACAGGAATAAATTAAAGCTTTAAATATATTAAAAGTTATTTTAAATTGTAATAATATTTTAAAGTATTACTGTTTTTACCATATTTTTGATCAAATAAATGCAGCCTTGGTATGATAGACTTTAATAGAAAAATTGGAGAGAAAAATTACTGACATATAAGTATATATACATTGACATATCAGGGCAGCTTTTTGTTATTTTTAAACAACTTTAAAATATTGTGATAAATACTGTTTACTGTGATACAAAATTAAATAGAAAAAAAAAAAAAAAAACTAAACCTTTGATTTTTTGGCAAAAGCTTGATTACACATGTAGTCCATAGCATTTATTACAGGTACTATTATAAACACATAATGGTAGACAATTATCAACAAAAACTGTCCATTACCAAAGACAAAAAAACACCCAAAACATTTAGCAGGAAAATGTAACCTATTACCATGAGAAATAAAACACTGACAACAACAACAAAAAAATACATTTACCGACTTACTGTTAGAATAGCTGCTGATTTCTGACCTCATTGGAGAATAAGGTGCTTTTCGCTGGCCTTTTCCCTTAAGGCATGGATCAGAAGGCTTCGTTTTGGCAGCCATTTTGCTTTTACCTCCTTTGGAAGACTTGTGAAAGATGCTGAGATCTTTTGACAGGCTGGATTTTCCCATCTTGACTCTTATGTCTAAATCGGTGAGCATGGGGACTCTGCTTCCAGAGCTAGCCCTGGACTTCCCTGAGGAACCTTCTGTGAATTTACAAGAGGACTTGCTGAGTTTACTGAGCTTAGTGAGGGACAAGGCCTTGTCGAGTTTGGATGCCAACTGCTCCTGCTCGCTCACTCGGCTCTTCTTCACAACCATTTTAGGTGCCTGTTAAAAGACATAAAAGCATTCAATGTATATTATTAAACAAATAGGACAGGAAATTGAAAAGAAAGCGCAGCAATGGGATCAGACACGCTGCAGACTTGAGCACATGAGTGATGCGGGTTCAACATGTTTGGAGCATGTGCACTTTGTGTTTGTTTAACAAAAACTTACATTTTCACATTTTTGTACAACTCCAGTATAATAGAGACTGACCTCATGAGAGTAGCTTGAAGATGCCTCCTGCTCGCCCCAGCTCTTTTTTTTCTTCTTCAATCTCAACGCACTGCTATCTTCCTCCTCCTCCTCATCTCTGTTAGAGGCCCGAAAGCGCTTCCTCAGCACCTCCCCACTCTCAGAGTCCTCTGAGTACAGCACGCTTCTGCCCAACCTGCAAAACAACAGAGTGTTCAGCTGCAGGGCAGGCTGTGGTGAGCACAGCTGGGCCTTATTGGTGCCTGAGTTACACACTCACTTTGCACACTTCGAATCCAGCTTGCTGGAGGGTGGAGACAGTGCGCACAGGCCATGTTTCCTCTTTCGGGGACGTCCCGGGCCCCTGCGGGCTAAACTTCTGTTCCTCTCCTGCTGCTGGATCTGCTGTTGTTGCTGCTGCGGTTGTTGTTGCTGACGTTTCTCTCTGTGAATCACAGGGATCATAAATTGCAGGTTGTTTGATTGTTAGTGGGATTAAGTGAGGTAGATTGGCATTACTGGTCTTAAGTGACGTTAATGGGATTTTTATGTTAATTGAGAGACTCACTCTTTGTCTCTCCGTCTCTGCAGTTTGACAAGATCTCGTTGCTTTTCTTTGTAGCGCTGCTGCAGCTCAGCAAGTCTCACACGGTAGTCCACTTCTACAGTGTCCATTCCCTCCAAAGAGGATTTGGAGAACATCTAAGAGTGACAGCAAGATTAGCATCTGTGGTTTAACTTCTATAGAACTCTCAGCAGCTGTTAACTTGTATTTAAAACTACAAACATCCTAGAATTACTAATTTGATAGCAAAAAAGATAATGCAAAGTGATAACAGAAATCTTAACTTCTTGAGCAGAGGTTTGAAAAAGGGAGAGGAAGAGTCATAAAAAGGCAAGCATACAGGTTCATCTTTCTTCTGTCTCCAGCTGTATTTCTTATTAGGGTTGAGCTCTCTGGGGAGGCGGATGATAATCTGAGGCTGACACTCAATGGCTTCCAGGAGGACCTGCCTGCCAGCTTCCAGCAGACTCTCCAGTCCACAGAGTATTACAGCTGCACACACAAACACACGATCGATACCAACATTAATTACCTCTAGGGAGCATGGGACAGCCCCGCATTCTCCAATACATCAGTAAATGGGTGTTTCTTGTGTCAGAGTGCATTAACAAATTTGATACCCAGATACATCCAAAATGTATTTATTCTTTAAACGAACACATTTACTCTAAAAGATTCATAGAAGAACAAGCAGCACTAGCACACTGTTAATCAAATTCTGAATATACTGACTAGAGCTGAAACCATTGCTGAGCTTGTTTCAGCACATTTTACTTTACAGCACACTACAGTGAGCAAACCTCTCTCCCTAATCACTGGTTCCCTTATAACTGTTGGAGCATGCTAGATCAGGTCACACATCCTTCAAATTATCGTTCCTCTCTCTGAAATGAGACTCACCCTGTGTGTCATCTCTGGGTCGCCTCTGCATCTCCAGCTCTGCCATCTGGCTGAGCAGGGCCATGCCTTCCAGAGCAGTAGACTCTAGGGGACTGACGCCCTTGCATAGCTCAGACCTAGAGGTACACGCATCTGCCAGGATGGACACTGCTCCGGCCTGCGGAAGCTCGCTGGCTGTGACCAGGGCGAACATGCCTGCCATGGGGTCTTCAGGCAGGATGGCCACCGGTGCGGAAGAGGGCTGAAGGTGAGGAGGGCTTCTGTTAGGCAGGAAAAGATTGTCAAGTTTGGACTCGAGGTGTGGAGAGTCAGGGACAGGATCTCTGAGGTCTACTGGGTTCAGGCTCTCAGAGAGATCAGATGGTGGTTTTATTGGCTGGATGTCACAAGCCACAAGGTGTGTGTCAGTGTAACTTGATGAAGATTTGTAGACTTGGTCTACCAGACCAATCGAGTCCTCTGCAGTTTCTGCTCCAGTCGTTATTTCAGCATCTGGCCTAGATGTCTCATACAGCCCTGGATGGCTTGAGGCGGCAGCTTCGATTTTGACAGCCTCCCCATCTTCCTGGTCTGGTTCATCCTCTGGCGATGGTGTGGCTGTGGCTCTAGGGCGGGCCTCGCCCTCTGTGGGGGTGCTAGAGTCTTGGGTGGTGATGGATGCAAGCCTCAGGGTGTCCTGGCTCAGGACATCTTTGTTTTCTTCCAGGTTTGGCTCTTTTTTGAACACAGTGCTGCCCTCATCCATGGACACTGGCTCTCTGGATACCTGAAGTGGCTCCACTACCACTGGAGAACACAAGTGCTGGGGTTTGATATCTGCGGCAGTCGCCAAGTGCTCGGTTGTCTCAGCCGGCAATGGCACATCTGGTGCCAGGCCGTCAGCGTCTGCGGCAGCGGCTGGCTGGAGGAGGTAGGGGTAATGGCTGCCGAAAGGTGCCGTTATCGATTGGTACGGGTAGCCAGGAGGAATTTCTGCTAAAGAAACAGAAGAGAGAGCAATTTGAGGGGCTTGGAGTGCTTATGCAAAGAGTAGAGAGGCTTTAGTTCCCTGCGACAGAGTGACAAAGTGATTAATAACCCCACATGTTCTTCAGCACAGGGGCTTTATGAAACTTTCATGAACCAAATGGCCCCAGCACAAGCATCCCAAAAGCCCTTATATACACATAGGCCAACACGCTCATGCATACTCATACATTCAGAATGCACCGTGAGCAGAAAATCTATTTATCCTGAGCATTGAACATTTTTAAAGGGAAACCGCCAGGGGATACGGGTACAAAAGGGCTGCTGTCATAAGAAGTCTCTATTCCAGTGAAGAGACAGCTGGTAATCCCATATGTGAGGATATTTGCAGACTACTCATTAAGACTGCACTACCCTAAACATTCTGACATGAAGAATAGCACACTGCATTTGATTACTGTCCTGTGTGGATTCTCAGTCCCCTCCCAAACAAATTTCCTTAAAAATAGCAATATGGTGATTAATGGCAGTGCATTATTTCCTTTCATTTTTTGATTAGTGTCCTTCTCATTTATTGTGCAATATGCAAATAAACAATAATTACTTCATATGATCATGCAAATTCATAGTTGCTGCAATATTGACAAAATTAAGCAGGCTCAATCCTGGACATTTCATTTGGGAAAACTGACCTTTCCACTTACCACGATACATGGATGGGAATGGAGTAGTAGTTTGCTTCTGTAGACTGAGTGGTTCTTTCTCAGGCATTTCCACAGACTCCTCTTTGGTCTGGATGGGGGACGTAGGAAGAGGCGATGCCGAAACAGGGCTGACTGAGTGAGGGACAGGAGATGACGGATGGGAGTAGGGCTGTTGAGGGAGGGACTTCTCCACTTTTGGTCTCTCCTCAGACTTCAGTGCAGTGACAGGTGAAGGCAACGGTGGGACGGGCAGCGGAGTCAGGGCTTTTCTATACGAGGTGGAGGGGGTTGGAGAGCGTGGGGGAGGCTTGCGTGAGTGCAGGGCTTGAGTGGGGATGCCCAAGAGACTAGATTTGGCCCCTTCAGCTCCTCTCTTGTCTGTTTTTTCATCCAAATCTGTCCTAGGTTGACTTGCATTTAATCTCTCCTACACCAGAAAAATCAGAAATTAATAAAAAAAAATAAAAAAAATAATATATATATATTTTCTTCTTTCCCTTTTTAAATATACGAAATTACAAGCCTGTTAAATAGCTAAAAATAGAAATGATAAAAATAAAAAATAAATACATAAAATAATATTTAAAAAAAAAAAAAAACCTGAAACCTAGGTTTTGCACATAAAAAAAATAATAAAGACCACAGTACAATATTTTTAACTTGATTGGAAGGCCTAATTTATGCATTTGGTTTTATGCCCATTTTCCATGCTAAACATTCAGAGTTGACCTTAAGGAGTACAAAATGGGAAATACAGGAGCGTCTCCCTACGATTATAATGACATTGACAGAAACAGTCTCATACCACTAACTGTGCATTCCTCTGCAGTTCCATGACCTGTGCGGTCTGGTGCTGGATCATGTAAAGCTCCTGTTGCCGCAGGAGCTGCTGGTGGGAGAGGAGCTGGAGCTGATGGGCATGCTGCAGAGAGCTTCCTGCCGGCGGGTACATGGCCGACCACAGTGGGGGGCCTCGCTCTAACATCTCAGCTTTTAAAAGAACAAGAGGAATATTTGAGCATTACAAATCAAGTATATCTATTCTGCTACATGTCAAGGATATCACTCCCACTCACTTTTATAAATGCACGTTTTGTGCATGTGTGAATGGAAAGATGGTAAAATATGAATACAGAAATTGTGGTGAATATATGGGACCTACCATAGTGTGGCAGATGCTCTGTCGGAATAACAACCACCTGCCCGGTCTGTGGATCTCGGGCAAACTGGTAAGGTGGGGGGATGGAGCCTGTCAAGGCAGGAGGATATCCTGGAGGCAGCGCCTGATGAAGGGAAGGGGGACCCAGTCCTGTACAACAACAGAGGGACAAAAAATGGTTGGGTTCACCATATTTGTAGTTGATGGTCCATTTGCACTTGCTTTCTGGCAGCTTTGTGAACACTCAAGAGTTAATCCCCAAGAGAAACACCATTCCCACAATAATCACACCCCTGTGCGTGGAGCACGGACCTTGTTGAATTCCTGCCAAGATGCACAGCACTTTAACTACAGCGATTTTCTTAGGGGACATTTTTGTTTTTAAAGTAAAGTCTAGACAGAAACTCGAAAGTCAGAGAACTGTGAACTGACCGTGCTGTTTGCTGTTATTCTTGGATGGAAGTTGTGGAGTGAGACTGATTGTTTCTAAGAATGTCTACAACACTCAGCCTAGACAAAATGCTTGGGCCGTCTGGCAGGGTCAACAGACTGCCTTGAGGAAATAATTCAGTGTCTAAATCCCATTCACAACACAGTTCTGGAGCATTCCAGAGTGCATGACCCTTGATAATTTATTATTCACTAAAATAAGAATAAATGCATGGCAATTGCTTGTTGTAACATGGCATAATTCTTACACTACAGCCATAGGCGGGAAAAAAGGTAGGTACCATATGGAGATCCAGACAACCACATGGAGGGAGCTCCTGGGCGGGGCAGCCATGGGTGGGAGGCCAGGTGGGAGGTGGGGTCAGCAGGCCAGCGGCCCGCACCAGCCAGAGTCGGTCCACCTGTCACCATCAGGTTGGGGTTCAGTCCACTAGCAGACACCATAGGTGAATGCAACTGAGTGTAGTCTGCCAACTCTTTATTCTCTCTGTGAATGAAAATAGTCTTGCTTATTAGTGGTTAACCAATCTATTGCAAAGTCAGTTAGTTTGCATTTCCTAATTGCACATTAAAGTCTCAAATCTCCATAAAAGGTTATGTAATTTAAAAAAAAAATGCCACCTTTGCTTTAAAAAAAAAAAAAAAAAAAGAAAAAAAAAAAAAAAAGAGAACATGCAAAGATGCATCCTTGACTATGTATCCTTAAACATTTGATAAAAATACGCTTATAAAACTATTCTTACATTAGCCAAAAGTCAGTTTTCTAATTTGTATGTTCTAAAAAATATTCAGCAACATTTAAAAAAGTCTATCAACCATTAATGTTATGGTAGTAATGCTACCTGAATCAAGAACAAAAGTAATCACCTGAAAAATATTTAGAATTTGTTTAGATATTCCCAACAAAGACTAACTTAAAAATCTTAGAGGTTAACAGTATGAGGGTGAGTAAATCAACAAAATATATTTATTTTTTTAAAAGTCTGCTAAGTGCCCAATATCCAGGTGCCCACATTTGACGACCAGAAAAATGTATGACATAGATGCTTCTACATTGCAAAATTCATGCTTATTTAAGCCCAAAAGGAGGACTGGTGGCCATTTAGCCCCAACTGTGACACAAATTCCCCAGTCTATGACTTCTATTCTGTCTTAGACTTAAGGACAGACACTGAGGGTGGAATCCTGCTGAGAGAGCCAGTCACTTTTATAAGCACCAATTTCCCCAGTGGGGAAGACTGACTTTTTCTACTCCTCGAAATGAGCCACACTTTGAAAATAGGCTCATATTTGCAGAGAACTGTTGCCATAAATCTGTCCACTCTAAAGAAAACCACGCTGAGAGTGTGACCAATGAAAGTAAAATGTTGCTCCGTTAAGCCAGTGTGTAGAATCAAAGAAACAAGAATCCTTTCACACTGGCTGGATATGCTTAGTCCTTACTACAAGGTGAATGATTTTAATAAAAGGGTGCTTTAATTAACAGACTTTCATCCAGGCTTCTAACATTTTAGAGATATCTGAACAAAGATAACATCTATTTGGCACATATAAACACTTCAGGATTGTCGCTAAATGTCTGCTGAGATTTTAAACTAGCTTCAACCAAGGCAGCAGAGAGAGTATCTTTAAAGATCCACACATTCAAGGCGTCACTGATTTGTACTGAATGGACTTTAATGAGTCACCTTCACAGTACATTTATGCATTAGCTGCCCCTATCACCAGCTTCCACACAACATCAAGATGCAAAATAAATATATAAAATCACCAGCTTTCTTTTAAGCTTAACGCTGTACTTTTTTTTTATCAGAGTTTGACAGACACAACCCCTGAACCAACACAGTTGACACCCTCTGTGTAACAAAAAAGCACACAGGGTAATATACCTGCATTAGAGTGCAAAAGTAGTGGAAAATACCCATATCTTAATGCAAGGACTCTAAACGGTGCCCTCAGTCATTTTTATTTGTACTGGATATGGCAGTCAATTTAGGCTTATAATGACTGCTAGCAATGTGGACGCCACCAATGCCACTGAAGAACTGCATTTGCAGTAGGCTTGCTGCAGTAGTCTGTTACCGGTGTTACTCCATACACCGATTACATTACTTGTCCACCGCGTCATCGCCCCCACTGTTGTTTTGGCTTTTTGTAGAAATAAAAACCATTTAGCTCAGTTGGATAACCGACGCTACAATCATAAACTGAAAGCGTCAGAGGAGCGCGAGCAGGAGTCAGATTTCACTTATTACGTGACGAGAGTAAGGAGAGATGACTGACAGGACGATGGCTGAGGATTTGGTGCACAAATATCGTAATTGACAAATATCCTGTAAAACGTGCAGTCGAAAGTGAAAAGTGAGCACGCATTCAAAGCGACTCAAATACCCCGCATATTGATAGCGGCTTCCTTATGCCTGAAAACTATATACAATATCTAGCCCCAAACCACTGCTCAGGACAAACAAGGGACTCATGAACAACCATCTCTCACACACACACACACACACACACACACACACACACACACACACACACACACACACACACACACACACACACACACACACACACACACACACAAACAAACAGTTGTGGATCCTCTAGGTCAGGCATTCTCAACCCTGGTCCTCGAGGCACACTGTCCTGCAGAGTTTAGCTCCAAACCTAATCAAACACACCTGAACCAGCTAATTAAGCTCTTCAGGATTACTAGAAAGCTACAGGCAGGTGAGTTTGATCAGGGTTGGAGCTAAACTCTGCAGGACAGTGGGCCTCGAGGACCAGGGTTGAGAACCCCTGCTCTAGCTAACGACACACATTAAGAAATCAAGCACAGTTAAAATTTACAGCCAGTGAAACAAACCATTATAAAAATCACAAATGTAAGAGTTTGGCAAAAGTTAACCTAAGAAATGACTTGTGACCTAAAGTGAAGACGTTCACAAATATAATAAGAACAGGTTACAGTGTTCAGATCTACTGAACTAATGCTCCTATAAAACTCCAAAAGCAGGATTGAATTAGATAACATGATGCTTAGTGCATTTCTGAGAGCTCGCTTCAATATGCACTCAAAGTGCTCAGGGTGCTTAATGCCAGCGGTTATAAACTCATCTTACCTTAACACTTTCTCCTGCTCGCGCTCCACACGTCCCGACAGTAGGCGCTCGTCACGGTGGCGCGTCCTTTCGTCTCCTTGTTCTTCCTCTGTGTGGATCGGGCCTGCAAGGTTAAGACATTACACTAATTGAAGATGTTGACATACAGTTTTTAATAAATGTGCTAACTTTGTAGTGTTTGCCTTGCCAATGATATTTAATTTTTCACCATTTTAGATATGTGTGATCCCAATTTACACATTTCCAACCATTCTTAGGTTAAAAACAAAAGTCAAACATTAGTAGTGTCTGCCAGTCTGGCAAGACTTAAATGTTACCATTTTCTCTTTATAAATACACCGCTCCAGAAATAGCCCAAACTCTAAGGGTGTTTATCAGTCCCAACACTCAGCACCAGTCATATTCAGTGTTTTACACATCTATGAGATTACAGACTGACTGTGCAGAGGGAAAAAACCCACTGAGAACCTATGCAGAGTAACATATCACATTTACAACAACCCATTGAGGCCCATCAATCACTTATCAATGTTTCAACGCCACTGTGGCGTCATATATGGTTCAAATTGCTCTTCATAGAGAAGCAGCCATTTGGAGAATCATCAGACAAAACAAGCAGCATTTCACATTCCAGACTAAACTAAAAGAGTCTTTGAAGTTTGTGTTCAAAATACCACAACAACACAGCGTTGTAAAAGATAAACGCGTAGAACGTATCCGAGCGGTATTTAGTTAGGAGTGTATTGAACCTTTCAGTACTGACAGACAGCGGCTGAGAAGAGATTGTGTTTTTAAACCGAGGAGGGGGACGAAAGTGCACACAGATCTCTGTCATGCTCCAGGGAAAAGGTTTCAGTCTGTTTCCAAGGTTACCAAAAGCCTGTCCGACATGCTATCCGTTTGCATCAAAAAGAGGGCAAATTAGTCAAGCAAAGCTCTGTCCCTAACACTTGTTTTAAATGTAAATTCAAACGTTCTCTCAGAGTGTGTAGACTAATGTTATTACTGCAATTTCCTTGCACACAAGAGAACATAAATTAATGCCTTTCTCCCCACCTCTCTTTCTGTCCCTTTCCAAAGCTCAATCATTCGATTGCTAAGCAACAAAACTAAAGTCATATTAGAATGCACTGCTTGTTTACCCCCTTTAGTAGAGCTCGGTAAATTATGTTTATAAGCAGTCGGGCATGCGGTGTCTTAGTGAAAGGTTTAACACACTGCCTAGGCTAACAGGAAACACTGTGGGCCAAAGCAATAGCAAAGCTCATGCGGTTTAAGAAATAAAAACAAAAAGGAGCAACCTTGCTGCCGAGAAGGCCCATGTAAATGACCCTGTCTTATTTTCCATTGTTACAGACCAGTGTGTTGTTCTTCGGTTCCATTAAAGTTCCGTGAAAGTATGTACCAACAGGGGCCAGAAATGTACAATTTATGACACCTTACAGGGTTAGTTGCTCTTTTTTTTTTTCCTGCAGAACACAAAAGACATTTTGAACAATGTCTCAACTGATTTTGCCCATAGACTGAAAGTCAATAGTGCCCAAAACACTGAACCCCACTGACTTTAATTATATGGAGTATGGACCAAAAAAAGACAAGGCATTTTGTTAAATATATCCTTTTGTGTTCCACAGAAGAGAGCAAGTTTAGAACAACATCAGGGTGAGTAAATGATGAAGGAATTTTAATTATTGGGTGAACTATCCCTTTAAGAACAATGCATGCAAAGATATGAGGCAACGCACCTTTGATGGCTCCTCCAATTGGCCTGTCCCTGTCTGATACGGAGCTGGGCTTGCTGTTGTTGTCCCTCTGACGGGCAACAGCCACCGCAATGCCCACTGGGGGATGACGAACCTCCGCTTCCCCCTGAGAAGAGCTTCCGTCTCTGCCAAAGGATTTAGCACTCTCTGGTCTCTCAGGTTCCTTCTTCAACTGCTTTCCAGGCTGCTGGGGTGGAAGATGCTGAATTCTAGACACTCCGGGATAACCAGCCTCCAGTTTCATGCTGCCCAGTCCTCCAAATGGACTACGGCTATCAGATCCATGCCTGGAGCCAGACTCGTTGGAAAAGTTGCCACTGTACTTTATGAGGCTCTGCATGGCTGAAACCTCCCCATGGCCCTCGGGACTTCTGCCGCTGCCTACCGGTCTGTGCAAGCCAGTAGTGTCTAGGTACATTCGCTTGCCCTCTTCCTCACCTCGGGGACCATGGCTGTGTTGGGCCGCCAATGTGGCGATGTGACTGGTAGCATAATTGCCCATCTCGAAAGGCTTCCATTTGGGCTCAGCAGAACCCAAGCCCTTCAACGCATGCTGCTCCGAGTGAAGTGTACCTGGATCCATTCCAGAGAATGGATGGCCAGACCTTTGAACCCTATCCCGCTCTTGGCTGCGGGATTCAGTCTCGAGTCCCGTTTTGATCATGTGTTTTGATGTAGTGTTGGTTAAGTCTCTGGCATCTGGACTGTTTCCAGATTTATTTGTGCACATTTCTAAATGCAAGGGCTTTTTCATGGCCAAACCGTTTGACCTAATTATCGAGCCTTCCTCTCGTAAAATGTCTCTCTTGACATCCCCATGAGGGGGCGACTCACTCCTAATGGAGAACCGACCATGGTCCATATGTGTTCTCTCATTCCCCACCTGCAGGGCTGATCTGTGCGAGTCCCTCTCCCTACTCTTGTCATTTTTATTATCTCGAGCTTGGGAGGCAATTTGAATTGGCCCTTTTCGCTCATCGTAAACCTCGACAGAAGGCACATAAGTAGGAGCTATCACTCTCTGTTCTTTGCCTGGCTCTTTCTCTGTAGAGTAGAGCGGGTACATGTTGGGCGGCATGTGGTGAGGGGGAGGGTAGGTGCCAGAGGACACCAGCCTGGGCGGGAGATGGGACGGGTTGGGCTGCATGGAAGAGGGACTGGCATACGACACATGCAGCGTGCCAGCTGATGTAGCAACTGAATCGCATCTTTTCTGCTTGTCAGTGGAAAGGTGGCCCCCTGGCCGACTGGTTTCGTCATCCCGGTCCCTGTCCCTCCTGTCCTGTTCCGTACTCGGGTGTCGGGCTGGCATGCCACCACTTGTCCTGCAGTTGCCAAGTAAACTCTGGTGAGTTTGTTTGGGTTTAGTGTCCGTGGTGTTCAGAGCAGGAGAGTGCTGGTGAAAGAAAGGCCGAGCATGCTCCGTAGCCTTCACAGACCTTTCTGAGTTGCCCGCTTTGCGCTCATCTTCTGCCTTGACATCCAAGGTGAGGTCCACCACACTGTGGGGCCGTGACTCCTCTCTAGGCCTTTCTCGTTCCTTCCTTGGGAGAGAGTGGCCTAGGTCACTCTTACAGGCCTTTTCTTTTCCCAAATCCCTGCTTGAGTCTTTAGAGCTTTTGTGAGGAGGTAGGGCCTCCTTTTCCCTGGAGAAGGAGCAGGGCATGTGAGCCACTGGGCTCCTGGCCAGTGCAGACTGGGAGTGCACTGAACCTGGCAGGTAAAACCCCTCTGAGAGAATAAGAACAAAAGTAGAAAGAGTGAGCCCGACAAAGCTTAAGACATCTGGTGTAACAGATAAGACTGCTCAAAGCCCCTAAAGAGCAGAAAGTATATAAAAAGATGGACCATAAACTAACTTGTTAAAACACTCTAAACAAGACACTATCTGTGAGCACGGCAGAACAGAAATCAAAGGACTTGCAAAAGTTCATGCACTAGTTGGTGAATGCTAACAAAAACAAAGTGCTGCCCTTTTGCCTCAGATCTGAGGCAGAATAAAGTCTAAAGTTTTACATGGTAATATTTTACTGTGACACAGGAAAATTACACAGGGCATTAGACACTTTTTTTTTTTTATTTTTAAACCATGCAATTTTTGCAACTGCTTTAAGTAGCCCATCTAGCATAATAGGTAGCAATCCATCAAACCACTCATCCATACACTTAAGTTGTAAAGCCTAATTTCCATCTGATAACTACGGTGGCCGAGAAGTGCAAAACAAATCAATTCCGAAAACAAAATAACAAATTATAAACGCAATGGCAAGTCCAAAAAACAAATTAACAAGTTAGGAAACACAATAACAATTCCGGAAACAAAATAACAAATCAGAAAACACAACGACAAGTCGGACAAAACGGAAAAGGTAGGTATATGTGGCGAATGGAATACTGACCGCTGATTGGAGGAGACATCTGTCACTCAAGACATGCAGAACGTACAGCAGGCTGTGGCAGGAGAAAGTTGATTCGCGTGTGCATGTGTAAATATGAGAGCCGTCTCTTTTTTACAGGCTACTTTAGTGCGATTAATTATGGAGAAAGAAAAACGTTTCATATTAAATATGCCTACCACTGTCTGGTTGAGTCAGACAAAATTACAAAACCCGATCTGATAAGTGAGAGAGTGGCGTGTAGAGTAAGAACAACAGATTTAGCTTTTAACGCGAGCAACCTGAGTTCGAGTCTCCCTTTTCCCGATCCCTTTCTTTTCCCTATACCCATCGCTTAGCTTGGAGAGGCATTTTATTTTAAGTAAAAATAATGTGTCTAACAGGTAGCCTACTTAATAGACCTAAATTGCACTAAATGGCGTCTTGCACATCTAGAATAGCCTCTGCCAACTTTAAATCAAGAAAAGTTTCCATTGGCAAGGAAATGGAATTTACACAATGCATTTACACTGCATGCTATAAGAGTAATGTTTTGATTTATTGTATTGATATAGCCTATGAAATTATTTTAAATGAAATTATAGGCTATGCACGTTTTTTTTTTGTGTGCATACATTCGTTTTTCGGAATCACACGTACACACATTTGAGAAACGATCTTAGATCAAACGTAGGACAGTTTCTACGCAACATTATATAAATGAGGCCCCTGGAATGCATTATAACTGCTTTCTAATAGTGTTTTTGTTTGTTTTTTGCAAAGTGAGTGAATTTTAGCTCGCAGCTCTGCAGATCATTAAAAAAAAAACAATTATTATCGTAGACGATACATCTCTAATATTTACACATGCACACGCGAATCAACTTTCTCCTGCCGCAGCCTGCTGTACGTTCTGCGTGTCTTGAGTGACAGATGTCTCGCCCAATCAGCGGTCAGTATTCCATTCGCCACATATACCTACCTTTTCTGTTTTTTACGACTTGCCGTTGTGTTTTCTGACTTATTTTGTTTTCAGATTTGTCATTGTGTTTTCTGATTTGTTATTTTGTTTCCGGAATTATTGTTGTGTTTTCTTACTTGTTAATTTGTTTTTAGACTTTCCATTGCGTTTATAATTTATTGTTTTGTTTTTGAATTTATTATTTTGTTTTCATAATTGTGATTTTGTTTTGCACTTCTCGGCCACCGTAGATAACATATTACAGAAAATAATAATAGAAAGAGAACATTCAGAAAGCCATACATATACTATTGGTATTTTCCTAAATATATGCCAAGTTACTATTTCATCCCAAAATCAAAATGAGACTCAAAATAAGAAAACCCTTTCACAAAAACAAAATATAACCAAAATAAGAAAAATAATTATATTTTGCATAAATACAAAGGTTTTTTTTTTTTTTTACACTGAACTTATATTAAATTATGCATACATTTAATTTAGTACAGGGAAAAAAACATGACATTACTAAATAAGCAATTGTAATAATATACAATATTATTATTATTATTATTATTACTATTACTATTACTATTACTACTACTACTACTACAGTAGGATACTTGCACACCAAGTGTCTTATAATAGGCTTAAATTTTCTTTGCACATCCCCCCCCCCCCCCATTTAATTGTGACCTGGCTATTTCTTCACAGTTTAGAGAGATTCACTTTATATACACATTTGGTCTAAATGTTATGATGATAGTCATATACACACACATATAATCACAGAGATAATAGTTAAACATGACTTTACAGACGTATACAGACCTTTTTGGGAGTCAAAGAGTGCATGTTGGCTGAGCTGTGGATGCTCAAGGTGGCCCAAGGGAATGTAAGGGCTGGGGTACAAACTGCTTGGCAAGTGAGGAAAACCTAGAAAGGAGAGAGTACGGGCATGTCAGGTCTTATTATTCGAGAGAACAAGAGAGTGGCCCACACGGTCAGGTTTACTTCCAGTAATTAATGCAGCATCTGTATCTGGCTATCATCAGGCAGAAGAAACGATAGTACAATAACCTTTGAAAATAGTTTATGACAGTGGCACTTGAGTCATTGACTGTACATCGGTCCACAAGATCTTTCTCCAGCTGAACAAAAATCTTTCCATGTCATTATTCATAGCCAAATTATGCACATTTACAGACACATGGATTTGACGATTTATTATCTTATCAGTTCATGAATCTGTTTCATAGCCAGAGCAACAGCTCACCTCGATCCAGACATAAAATTGACTTATTACCAACACCCAAAGCAAAAGGAGAGGAATATTTCTCACATCTGACATCTGGTAACTGGGAAGCAGCCATTCACACATGCAAAGTCATGAATTCCATCTAAGATTTCACCAAGGGCAATGATACACAAATGCACATTCATAACCTCAAACACTACAAACAGCACAAAGGCACGCACAAATAGTGCTGACACAACATTATCCCTCCTCAAAAAAAAAAAAAAGCTTCAATGAAAGACAAAAGGGTTGTCAGAGCTAAGAACAAACAGCCCTCTAAAGATAGAAATGCTTGACATTCAAAGGGGAGGACACAATATTTAGAGCATTATCCTCTGGAGTACAGGATCATGTAAGTGCATTCATCATTCCTAGTTGTAAAAGATACAATCAAATGGGATGGATCACATCCTTCATTTAGAACCTTCATTGTGAGACTTTGATTGTGGGTGGGGCATGCTTGCATTTAAAACCAGCAAGACCTGGAGCGGCTTGGCAGGCCTGTACCGCCCTGGCCGGCGGTGCATGCTGATCTGAGAGCGACTCTGCATGAGGACAGTCAGGCAAATGAAATGTTTGTTTTTGGACGGCCACGTCTTAAAGCACGCAATTATTCAGAACACTAGCGGCTGCATCATGCAGGCTTGGCGGTTTGGCAAGAGGTCAGGTGGTGCGGGAATAACTCATACGAGCACCCTGAAGAAATGAGTATAGTATCCACTAAATCAAAGAGCACAAAGTAAACTGTGTTCGTGCTAAATGCTAGGCTGCTGAAATGACGAGAGCTGCTTCTGCTAGAAAATGAATTAAGCGAAATTAAACCAGAATGTGCACTTCTCCCATCCCTTTGGCAAAATTGCAACACAATCAGAGAGGCTTTGCTGGAGAAAGGTCAAGCAGCCATTATATTGGCCTAGCTACAGGGGCACATAGCTGCTGGAGCACTTTTTATGATTTCACAACAAATTACTAAACTGAAGAAGACCAGAAAGCAGAGGGTTAGGACTAATGTCCAAATAAACAGATTAAGGGAGAATATTTACAACACAGCTGTCCATGCATAGCAAACACTTTATTCTTGGCATTCAAATTTGAACGGACCGGTCTCCTCTGTGTGAGGATATTGACAAGTTCAGTTTATGAACAACAGCAGGAGTGTCTTAGGTGTTAGGTGTAATGGATTAGTTCTTACCGTCAATGCCATTTAAATCAGGTCACATCAACTATTATGGATTGACTTGCACGGGCCCAGAATGGTCAGTTCTCCGAAGCAATGTTTAGAGCGAGATAGCAGATACAGGGTCCTAGAGGGGCAGGGTCAAAGGTCGACAACAGAGCTCTAAAGCAAGATTTATTGGGGGCACATGGATACGGTCTCAAAACCTTAAACGAAACAGTGTCTTCAGCCTCTATGTGGATCTCATATGCCATTGAATGGTTGACAGACCAGGCAGTGCTGCTTAAAACAAGTAGTGTCAACAGTGTGCTAAATAAAGGACTGAGTCAGCCCACAAAGCTAATGTGGTAATATTATCTAGTCACATGTTTGCCAAAATGCCAGTGGTTGAGATGTTTATTTATGCATTGTACCAGAGACATTCTTCTGTCTATCTGTCTAAATAAGCTACATTCACATGGAAAGACTGCGTTCATTTTTTATTTTAATTGGGAGTCGGAGACAAAACATTGCACATAAAACACCAGGGTTACTCAACACTTATCTACAATCACAGCCTCGCAGTCAAAGCAAAGTCTTCGTAATTAGTGATAACAGTAACATGTGAACATTAAGTGTTATCGACAGTCTAAAAATACAACCTTGTTTTAAAGTGCACAGTGTGTTTCTTTATGGCACTACAAGAAAGAAGAGTGGCGGTTCAAAGGCTGTCACTTTATTTAGTACATCTCAGGTGACCGGGTAGTGCTATGCTGCTGATTGCATTCCCACACCATACCGAGAGATGATTGAAGGCGTCCTACTCTTAGCAATAGGGCTAGAACTGCAATGCCACATTTATTTCTGTGTTCTTCAGCATGCCACGTGAGGGGTGTGGTGGAGGCAGGAGTGCCCTAAATGTACAGCACATCTAATCTCAGTTAATCTTGGTTTCTCTAGTGTGAAACAGAGACAAAGTCTCAACCTACATGATATCTGCAGACTAATTAGTTTTGATTGCCACTGCCATTTCCTACAGTTTTGCACCACAACGTGCCTAACGCAGAGAAACTTCCTGACAAACCAGGAAGCTAGATAAAGGGTTCCCACACATGTTGACCAATGAATTCTCAGTGCCCTTTCCATTCGTTCATAATTACTGGAAAGGATTTGTATTCGGGAATCATTTTAAATGGGTTGCTGGACAGAATATCCATTTATTTGCAAGGTCTGAAGTTTTTTAATTACTGGAATATAACTATTTTAATTGTCAGTTTTTTTTGTCTCTAATAAACATTTACAACAGGCTTTCATGCAAGTTTTCACTCAACCCAAACAGTTCAAAACAGCAATATCAAGCCAATATCAATCAATTGAAAAGTTGTGCAAACTATAACAAGTGTGTTTTCATTTATATAATTATTTTTACATGCATGAATCTAAGATTATTAAATTGCCATGATGTTTCCAGTCAGTTTTAAAATTCCCTAATATTTCCAGGTTTTCCATAGCTGTGGGATTAACGTAAATAAAAGAACCTCATAAAAATACTTCAGATAAAATAAATTGGTTTTGTGTGACTGTAAAGAGGAAAGATGTGTGTGTTTTTCTGGAGCACAGGAACCATTTAACCTAGCTCATTCTTTAGGGATCTATGACGAAGGACAGTGGAAGGTTACGTGTAAATGGGCTACGTGTGGAGAGGGGAATTTAGCTCAGAAAGGAAGAGTCAAAAAAGCAGGCCATTAACATTCAAAAGCAAAGATGCTAAGACATACCCTTGCTGACATAAAAAAGAAAAACTGTTCCCTGAGGTTCGGACTATATAAAAGTCATAGAAAAGGCTTTGAAGTAAAGGATGTGGTTCAAGACCTGTATTTAGACACAGAGGGGATGCAAAGGTCAGAACTAGCTGCACCAATTTCAACAAACCCATTTATGTGCTCCAGAAAGAGGCACCTACCAGAATTTCTGTCAATGTGCATCTGCCTCCACACTCCCTCTTTTCATTATCTTTATTATATAGCTCCAATTTCACAAACACATCAGTATTCAAAACCGTCATCTGGACCCCAGGGACGCCACAGGAAGCGCAGCAGAACATCAAAGTGCTACCTGCGCCAGCAAATCCATCATCATAGTCAAAGAGGGGCATTCCTTTCTGAGCTGAGCCCAACGTGTGACAGAAGCAGCAGGCATGGACACTCTATCAATCACAGAGCGCCGCCCTGCAGCCACCATCATCTCCTGCACAGTCCAAAGGTGAGCAGACCTCAACAGCCATGCATCTGATTACAAACCGCTGCAGATAACGGCCACAGACACATGTTTGGACACAAAAAAAACAAAACATTGCAGCTGCGAAGCTACAGCGGCCCGTGAATTAAGACCAGGGAGGACACATTCCAGGGATATGTTTCTCTGATTCTTGCCTAATATAAACAGAGGAGAGGTTCAAACTGGCATCTGCGCTCGCCCGATCCACACAAGGCACCCTTGTTGTGGAATGTCTCGTCCTCACAAAAATCTCATTAATGTGTACACAGAGATTGTGTATTTTAAAGTTAACCGCTGCTCAAGGGTTTATCGCGCAAAGACCCAGCGCGTATACAAACCCCATGTCAAACAAACTGTAACATTTCACAGTTCGCTGCAATTTATGTTTATTAACTGAACTTCAAAGATAAATCCAACAGCATGGAAGTGGCTTTTCCCTCTGATTATGGAGTATTTGTAATCTACAGTGGGGTGAGTGCGGCGTGCCTGATTGTTTCACACATTTAGTGTAAAAATACACGAATTCCACAGCTGCTACTTCGACTTCCTTCAGTTAATAAGAGCCAGGTGCACCCTTCAGAATAAACAGGCATGTTCAAATATTTTCACAGGCTGCAGAGACAGAGTACACTTCAATGTCAGCTATTCATCGCATTTCTACGGAGGCAGAGCGAGGCAGGCTTGCTATGATCTGTGCCAAGGTTTTAGACAATTCATCTGTACTTTCTCTGCAGGGACTTGAAACAAAGGCCTATGGGTACAAGGCCCTTCAACAAACCTTGTTAATAATCCACCCACGCCCTTTTACAGAGCTAGCGTTGCTTTTCTTTCGATTGTTTGGCATACACGTGAACCATTTTGAAAGCTAAAATCTCTATCTTCTCAAAATGGCAGGGGCTGGAACGGCTTCAGTGACGAATGAATCATCTTGTTTGAACATGCAAGTTTGAAGTTACAGCACAGATAAGGGCTCGACTTTATACACTAAGATGAGGAGGAGAGAATATGAAGGAAATGTGTAATGCAACTGCAAGGCAAAATGATAGAATCTCAAAACTCTTCAGGGCTCAACAAGCATGGCTTGGTGGCCCACTGATTTTCAAGCCAGCTGATGTAACAGTCATTGGCACTGTTGAATTATTACTCCATCGACACTAAAGCTTAGAGTGGTTGATCATATTCATGTCTTGTGCAAACTGAAATAATATTTCATAATATTATCTATAAGGTAAAGTTATCTAGCTAGCTAATATATGCCAGGTTGTCATCCACATATTTTTATGCGAATTTCAGAAAAAGCTGGATAGAAAAGAGATACGAATAAATTCCCAAATGTGCATAAAACTCTGCTTGTGGTGGATGAATGAATGAAAGTTGATTTATTCATTCAGTCTGTAAGATGGCATGCACAAACTACCATGCTGCTTTATTATTTATGATTTTAAGATATTGTTTAAGATAAAACACTGTTTTTAAGATATTTACATGGATGGAAACTATAGGTATAGATGAGGTTTTATTAAAACGGCACAGAATGATTTGTGATAGCCTTAAAGGAATCAGTTAAAATGAATTGGGGAGAGAGAGAGAGGGGGGGAAAAAAAAAAAAAAAAAAAAAAAAAAAAAAAAAAAAAAAATCAATCTTCATATGCCACAGAGTTGCATTATAATTGTATTGTATAGTTCCAGATTTTATTGCTACTTATAAACCTAAATTTAATGTTTAAAAAATGTACACCACTATTGTTTATAAAAAAAATAAAAAAAAATTAAAAAAAATGAAATTAGTACTTTTATTTGGCAAGGATACATTCAATTGTGATAGTAAAGACATTGTTACAAAAGTATGTTTTTTTTCTTTCCTTTTTAACGCCATTCCAGCTTCTATGGCTTACAACAGATATATATTTCCAATAAATGCTGTTCTTTTGAACTTTCCATTTATCAAAGTATCATAAAAAACAATGCATCACAGTTTCCAGAAATATATTGATAATAATAGGAAATGTTTCGTGAGCAGCAAATGAGGATATTAGATTGATTTCTGAAGAATTTATTAGAACGATTTCTGATCATGTGACACTGAAGACTGGAGTAATGGCTGCAGAAAATTCAGCTTCACAGAAATAAATTTCTAAAAATGTAAATATTAAATCTTATTTTTGAGACCTTATAAACTGCTAGAAATCCTAGTTACATAACACTCTATATCTAAAGACAGCAATACAATATGATATACATTGTACTGTTATACAAAAGGACAGCAGCACTAATATCTGTCTTAAGCTCTTGGATATTGACTATTGACCGACACCAGCTATTTCAAGAAAGGAATTGGTTACAATTACGTTGCAGCAGAGTGGCTGTCAGATGTGGCCTATTCTACATTAGGACTGCAGGGACGAAATTGATTTTATATTGTCTTTTTTACAGTCGTTGCACACCATTCACACATCTAGTTTATTGACTTCAAAAGAGAGAGAGAGAGAGAGAGAGAGAGTGTGTAATCCATCGCAGGCATCAGACATGACTGCATATTACACATCACCGTCCAACAGCCTTAACCAGCCACACGCTCACTTATCAAAAACAATACTGCATCTTTATCTGCTTAAGCACAGTCCACACCACATGCTCGTACTCCCAATACCAAGTCGATTTCCATTAACTTAAAATATAAAGCTGGCTAAAAGTCCCTGTGGGTCGTACCATAGAGGGTGTTTTTTTTCCATTAGCTCGTCCACCCGGCCCTGCCTGTCACCCAGACCTCTGACTACAGCCTTTGTATTGTCTGAGTTTACTGATCTGCCAACAAACCTAATCGTTAAACCCAATACGTTCAAGCTGCCGTGCGCAAATGCAGGTCCCGCTTGGTTCTAAGCGGTGACATGCTTTGAAATTTCTTCCCTCCTTTTGCGGCACAAAAAAAAAAATAAATAAAAAAATAATGTGATTCTTACCTTCATGAGGGTGAGAGGCCCAGAGCTGGGCCATCTGCAGGCTGGCTGGGTTGGGAGATCGGAAGGCCGGATCCGACGGCCCGTGAGCGCTGGAGGCGCTGACGTATCCGCTAAGAAATGGGCTCGAGGCACCTGGGAAGGCATCACCTGCAAAAGAGAGGATCAAACGTTTGCTTATGAAGTGACAGAATAAAATGAGACCATAAAAAGACTAAGCGCTGTCATTTGATATGATGACATTCCACTCAGGAGAACAGCCTTGGAAAAAGTGGAATGATTAGTCTGTGAAGAACTGCAGTTTTCTTTTGAAATTCAGGAACCGCAGTCACAAACCTGCTCCGACTGCCGGACAGCCTTTCAATTCCCTTTAAAAGAAGAATGATTACCGAGAGGCACAGAAAGACCACAAACATGAATTGCTTTTGCTTGTAAACAAATGTCATGAATAATTATTACTCATCCTAAATGTTATGTTAACTGTCATTACAATAGCCACCAGATGTGCAGCTTCAAAAGGGGGAATGTCTAAATAAAAGCGTGTTTTCTTTTTGCCAACTTTGACATCAGAGCGAGAGATGACGCAGAGACACGTATGGTATTCGGTCCGCTGCCTCCCTGGAGCTTTTAAAGTCGAATAGATAAAAACAACAGCAATAGCATATGCGGTTTCCCCACTGAAATCTGCAGAAATGTTTACAAACGCTGTTTAAGTCCATAACGACTCTGGAAGTGTCACTAAAATTCCACAGGAATTATTTAAGTTCCCCCCCCAGTAGGAATATTGCTTGCATTTAAAGGGATAGTTCACCCAAAAATGAGAACTATCATCATTTACTCATCTTCATGTCGTTCCAAATCCATAAGGTTATTCTTCAAAACAGATAATAGCATCATTTAAATCTGTTCATCACATAAAGCAATTGTATCTCTTCACAAGACTTTTTTTTTTTTTTTTTTAGCTCTTTTAAGTTTTGGTTACCTTGACTTTTAACAGAGGGACAGAAACCTCTGAGGTTTCATTAAAAATATTTTAATTTGTGTTTCGAAGATTGGTTTGCATGAGGGCGAGTAAATGACAATTTACATTTTTGGGTGAACTATCCCTTTAAATAAACGAATTAAACCCATACGCCACACTATTCAAGCATGACGTATAAACGGACGGCAGTGGAAATTAATGAGCCCTTCCCCCAATTCCTCCGATACAACCGCTCTCCGTTCCCACATGCCTTTCCTCAATCCAGCGTGGGAGGGGCACTTCACACTTATTACTCAAACCAGAGATGGACTCAGACACACTTTCACAGATACACATACACAGCACTTCCTCCTGTGCTGCAGACACCTTGGCACAATGGGTCCATTTTTTGCATGTGTAAATAGTGCATTAGCATGACAAGAGGAGGAGGAACAACAAGGCATCAACGGCAACATGAGCCTTTTGTAGTAGAGGTTAGCATGCGATTAACCTAGGAGGGAAGCAGTCTTGCTCTGCTGATGAACCGTTGGGCCATTGTATTGCACATCGCTAACAGCAGATGTGAACCCTTTGGACTGCATCTAAACATTAACCACATGAAAGATTAGACCTCTGGATGGGGTGCAAATGGAGGAGAGGAGATAGCAGAGGAGGCAGAGGAGATCCACTTGGGAAATTTGGAAGGTTATAGTGCAGTATGCAAAAACAGAAAAAAAGAATGTCTATTATTCCAAAAAGTTCTTCTAAAATGCAGGATTGCACACCACAGGGCTTGTGACTCTGGGTCTACTGGGCAGGCCAGGGGTGGATTTCAGACTCTTAAGCCTTTTCTTCAAACACACAGCAAGGGCACTGCTTCATTTATTTGAACAGAAGATCTGGACTATGGTAGGGGTCACGTGATAAGTCCTCATGTTTTTTATCCATTTGAGTCCAGTCCAATAATGCAAAGAATGAGAGAGGGGTTATTTAGGAGACATTGTAATCCAAAGCAAAGCAAAGAGCGGTACTACAGGGTCATCCGCTCCTCAAGAGTGCAATGGTTACTGGGTAACTCAGCAACTGTCCAGTTTACAGTTCACTCCTTGTGTGGTTTGAATAAAGAACCTTTAGGGTTACTCTTTAACCACTACGCCAACACTCCTTTGAGAATTTTCAAAAGTATGAAGGTACTTAGTCATCAAAGATCTTATTTAAAATAACAAGAGTTGATACTGAGTTAGGGAAATCTGAAACTAGGTCATGATTCAATCAGATTTGATTGTTTTGGAACGATTCATATTTATTTCCAAAAATAAGCTGAATATTAAATGTAACTGGAGAGACGGTTTGCACTATAGTTAAATATTAACAAAATACATCAGGCTATATACTTTGTCTCACAAATTTAATTTCACATAAGAAATTGAAGTCACATTTATTATTGACCCAATAGAAAAAGGATATCATCAAGTATGAAAACTAACACAGATGCTTAGTAGACTATTAAATATGTATAACAGATTTGGATATAATATGACAAAATGTACTGACCAATAACGTCAAGCACGGTCATAGAAATAACTATAAATTAACGGAACGTAACAAAAAAAACGACAAATAATCACCACAAGACATGCATAAAAAAAATATAAATTTAAATATAAATATAAATATAAGTTAAATATATTCTCCAAACTTTACACAAATATGCATAATTAATAAAATCACAATGCATTAATTAAAAAAAGTTTTGCACTAGATGTTAGAATGGGATTTGGTTCCATTCAGCTCAATAACATTAATGTCAGGCATTGATATGGGGCAGTCATGGTAGCTGGCATTTAGCTTTATCCCCAAGGTGTTCATTTCAATGCTTTGTGCAGGTCAATCAAGCTATTCAATTCCCATCTCAACATTAAAAAATGAACTCTGAACTCTTTCAAAAAGTACAAAAAGTCTAATATATTTTTGCCTTCCCATGTATGGGAGCACAATTATCAACTGTTACTGAAATGTGATGAACTTGACATTTTAAAAAGAGGTGGCATCCTATAAAGTCTCTTTGTCTGGATGGGAATAAAAAAATTAAAAAATTAATAAATTGATTCTGCCTAATGATTCCGGTTCTAGTTCCATTAACTATTTTTTAAATAAAAAATAAATCAGAATATTCTAACAGTGCAACATCAACAAACTCAACATACATCGTAAACCCTAATGCACAAATTATTTAATTAATTAATTCAATAATTAATTGGTGTGAGTAGGGCAAACTTAAAAGCAGGATAGGTGATTTGTTCCAGAAACATTTTATGTTATGCTGGTTGAAAGTCTCTTCATACCCTGATAGCAATCACAAAGTTCAGTGGTCTAAATGTGTGTCTGTTTGTGTGTATATATAATCATTGCATTCGGTCTGAATCGATGTCCTACCTGCCTGTCAACGTATGTATTTTCATTCCCTCGCGCAGACATCACACGTCATCAGTGTAGGGCTGCAACAACTAGTCGATAAAAATCGATAATAAATCAATATTGAAAATCATCGATAACGATTCTCATTATCGATTAGTCGGCTCTTTTCTACAAGCTTATTTGGGTTTACAGTTTAGTAGTATTTTACAATTTTTGCAAAAAACAAATTATTTTTTCCTGAAGAAAAATCAACAACCTATTTCACATATGTTACAGGACATAACTGTCCTGTCACAATGTATGTCTGCTATCTGCCATCCCCTGTCATCCCCTGTCCTAGAGCCTTTCAGTATGGTCCATTTTACTGCCAATGTTTGTCTATGGCTGTGTACTTCACTGCTGGGTGCGGCTGGATTGACTGAAATCACAAGTTTGTCCAGACTTTTGGCCATGCACAGTATACATTCTTGCAAATTGAGTTTTGACTGAGTACAAGTATCCTTTAAGTTTCTGTAGGGTGAACGCTCCACTCAAAAGGAATCACAGTTATGTCTGCTCCACAGCCTGTAACATAAGCAGCAGCAGCTCCTGTCAAATAAATAAAACTAAACCTCAAAGCCAGCATCATTTCTGTGTGCAGTTTCCACGTGCAGTGTGAAAACCACAACACAACAGCAACCATAAAACTGTTGCACTGATCAGTGCCGCAAGATCGTTTACCTAGAAGTACGTCCAAGAAGGTTTCAACGGGAATTTACAAAGTCAGTTGTTTCACATTTTCTCTGAAATATTCATTTCCCATCTGCAAACATTTCCCAGTGCCATATAATCCCTCTGAACCTAGAGTTTGTAGGGCACGTTAATTGTTTCCAATCACTCAGCTTTATAGCTCTCAGTCGTCATCTAAGATGCATGAAGAAAAACACAAGGAGTTCAGTAGGTCAGAAATAGTTCAGTTCCTTAACATGAGAGTTTTTCAGAAGAGTTCAACTATTATCCTCCTCGAAACGAAATGGCCACTGTCAGAAGACCAGCTGAATAGGACACAGGAATTTCCTAATTGCTCACGTTGCTCAACTCAACTGCAACCCAACAGGCCTTGCGCGGAGCTTTCGCAACTCCCCAACCAACACCCCTTATAATTAAAGCCAGACCCTTAAAAACAATTCAGAAAGAACTGTTGTAAATTAGAGAAAAGAGAGACACTAATTAGAATAAGGTCTTAAACTGAGGCAAAGAAAACGGGACCATTAAAATACTCAGAGCCACTCTTAACTGGTCCTTCAAAGCCCACCACCTGCTCTGAAAAACATAAAAAGCACTCCCACACGACAATAGATGACATTATGATAGACATTACAATGCTGTAGACAAAGCATGCTCAGCAGACCAATTCACACATAAAGGGGAAGCTGGATTTAGTGTCATTTAAAGCAAAAACCATGACGGAATCAGATAACACAAAACATTGTGAATGTGTGTGCATATTTACATTAAAATAACTTCTTTACGCTCACGTTTTTATGCTGACTTTAATGTGCAGACACAATTGTATAAAAAAAGATTAAGTAATTAAGTACAACAACATGCAATGATCAGTCTATCATAGCAACATTATCTCAATGTAAACATCTTTTTGTTGACCAATAGCAATTACATGATCATACACAAACTACACCTTAATATCTTATAATATCATCTTCCTCTCAAGTGTGTAGGCTTTTAAAACGTAGTCAAGGAATTATTTCTTTGATACCCAAATATATAACAGAAGAGCAAAAACCTGCACAAAATCAAAGCAGCGATCTAACAAGCTGCTCGCTAGTTTTGTTATTAAAAAGAAAGAAAGTTTACATGCCGGTTCCTTTTAAGCCTACTGGTAGCCCAATGATTATGGTGGAAAACAGCTGTTCAACTTTTACTACTAGCCTACTATTAAGAATTAAACTGCACCCTTGTTGAGCAAAGCAACAATCACTTGGAAAAATATACATTTAAGATGTTTTGAATGTTATTTTTGGAAGCATTCCTATCCATTAAGTTCGGCGCATTTTCATGGCCCAATGGAAAACGAGTAATTTGGGATTCTATTTCAGCTCAATGCATCACCTGCAAAGAAACAAAAACATGTCAAAATGTACCAGTTCTAACAAGTCAACCTGGATCTTAAACAATACACTGAATTCCTGCATCTCACTTGCACTGCAGGGCTCAAACTGAAATTTTTGTTCAGATGTTTTGACAAGATAAGAGTGACAAAATAATTGCTGTCTATAGTGGTAAACCCAACATACTGAGGTAATCTTTGTCTAATAAACTAGCTTCAAAGCGTCAAGTTTAGGCGTCACTGCCTATTCAACTACCGAGCCTACAACTGTGTTAAACAATGTGTCTGGGCAGCAATTCATCCTAGTAAATGGCAAGGATTATACATGGCCCTTTGTTGTATACAATAGTGAATGTTTAGTTTCGCATGCAGAGTTTGTCCTTTAGTTTGAGCAGAATAATATGAGTCAAAGCACATGGGAAGTAAATATGATTCAGGACAAAATGTACTTTTATTTACTATTTAAGCAGAAGTACAAAGACTCCAAGTAAATAATCTAAAACATTTTTTTTTTTTTTAAAAAGTATGTTCTATTGCTGTCAAAGGATTTACCTTTGAGCTCCACCCAACACCTGATTGGTTACCAGAAGAGGGAAAAACATGAGCCAGCAATAGAAAGGTCAAGCACATTTATGACCATCAGCATTCAATCCTTCCTTTCAAGACAGAATGCTTTTTTAAAGTTAAAAAAAGAATGCTGTTGCAAAAGTAGCATTTGTTCACAGCGTGTCTTTTTAAGGTAATGCCCGCGAACAGAGCCGTGACCTTGTGGCCAAGGAACAATGTGTGCATGCAATGAAATTCTTTGCAATTTCTTGCCCACAATGAAACTTGGGGAAAAAAAAAAAAAGCTGCATGAAACACACACACACAGGCAGCTCTGTAGTATGTGACAGCTCTCATCATATCTACTTCAAACAGCTGTGCGATGTGACGCACTGCCCTTCTAACATTAATATCTGCACTGAAGAAAAGCTGCTCATCACCTTTTCATTACACAAGAACAACATTGCACATCAGTGATATGGAAAATAAGGCTCTGTGTCCAAATTCAAGACCCCACCATTCCAGATATTACACAGGGAGCTGTGATTTCACCTGACCCTTTCATCTTTCCTCAGACAAATTAGCACATGATGGCACATGCCTGAGGAGAAAAAAATCTGAGTAAACAAAGGGTACTGTGAAGAATTGTTTTTATTCACTATTATTAATCAGTCAATAAAAATAAATAGAAAAGGGGAAATAGCACATTTCTACATGAGATGATCACATTTAAAAATAAAATAAAAATTACAGCAAGTAACAGGAAAACATTCTGGAAGTTCTAGTTTAACAAGATCCAATTCAGATGGCATTTTCTTTTTTTCCTTCTTAAACTGATAAGAATCCTAGTAACTAATAAATAACACTAATAGATGGATTGCTTTACCAAGATTACTCAATTACTCAAAACTGCACATTCAAAGAATATAAAGCAACAAATAAACCAAGTAAATGAAACTAAAATGAATACAGCAGTATGCATTTGGTAATTTTTTGCCACAGCTAGGCAAGCTAAAATAGTACAAGCGTCTTCAGCACTTTGTTCCAGGCACTGTAACTGGAGTAAGTGATATAAGAGCAGGGCTGCAGTGCTGGCTTTCATTTCACATCCTTTGTTAGCTTTTCAGAGGCACGGCCTAATCCCAGGTCAGGTCACGTCACTGCTACCCTGTGTGGCCCTTCCCCCGATATAAACTACCCCATCCTCATGCAGGCCGGTCTCTACATCACCCTCGCTGCCCTTTGGCCCATCCTTCAGACACGTGTGCACATGCAGCCTCAGCAACTTCAGATGAGGACACTAATTATTACTGCTAGTGACTCAACGTACTGTAAAATGTCATTATCAGCCTATAAAATAATTTTTAGATACCAAATTATAAAAGAACTTCCAGCAAAAGCAATCACCAGGACAAAGGTTTGAAAATCAAACCTGCACAAAAAATAAAAAGAATTTTTTTTTTTTTTACATAATATAACCCTAACCATAATAATAAATAAGGGAATATTATATCATCATAAAATGCACTAAAAATTTTTACAAAATAGTCCCAATTATGAAGTGTAAGCAAACCTATGTGTGGCATAAATCATAAATCAGCAAGCTATTTCTGCTTTGTCCTTTGGCAAAGAGATCCATTTTAAACAACAGACAAGGTGAGCATTTTCTAGGCCATGAGGTTCTGCAACATAGAAACAATCTAATCAGCCTCCCAATCACTTATAGTCAAATCACATTTTAATAACATTTTTCCCACTGCCACTTCTTGCAGATGTTAAAATCAAGGATGTTCCATTGGCACTTCCCTGGTTTTCTTTCTTTTTTCGGCCAGCATTATGAAGCAAGACTAAAGATCAAACACTCAGGGAAAAGAGCTTCAAATAATGAGGAGAAAGAAAGAAAACTCAGAATCATCCAGACACTTAAAACAGAAAAATAAAGCTGCAAACACCCTCCAGTGAGACCCTCAGCACTCCTCATAAAACACGTTCATGTGAGCATGTCTAACAGCCAGGGCATTTTATTTCAAATGTGCGCACTGCATAACCCATGTAGGATGAGCAAATGGGGTCTACGCGGCAGGACACTAAATACTTTATGTTTAATTCAGAGGGAAGTCATGCAAGGCTGCAGGACGTTTACACACATCCTCCCCCCTTGCTCTCTTTCCATCAGTACCTTCTCTCTTTCCATACCACTCAGGACGAGAGGGGGTTGGACTCCTGCATTTTACCATTCACCCTTTCAGCCGAGCTCCTCGCCTGTCACAGTAGATCACAATGAGAGACAGGTCTCATACTGTCTACTACAGCCCGCTCCCGGCCCACGTTGCAGGCAGGCCACAGAGTAAGTTCCACTGCCATGATAGAAGCAGACAGCACAGAGGACGGTCACACATTAATTCGCACTCGCCACATCCCATTGCTAAATAAACGACAACAAATCACTGGTTTAGCTCCTTCCCCCTCTCTGCACTTTATAGGAAGGTTCCTGTAACCTTGAAACCTCAGCATACAGAGCGGGAAAGGATAACACCTGGATGGCAAAGGCCATTTTTACAAGTGGTTTTCCCCCCTAAAAGCACCCTTCAGGGTATAAATGAGGGTTTGTTCCCTTCCTGATTAAGGCAGCGCAGCCATTTCTGGAGAAGTCATCAAAACGACGGTATAATGTATAGCTTATTAAACAGAAAAGGCTGAAATAACAAATGTAACACAACAGGAACGCTCATGCTCAGCTCTGGATACCCGCAAGCTAGTGTAACAACATGAAACTCTTCAAAAATAGAAAAATTCACAGAAAACTGAGCTGCCATTTGGGGTTTTTGCAAAAAGAGGGTGCTCAAATGGAATCAATAAAACAAACCCCAAAATCTAGAGGGGAGTGAACCATGTGGAGGCAGTCATTCCTATCTTGAGGCCAAACACCAGGGTCCTCTATTAAAAACAGCCCATAAACCACCAGCAGGGCTGAAACTCTGGGATCCTCTGATGCGGCATATGAAAATCGATCAATCGTACATTCCAAAAGGCAGCGCACTTCAAAGGGCATATCAAGCAAAGATTTGCATTTTCCCATGATGCTTCGGTAATTCAAAGTTTCACAGGAACCCTGTTAAACGAGCAGAAAGGCACGTTTCATGCATTACATTTCATGTTCAGCACGTTGAACAAACATTAACATCCCCTTATTAGTAAGACTATTACAATTGCTAAAGCTAGCATTACTAATATAAGACAAGGAAGTAAAAAAAAAGTAATGGATGATTGTTTAATCTGAACAATAGACAACTACTGACTCCAAGACAATGAGAAAGGAAAAACCATCAACCAGAAAATGCATATCAAAATGACCTTAGTGAATCATTCTCTGAAGTTTAGAAAGCCAGATAATCTTGAGGTAGATTAATATCCTTTAACAATCTCTGAACATGTCAGTCATTACCCAGAAATTGAGTATTACACAATTTAAGTTGCTCCCTTCATCCTCCTTCCAGAAAAACCATGTTAAATGCTACTGTCCCTAAACTACAGTATCATAAAGTTGAGTAAATCACCTAGTTCCAACGTGCCCTTGCAAATCACTTCCAATTGCATTAATTACACGGTCATATAAATTGTATCATATATAAAATAAAGGGGACTCAGATGTAATGTAGTGCTATGCATAATGCTTTGCTACATTCCTCTTTCAGTGTGAAGACCAGCAGATGGGCAGGTTATATACCTATAAAACAATCCAGGATTCATGTTTCTCAAACCATCACTTTAAGCTCTCAACATCCGCTGGCATTTCCCACTAGACGCCCAAAAACACGGCCCTTTGGGTGATGATTCATATAATTTCTGCAGTGTTTACGGGTTGGTTTTAAATTGCTGCACTGTAAATATCAAGAGGTGTTCAAAACATATGTGAATAAGTTGATCTTAAGAAGCAAATCAAACGAGTAGATAGATGTGAAAAATTCTAAGAATCTAAATTGTACAAATGAGAAAGCCATTACTCAAAAGGAAAACATGCTTCTGCTCAGGAACAAAAATGGCCATTAAATACAACATTTTCCCATTTAAAAACATCTTTAAAAAAAAGGGAAAGAAAGTAACTAGTTCTATTAACATTATGATGATTTGGAGTTCATAATGCATAAAGCCCTTGTCAGCCTGCAATGCTTGCAGTTTAAGACATATTACAGATAAACGCTGTGGAGGGAGAAAAAAAAAAACGCATTTGCTATAGAATTGCTCTGCAACTACATTTGAGTAAAAAGCTTTCCATCACATCACAGCAATGTAAAGCATTAAAGTTAAGGGACAGAATGTTGTCACTTTGAAATCCAAGAATAACAGCCATCTGGTGAGTTGGATTCATGCGTGAAATTTTTGGAATGAGTGTTCAATGTTGTACATGTTTGCTTTACAAGCTGGTGCAAAAACTCCAAAAGGTCCACCCACCCCTTTCCAAAAACAGAGCGGCAGTTACATTTAATTTAGCTTTAGCTACTTTCCTTGTGTACGAGACAAACAATATTACAAACTAAAATACTCATTTACACGGTTCTATCCTCTCTAGAACTACTGCTTATTCTTTCTTCTGGACAATTCTACAAAGTCTTACAGAATCAAACAGCAGAGCAGTAATAAGTAATGCAGCATTACAAACGGTTGGGTTAAAACCAGTACACTTCTAAATCTGTTGGGAAGCACACATATGGCACAAAGTGAGATTGCTTTCTTTCACACCCCACATATACAAGGCCATGTACATTCAAAACTCAAATTACATATTTTCATATATTCCACATGAAGTTTTGCTCACATGCCCCTCAAGTCTCACCATGTGATTGGTTTAAATCCAACAAACCAGAAGCCACCCTCCCTTGTAACTTGGCACTGAGACTGGGGTTCAAAAGCAGCCTTCCTTTACAACCTCAACATGTCCGTGTGTAAAGTGCTTGAAAACAATTTAAAAACCTCACTTCCTGTTAGGGCTGTGCATCACCAACAATGTCGCGATACGATACGCATCACGATATGGATCAATTTGGAATTTAAATTTCTTTTGAGCAGAGTTTAGTAACAGTTAATATCTGTTTATTGAATGACCAGTGTTATAACAGTTGAGATAAGTGAAAAACTATTTTGTTTTTGTCATTAAAAAACAATGAGTTAAATGAAATAAATTGTCACAAAAAAAGCTTGGAATGGCTCGATTCAGTATCGATTATTTTGGATATATATTAGGTACACATCTCTCAAGTAATGCTGTCAGTTGTAGCCTACTATAATATTGAAGGTAAAAATGAACTGATTTGTACAAACACTTAAATTACACGATGTTTTTTTTTTAAATAAAGTTAATATTATAACTTTACAAATTACATAATCATTTCTACTCCATTTTGTTTTTGAAATATAAACATTAAAATGGTGGCTGTCATAAAAACTTGCCAGATTAATTCAAACATGCATGAAATATTGAAAAAAAATTATAATTATAATGAATATGTAATATGGTGCATATATTTTGCAAAATGCTCCTCTCTACAGTCAAATTTTCTAGCTCACTAACGAATTTATGGACACTGGACATGGCTTCTCTGAGGTAAATGTGACGTTATGTGACATTGTTTACAAGCTGTTTTACTGGCGTCTTTCCGCGTTTGAACACTGATTGAGCAATCACATGAGACATGATATGGATTTCGGTAAGTTGTACTCTATCTTTTAACAGACTTTCAGATGCTCATTCATGTTTATTTCGCGCTGTAACAGGTATTAAGGCGGAGGAGAAGATCAGTTCACGTGCGCTACCTGCTGCCGCATCTCTTGAGCTGCGCCAGAGATCTCGATTTTGAATGTCTTGCACTACTGCTCGCGTCGCTAAAATTGGCACCACTTGATAATTGGTTACATTCAAAAGCACAGTATCGATACGGCAGCTGCTGTATCGATACGCGCATCATCAGGAGTTCATGACGATGTATCGATATTCTGAGCACAGCCCTACTTCCCGTGATTGAGCGCTAGTACAGAACATTGAACAAATTTGAGCCATAGCATGCTTACATGCTGCTCTTAACTCTTCCATCTATCCTGTTCGGTAACTAATGTATCTAGTCACAAAAAAAAAAAAAAAAACATTCCATAGAGTCTGGTGAATGGCAGAACAAGAGACCGAAATCTGTTTTTTCTTTTAAACAGAGGAAATTTGGCTATTGAACAGTTATTATTGGAAAGAATGGAATGTTCAGGCAGTTCCTAGGAAACTGAGTCATTTCATAAACATATGATGTATCCGCCACTCATTACAACTACGCAAGACTATTTATGAAAAAAAAAAGTCATAAAATACAAACAAACATCTCAATGAGAACGTCAGTGTGATGACCACTTGGATGGGGTACATTTAAAAAAAAAAATGCTCTTATATAAATGTTGTCAGAATTCAAATTTTTTATACAGAATTACAATTACATCAAAGACATTGTGTGGTAGGTTAGTGCGGTGCCACATAAAAAGTTTTAGCGCCCATATTGGCAAGATCAAAAAATAAATCAAAAAGCACATATTTGGGCTCATGAGCAAAGAGCTCCACGTGCCCTTTGAAGGTCTTGTTTCTAATGATTCTTGTACCCAAGAAATTGCAAGATAAAGTTATAAGTGTATCCGTACACACACAGCAACAAAACGCAATTTTTAATTCATTAAAAAAAAACTAGATGACTCAAAGCTCAAGGCAATAATAATAAAACCATCATCTATGAAAGTTAATCATCCAAGGGTAAGGTGCTGTCAGATGCAGTGATATAATTTATTACACTTACTACCAAAATCTTATCAGTACAATGCATCCAATAACATGATGTAAAAATGTCATGGTAGTCGAAGGTTAGGGTGAGGGCGACTAAAACTAATACAAAGCTCTCTCAGGTAGAAGGGAAATATGGATGGGTAAACTGCTGACATCTACACACCCCTAAACAAAGTGAAATCTCCTTTCTTCCGAGATCTAAAGGTTCTCTGACATCTGCAAGTGTGTTACATCTAATTGAAGGGGGAAAAGGAAGAGAAAATCTGAAACTTCCATAATCACTATATAAAACGATTAACAATAGCAGTGATACAACACAGGATACCTTTTTCAGTTTTTTTTTTTTTATTTAAAACGGGAACATCACTGATTTTTCTCAACAAACAATCCCAGCATTGTTGTCATTTGTGATAGCCTCTGATGTAGATGGTGGTTTCTTCTACATTTGTTACAACTAATTTGCATTGGGTCCAGCCCCAGGACACAAGGCAGCTATTCTATTTGGCATCATTAACGCTGTTCGGCAGTCGTTTGTTTTATGAAGACTTACAATTTAGAATTTTTAACAACTATAACAAACAACAATAGCTACTGAATTATTTTAGCAATATAAGCTGTAACACATTCATTTCAATTAGTGCACATGACAGAAGCCACCATTTTACAATAACTGACTGAGACAGTAACAAATTCAAATCTATGACCTGCAGAAATACAGAAAACACCACGAGTTCTTTCTCTGAACTCTAAATGCTCACAATAAAGCTTTTTTGCATCCTTGAAGGGAAAATCACTGCACTATGTTCTTCTCACCATCCAATTAAAACACCTTAAATTATGTCTATATGCAGAACAAATTAGTGGATTTTTCCTGAAAAGGATCATTAGGTATGACATTCTTTACTTCAAAAATAATTTGTTAGTCTTTAGGCATCTTATAATGACCACAACATAAAGATATGTTTCCCCTAATAAAAGACAACAACAACAAAATATTATGACTAAATCACACATGACTATACAACATATCAACATGTTACTACAGTAAATTCAGCTATATGCATCTGCATAAGATCATCTTAACACTTACAGAACACAATGCATCTCAGCAAACATAATTTTCCTTTAATATGCAGTATAGACTTTAGAAAGCATTTCTAAACACAATGGTCAGACACTGCGCCTTAAATGAGTGGCAGAAGGCAATAGTTCACTCGGGAAGAGCAATAACTGTAGTGTTTGCCCCAGCCAGTGGAGGGGGAGTGATGGAAAACAAATGGGGCAATTTCAGTCATAAATCTATACTGTCGATTTTTAATAGATGCTAGTTAAAATATTAGGTCTTTTACCCAAAACACAATTCGTGCTTTACTCAAACAGCTGAAATTGAAGTTATGCCAAAACGCATTACTCTTCACGGTTTTAGTATTTTTTAATGTTGTTTGCGAGCGAACAGAGAAGAATTACACGGGTGATTTAGTCCACTGCTTTAAAAAAAACAACTGTTTGCATAAATGTTTATAACGACAACTGAACGCTAATGTGAATGTGCTTATCTGTAGCCGAACGCGACTATTACTTTGTGAATATATTCATTATTATACGTATTTTACACAAGTGTTAGTGCACATACCGTCCGCATAAACTTAAAAGGATGCATTAAATAATTTGTAACACTATTAAACATGATATATCCCTTCCCATATTTCTGTAAAGTCTTGTCAAGCGATATAAAAATGCGAAGATATGAACAGCACCGCAAATTGTTTACAAGACGCTAGAAAAGTTAGAAAGCGACGTTATGTTCTTCACTTTAAAACAAAATAAAATGTTCTTTACCGAAAGGAGTTCAATTAAAACTTAACTTACTATGGTGAGAATGTAGGTTCATGGCCGATGAGAGAAATTTTCCAGTGTGTAGAGCCGCCGGGTGCCCCGCGCCCAGATGACCGGGAGACGGTGGTATTCTGCCGGCCGCAGCTGCCGCGCCGAGTCGGTGCGACTCCATGGGCAGCCCCGAGAGAAGGGGCGGCGGTACGTGAACAGATCTGGGGGGTCCGAAGTCTCGGCCATCCATCATCCACAATGACCCAACTTGATCAAAGAAACAGTCCGATCGGGTAAATCCGAATGAGCCAGTCTTAATGGCTATAATGTCCCTAGATTCCTAGGCAAATCAGTGTCCTTATCCCGCATTCTGCCGACCTACAAAAAACAAAACAGAAGAAGAAAATATTCTTGATAGATGCGGATCACTACTGAACTGAATCCAAAATTATATGGAGATGAACACAAGCAGTGCTGTCATAATGACGCAGTTTTAATCTGAACTAGATCATTGGAAAAAGAGAGTAATCTTCTCAGGTGCAAGTGGTGAGGCTACAAACAGACATCAAAACGTTTAATATCACTCTCGAAAAGTACGTTTTAGGATAAACCGACGGTAATGCCTCTAGTAATCTGCATGCAGGCAGTATATTGGGCGAAAATCCAGCCTTTTGGTGGGGACTTGACCGATCATTCGCGGAATAAGTGACCTATAGGCTCATTCAAACGGATTACAAACATTTATATTCTTCGTAGGCTAATATATAAACGGTCAAGAGCAGTCCGTTTATGCGTTTAAACGCGCGACGTGTACGAAATAGTCAAAAAAATATATATATATTTCTAGAAAACGGACGTATGTACCAACCACCATTTGCGAAAGTCTAATGTCAGTTTTGGTCAAATAAACATGTTAATGATTATAAAACAATATTATTCTCTTTTTTGCCTCTTGTAGGCTACCTTTTAACGGACTGTTATTGACCTCTGCGAAACGTTTGTATGAAAACAAACCAGGATTATCTACTCCAAATGGGCTGCTAAGGCATAATGCACACAGTCGGTAATATATAAATGTCTAAATTATGATGGTAGTATCCCAGAAAACTACTAACTAAATGTGTATGCAGATACAAACAATTTTATGTAATACCCTGCTGAACAGTTTGTCACTGCAGCCTCGTCGTAATATTAGGCGTTATTAACTTCAAACCGATGGTAATGTTACTAGACTATCATTTGCGCGGTTCCACTTCTTCCTTTCCAAATATGATTTAACGTACTTTATCAAGTTGTCGTTGTTATTATTGCAGGAATTTTAATAACGCCTTATTCGACAGCCCTTTTCACACGGCAACTTTTAGTAGTTTGAACGTTGCTGCAAACGCCAAGGGTTAAGCAATCGGTGCGAAAACACCAATAAAAATAACGACGAATCAAAGTTTAGATACGCGCATGTTATACAGCCATGCTTCATGATGGCAACACCAACCCGATCGACAGCCACGTTTCAAACTTTCCCGTTTCCATTTCCAGAAACGAAAGTTTTACGCCCAAACCTTAATCGTTCGAACACACTGTTTAGTGCGTTGCAGATAAAGCCGTGCTAAACCTCGTTATTCAAACTATTCCCCGCCTTTTCGTCGCGAAAGCAGCACATTCTTTTTAAAAGTGTCTCCGATTTTGCTTCATAAACATCATGTTACTGTGTGACGGATCATGTGCGGAGAGAAAGCTAGCGACGTCTTACTTGAAATGGCGACTCAGTTTATAAAATCCAGTTTCTTCGCAAAATCCGTGAGACGTGTGGTGGAAAATTTCTTAGACTCCATTTACAAACCATCCGTAGTTACGCAGAGCGAAAGCACATACGGGGGGAAGGCCCTGTGTTCAAACCACTGTAGCTCTCGGTAAACTCTTCTGCAATGAAACAAGCATTGTTTAACAAGCTCCGCCTCCGCGAATCTCACCCGACACGTTCTACAACGAAGCATATGATTGGTCTACAGATGTGTCAATCAACGCCATGTAAACACTTTGGCTCCTCGCCAGCTCTATAAAACCAATTATGGAACAAGGAGGTTGAACTGTTTCAAGCTCCCCTTTCTTCAAGACTTCAATGATCAAAACAAGCGAAGAATTTTTGGAGGGCAGTTTCAAGGCCGCTCAAATTTGACTCATTAAAGACGGATGCGGACTTGTTATAGCTAACTCGATGAACACACACTACACGAGTCAAATTTCTAAAGCATTCATGGTATGATTTGTACTAGGCCTACTTAGTAACTCAGACCAAGGGTTTCTTGAAGTTGGGTCTGGGTATCGCAAAAGGCGCTTTATGGGGTTCCGCGAAAAAATTAAGAGAAAAATATGTTTTGGGGACTCCCAAAGTTACACAAATATATTAATTATGTTCAACACTTAATCTTTTATTATATGATCTTACTACAGTTCCAAACCCGAGAACGTAAAAATATTTTATTTTACTGACAGCATTCGTTTTTAACTGAATAAAATGAAGTTAGCCTATTTAGTTTAGCGACACATACATTCAAGAATTGTTTGTTATAGGCCTATCTTTCTATAGAGTTTCTCTTCAGGTGACACATTAAGGATGCATTACATTACATTTTGCAAGACAATTAAAAAAAAAAAAAACTACAAATAATAAACTGTTCAACTACATATTCTCCAGATAATGTGTTGTTAGATTTGGCTTTTGTACAATTATAGTTATAGTAGGCTTTACAATTATTAAGTCTACTATAAAATTAAATAATTACATTTAGGAATGTTGTATTGTGCTAGTCTAATATTTTTTCACACAGTATAAATGTGTTTTATACATAGAAATAATATTTTTATATACATGAAAAATATCTTATTTGAAGGCATCAAAAAGTTTGAAAATCCCTGCCTTAGAATAATGTGAACACATATGAGATACTCTAACCCACTTTACCGAAGGCTTGCTATTTCTTTGAATTTAATTAAATTTATCAACCGGGTGTAATGGTTTGCATATGTTTATTTCTTAAATATTTGGGAATTGCCCTGGCCTGTGATCTGTTTTCAACAGACAAAATCACCGCCTGTGAAATAAATATCAAAATTCATTTTCCAGTTTTCTGAATCACCCATTCACTTCCAAAATCAGTCATTGAAGCATGACATCACGATTTAATCTGAACTTGAACCGTAAACTCTAGGCGATCAATCGATCAGTTCACAAGACCTTCCACATTGGGGGAAAAGGGTGATTAGAAAAAAACTGGTGCGGTTTCTAACCGCCCCTTAGTGCGCCTCACCAGTGAGGCGGTTTCAAGGCGTCCTCGTGAAGGCAGTGGAAAAGGGTCACACAGGAGGAAAAGACCTACGTGAATTGTCAGGTTTTTAAAAAAAGCATACCTCAATTGCAACTCCTTCCAAAATGACAACACTTTCGGGAAAAAAGCTGAGCTTCAGGACTGGTCGTTTTCTCCAAGGACTCGCGGGAACAATAGCGCTGATTTGTTATGGAAACCGTTCGTCTCGAGACGCTGCGTGGTCGTCAGTGCAGCCCTACAGCTTCATGGCTCTCTGAGCGCGTATGTTATTAATGACCAGCGGAGCGGCAGTAAATGGCAGACGCAGTCGGGTTTGTTCGTGTTGGCAATTTTAACTGTACTGATAAAATACCTGTTTTCCTTTGGATGTTGGTTGCATACGTGCGCCTTTCCCAATGCCTACAATCAGCATGGATTGTTGATTTAGGATCCTTTCTTTCGTCCATTGTTCACGATGACCCATCATCTCGATTGTTAAGGTGGGTGTTGAATGCGTTTTGGAAGTAAACATTTTACATATAGCCTACCAGGCCTATGTTTTTAATTGTTCTGCCTTTTATGGTTATTTACATGTTCAGGACTGAAAAAAGCTGAATATCTAGTGAATATTGATTTTTTTTAATTTTTTTTTTATCAACGAAATTTATATAATTGTAATTGTTAAATATTTAGAAGCCTAAGCGTTCATTTAGTAGTATATTTAGTATATTATACATAATATGCATCCAAGAAAAATATGTTGAGGGACTGAGTCTTTTATTGTGTTTTACCCATTTTATTTAAGTATTTCATATTTATATTTGATCAGAGTCTTTTACATGCCTCAAAGCAAAGTACAATGTATACAAACAAAAAGTTATTAAATACATTTTAAAAGATACATGTCTGGTGTATTGAATTTACTGCAAACACACTTTGCTTCAACTTAGACTGCAAGTTCAGTTTGCAACATGTTAGTCTCTGAATGCTTCAGATGAGGGCAAAAATAAAATGAAAAATTGAATGAAAATGATGTGAAAATTGTGCCAGTTTCATTGTCCGTCCTCTCCTTATAAGTCATGTCAGTGTATTAAAATAAGTAAATGGTTAAGCCTATACAATTCTCGAACTAAATGAGAATTATAATGCAGGGCTTGACATGAAGACTTTTGAGCTATATGCAAATCTTTGTTTATTCAGACCAGAAGGGAACTAAATCATTTAGTAATAAACTATGTACAGATGTAATAACAGGCCCTTTCCTGAAATGTGCCAATAACTAATCCCCTGAATTTGCAAGTCACACTGGTTTGTACTTCCCTTGTATACAAGGAAATGGAAGGTAGATGTTTGAAAATTATAATGCAAATTCCCAGAAAACTCATGACGGAATTAAAGCATTGAAACGCATCACCAGGCCATACCGTTTCATTAGCTTCTGTGTGTCTTTATTGTTATATATATAAATTTGTGAATAAGCAAACATTATATTCAGCTTTAGTATTGGGCACTATATTATTGACATCTGACTTCAGGCATCATGTAGTTCATTTGAAATGTGTTCACAATTCCACAAAAATAAATGGTATTCCGGAAAAATTAAATGTCTAAGAAATATGGAAACTGTCACTGCACAGAAGGAAAGTATAAATAACTTGTGATTTGATGATTATTAAAAAAATGTCTGATGTCCGGGTGTTTTCAATGTACTCCCTTTGGCAGTAATATACGAGGAATATACAGTATATGGCATATTATCAAGAATTTAAGAGTATGCATGTTAGGCAAACAAACATAGAATCTTGCCTGGGTAAACTTTTTTTTTTTGAGCATGCTGGGAAAATATCCTACAATCATGAGGGAAACGGTTTCCTAAAACAATAGACTTTTATGTTCTTGGCAGACACATTTTTAACAAAAGAGGTTCCAAAAGTAACAAAAGCCCTAACTTATTGTAACCACAGAGCTGATAGTATAATGTTGCCTCTCTACCAGTTTAGCAAAAGGTCAATTCTATAAAATAAAGATATCTGTCTCCCACAGCCTCTGTTGCTTTTGAATCAGATGACTCATAGGCTGTGTGTGTGTGTGTGAGAGAGAGAGAGAGAGAGAGAGAGAGAGAGAGAGAGAGAGAGAGAGAGAGAGAGAGAGAGAGAGAGAAAGAAAGAGAGAAAGAGAGAAAGAAATAAAAGATAAAAATTGTATATTGTTGTGGCTTCCCTTTCCTAACAATCTGTAGCATATCTGATGCAGTGCATGTTTTGTTTTAAATGCTTTTGGGTGGTTTGAAAAAGATGGAAGATTTATATATGGATTTTTATAGAATGGGGGTGTTTGGTACACTGTGTGTAAATTTAATGGATAATTGTGCATAAAATGTTATTTAAAATGGCAAACAATTGCTTATTAGCTTTAGCAAACACCTCATTGATGATCGATCACAGGCTTGTGGAAGAGAGGACCAACTCGTGAGGATTTCACCCTGCCTTCTGTCATGCTGCATATGAAGTTCAGCTGAAATTGTTGCACTATTATTATGTCACTAACTCATTAATGATTACTGTGGATACAATATGTCCTTGATTGGAATGAAAAGATCGAAAAAATATAAAAGTGTCATGAGAAACAGCGCCATCTAAAGGTAGCGGCCACACACTGTCTGTCAGTGGGCTTCATTTCTCAAGGTCCTGAAAAGAAAGGATAGAGCTGACCTTAGCAAGTCATGTAATTCAACATAATTGTATCTAACCATGATATTTTAACAGCTGGCTAAGCTAGTTTTTATAACTTATTACCCTATAATTTTAATACAACGCATGCAAAAGAATTTCACCTCCGTTTCAGTGAAGGTGTGACCCTCATAAAATTGTGGAGGAAAAAAACCCCCATAAAAATAGACATAAACTAAAGCATCTACTTTTGCACTAAGCACTAACACTGAAATGACCAGAAAAGCTCAGTGTTGTGGCAATCTTTTCTACTCCATCAGCAATAAAGATTACTATTTATCAACATATATAATTTACAGTCAAGGGCAAAGTAATGTTGTGCACTAAGTGTTGTAGGTGTTGTGATAACCCTCACCATTTATTTATTTATTTATTTAAAAGCCATATTTTCACTAATACATTAGACAACTAAAGTCATAAGTGTTTGAAATTATAGTAAAATCATAATTTGACATTTTAAAAAAAGGTTAAAATATTTCAGAAGGCATGTTATTATAATGATGATGTCATACATGATGCCGGCTATTATTTCTGCTTGTGTCAGAGATGAAAACCTATACTCTTTAAATATATTAGTCATATTCGCTGACAGCTGTGTTAAACAAGTTAAACAACTGGAAATTTAAGCAGAGATGGGCAGTGCAAGGGGAATGCCAGAGTGATATTTTAAGAGAGGTGTTTTTCTGTGGTTGTTTGACAACTTACATCTGGCAGAGCAAAACCTATACAAATATATTTTCAAGAATCGGCATGCACAAGTAAAAATGATGCCCTTAAGTTCAGTCACGCCTGTTTGATTCCGGTGGTTTTCCTATATCTGTGATTTCAGTCACACAAATGCTTTACATTGGTCGCCTGGTGCAGATGTAATCTACTTTACTGCTTTATCTGCACTTTATGGAAGCACAACTGCTTACTGGGAAAATACTTCAGTGCATCAAAAGGTAAATAAACAGCTCTTTCAGCTCTTCTGAAAAAAGACCCCTATTTTACATCACTTAACAAGAGAAAATCTGCTTGTCTTTTAAATAGCATTTATGTGGAATATGTTTTGATACAGAATTGATTGCGCTTTACAGACTGGCATTTTTTGAGGGATCCTTGGTAGAAATCCTCAGGGAATGTAGCTTTCTGCCTTCCTGTGCCTTCAGTCTTATAGGCAGTGACATCAGCGCTTGACAGGCGAGTGAGACAACCTGCCACAGAGCTCAGAGACCTTCCCAGGATGTCGAGCCCTTCTGGGGCTTAATCTCAGTGTGGTGGGCCGCTACTATATGACAGCTTTTAATTCTCTCTGGGCAACATTCATCACACACTGTCTGCTATGGGCGCTGGATCAAATGTACCCCAGGATATTCACATTCCAGCCAGCGTGTCCCAACCCACTTTACACCATCACATATATTCATGGCTCTTTTATTCATGAGTTTGTTTGTCTTTTGTTAGACTGCTCTCTCCCCTGTGCAGCGTCTGTCTGTGAGTGACAAGAGAGCGGCCGGTAGACCAGACTGAAAAGGGTTTGTAAGAGCTTACCATTGCTGTAATACTTTTTTAATATTCGTGAAAAGGTTTTCCTTTCTACTATGATTTTATTCTTTTATAGCTTTCAGGACTAATATGTGTTTAAAGCCAAAGTCTATGTTTTATTTAAGCCTACATCATATAATTTTTCTTTGGAGTCACACAGTTTTTATTTCCATTGGAAAATATACAGTTTAATTTTCAAAATTACTGTATTTATTGTAAAGTATTGTTTTTTTTTTATAACTAGCAAGCATAACATCTGCCCCAACAGCCATGAAAAACAATTAAATGACAGCTTTTAATGGCAGTCATGTTTAAATTCAAAGTCATTAAAACTTTAGATTGCATTTTTTGGACATTCATACATTTTTTCAATATATGTTTTTATATAACTTTAGAAATTATAGAAACACTTTGATAGAATATAACCCAGAACAGAATCTTATATATAAAGACTGTAAATACATACTTAAAATTCATCTCTAACTTAGAATTCTGGTGACTTTTTTTTTTTTTTTACAAATCCATTTGTAAAACCTTAATCTTCCTCTGGAAAGAAACGTTGTGAATAAGAATGTTGTTGTGGCTTAAACATTTCCAGTGAAATCCAATCAGGGACTTAACAGAAAGCATCTATCAGACTTTGAGGGTCAGAGAGAGCTTTCAGGAAATTAAACTTATTTCAATGAAAAATTAAACGCAGTTTAAATCAGGCCCTACTGAAGGGGTGTTCAGTGTGGGTGGGAGAGCGTTTGACATTTTTAATTAACTCAGGCTTTGTATTATCCCTGGGTTCATCACAAACCAGCAGTGTACCTCGGTAGTCGAGATGCAGACTTTCAAAAGGGCACTGCTTCAGACGTTTCGGCCAGAGCCGAACTACGCACATACATGAGCTCTTTCCCAATAACCCTGCATGCCTGACCTCCCGTGACCTTCGCGCTCTCTTTGTCTGCCAGCTTCTACTGACTTCTGGTCCTCAAGTGTCAGTCAGAATAGAATTTTGTTGCCAGAGCAAAATTTAAGTCCATCTTCTCCCCTTGAGCTTTGGCTGAGTTCGCACACACATGACACTCCGTCCTCAGCATGGGGAAATAAGGCCCTCATGCAACACTACTGTCGTCTAGCCACAATGTTCGCAGTCGCATCCCCCACTGTCGCATTATTCACAATACAGCACGGATCATTTGGAGTCCCTCGACGTGCTTTGATTTAAGCTCTGTGATCATAAGTATATCACGACAGTTTGGCTTTTTAAGCCATTTTTTCCCCTCTTGTAAGTGTGCTTGGGTTCTGATGCTTAATAGTGAGATTAAATGTACTGTTGCCATAATGATGTTGTTTATGCAAGTTTGTGTTTTGTTATATGCAAATAACACTCTGATCTGATGCACATCAGAGCCGCAATTAAACCTTAATATCAAAAGAGTTCTTTAGGGCTTCGGAGTTGAGAATAATATCATTTTAAAGTCATTTCTTTATTTATTTACCAAACTCCACAGAAAGACTGGCTGATTACATGCTTGCTGATGTGGATTATAGATGAGATTGTAGAATATAATCAGTGCATATTTATGTTCCTAGTGCTTCTGATTTAAATTTTATGCTATTGGATCTTTGAACGCCTGGACCGCATGTTTCCGTGATATGGGGAAATTATTTTGCTTTATAGGTGATGGGAAAAAGATCTTGTTACTTTTAAACAGCTGTTAGGTATAAAGGGAATATAATGAAAAGTACACAAAATCAGAACGTTCACGCACTTTGTTGCTCCCACCATCTTTAAATAGCACAAAGCTGGCACTGTGTTCTGAGGACGGCGATGGTTGAAAACTCGCTATTAAAAAGTCATGGGAACAACATAACAGTAAATAGACGCATGCAATTCTGAAGAAAGAGGTTGATTTTCATGAAAAAACATGCTTTATCTCAGCTGCTCGTCTCGAGCTTTAGTGGGTGTCACAGTCAATTAAGTGTACATGGCTTTTGAATATACAGTAATATTATTTGGGGGGGAAATAGCTATAGCTAATTATTAATTAAATAAATGCCATGAGCAATTTTGTCCATTTTCCATCAATTACCTCTTTACAGGTATTAAATAGGGGAGACCGGGGAGTGTTGTAACATTATTTGCTTTAATATCCGTAACTCAGTTATTTTACTTTATTTAACTTTTTTTAAATCTACAGTTTAAATATAAGTGGTAGGCTATATAAGTCAAATATAAGTACAGTTCAGGCCCTTCCCCCAACTCCACCCATTTCATTAGCGCTCAAAGCATTTTAAAGGGTTAGTTCACCCAAAAATGACTCACCCTCATGTTGTTCCAAACCCGCAAGACATTCGTTCATCTTCGGAACACAAATGAAGATCTTTTAATGAAATCTGAGAGCTTTCTGTCCATCCATTGACAGCCTACACAACTACCACTTTCAAGCCCCAGAAAGGTTGTAAAGACATCATAAGAGTATCCATGTGAGCAGTCAGGTAGCAGTCAGCACTCCAAAGAAGATTTTATTTGGTTATGAGAGACGTGACAAACAAGCGGTGGAACAAAACCCTCCTATGACATTTTCAGAATTCATTGTATGCCTATTGATGCATAGAAGAGGGACAAATGACTGTCATTTTCTGCTTTGTTGCTGGACTCCATCAGTCTTGCTCATTTGCTCTCATTTTGCTTCATGTCATCAATCACATACAATAGAAATCATTTTGTTTGATGTATTTGCTTTCTGTGTCAATACAGAGAAGATTAAAACTGCTGCAGAATGCATCATGGTATCATAAATGAACCGTTCATGGGAACCTAGTAACATTAAATGACTAATTATAAATGGCAATGGTTATAAATGCTTGGTAGTAATAAAAGAGCAGTACGTAAATCTAAATGAACAGATGTGGACTTTTTTTAGTCATCCTCAAGCTATACATTCCAAGAAATAAAAAGGTACACATTCAGCACAAATGCAATGAAAGACTGTGCCACAAATGAGTGTTTATCAATTAAGACATGTTTTAGGACATGAAGCAACAAAAACACAATATTGATTTTGTTCTACCGTGATGCTTATCTTAGGGTCTAAAGAGTCTTTATGTGCATGAAGGTGACTCAGAGCTGGATGGTAAGTATAGCTGGCCATGAATTCTGGGAAATACAATATGATGTGCTTCAGCTGTTTGCCATTAACCCTGGCGCACCTACCTTGGAAGGTCATCTGACCTCTCGCGTGTTAAATAAAGGCCTGATGCTTTGAATAAATTGGTCAGATGAAGAGCAGGATTGCTGTGGCACAGCGTGAGCGTCACTGCATTGTGATACAATGACCCACGATGCTTGCGATTTATAGCACAGCTTTTTATTTAGTGATAAAAGCTCCTGTGATGGAAGGTGACAGCTTCTAGCACAGAAATAAATCACACAGAAAATGGAAGGCTTTCGCTTTGACCCTGCATATAAAAAGTGTCATTTTGCATTATTGATCTCTTGGAAACCGTGACCGGGATGATGGATGCCTACATTTCTGTAAACCTGCATGGATTTGAAAAATATCATGTGCATGCATTAGGGATATAAATTATTAATATTTCTTTGCTTCTGACCATGATCAAAGTTGTTATTATTATTATTATTTTTAGGTTCGGTAAATGTGTCATGAAATATTGACATATACATAAGGAAGCATAGAGCTTGACAGAAAGAGGATGATGGCTTGCAAGCAGGCTATATGGCTGCACAAAACCTTTAAAATCATCTACAATCTACAATCGAACGTTTTACTCATTACACATGAGCGTTTTACTGAATTAACTTTTATTAATTTTATTTTATTAACTCTATTAAATTTTCTGAGAGCTCTGATTTGTGCAACGTGACCACTGTACCACCTGACCACTTCATTTTACAGATGGGTCATTCTATGGAAATGTCCATTTTTCTGTCCCTAGCCTTTACAGAAATATTACACTTGAAAAACACTTTAGGGTAACAATTCCTTTATATTTTACAATGAAACCATATGTTATTTGAACAATTACACCTTCTTGAGCCATCAATGTGGCAATATTTGTTTTTTAATTAATTATATAGAATTCCAAGCACCACAGAAGTGCTTGTCCCCACCGTCATGTACAGAGGGAAAGTGCTTTATTTTGAGGTCAAAAACAGGTTTTTCTGCCATTTAAAATACAATAATGTATACATAACTATCAAATATATGATGTAAATTACATAAATAAACAAAATGCTGTAACATATATAATGAAAGTAGTGGTCCCCTCGAGTTGTCACTGGTGTTACCGTTTAACAGAAAACTCTTATTTTAAAATAAAAATCACACTGATGACATCACTTGACTTCCTTCTTCCTATTTCCTGAAGATCTAAGAAGAAAGGCCCATGGAAAGTCCACCGTCTCTTTTCAGATATCAGAATTTTTCTCATTTATCTCATAATTTCATATGAAGCTTTTAGTTGAACTCACTGGTATGACCTACTTTATTGTTAGGGAATTGTAAAAAACTAGAATACAAATGGATTAAACTACTTAATTTAGTGAGTATACCTTGCAGCAGCCATTTTGTAAAATGCATTTTTCATGAAAATTGTCTCTGGTGTTACAGTCACTGGTGTCACCTTCCTTGGTAACACCAGTGAAGATCAGTAACACCAGTGACTTCCATTTATAGATAAACTTTTTTCAGAGCTATTCATTTAGTTCTTTTGCATAAAATAGCACTAAGATTTCGTGATTCTAACTTTTCTTTATCATTGTTAATCCTCCTTTGGTCAGGTATGGCTAAATTGAAGCTATGGCTAAATTGAGTGCAGCTGAGTAGCAGCGAATTTACAGACAGCGTAGGGATGCTGATCCTGAACGCAGAGCAGAATACTTACAGAAAAACTGCTTTCACTAACTGTCAATGACAGTCTTTGATAGTATGCCAAATGTAACAATTTAGTCTCATCTACTTAATTATAGTTGAAGAATAAGGATCTTTTGTCTTATGTATGTCACTGGTGATTCATCGTGTCACTGGTGTTACTGTTTTTTTCTGTCACATTAAATAAAATGTTCCACTTGTGACATGATGATAATTTTACATCCATTTAATTCTGCTACACTTAAGAGTTAAGATTTAAAGGATTGCATCATGACTTTATAACTTGTTTATAACTGTTTTTCAAATATTTTTATTGTTATAGCAAATACATGGTTGCGCAAATGAACTAATATCATTCAATCACTTTTAACAAACCTGATTAAAATAAATAAAACATAATCTCCTTGTTTATTGCATTATCATTATTTTTCTGTAACTCTGACTACATATGCTGAAAAAATTGAGAAATAATATTTCTTAAAACCTTTAATATTGCCAAAGAAGTAAGGCAACACCAGTGACAAAAAAATGGTAGCCTACATGCGGTCTTTAAATAAATGCACAAAAAATATAAAAAATATTAAGCTCTCATTTATGTGTATTTATAAAGTCAAAGGGTAATCTAATAATGTGGTCTAAGTTTAAATGTTAGAAAAAGAAATACATTTTAAGACATCTTGCCATACCAAAAGTGGACATTTCTGTAGAATGATAGAAATTAATAATAGTTAGTGCTTTGTGTTCCGATGTAGGCTACCTTTGCTATGTATACGAGTAAAACGTTCGATGTGTAATGAGTAAAACACAGTAATCATAATGTTCAGCAGCTGCTGGAGTAAAATAATGTAATCATTATTTTTCACAGGAACTTAGGTTTTATGCAATAAAACAACTAACTTGTATGAAAATGTTAACAAAGTGCAATGTGCATTGCAGCCTACCCGTGTGCAAAAACCCAGCGTGAAAGTGGCTTTGAAGTTTGCTAGCGACTGTGCAAAAATAGCATAGCATGACAAAAACAAACTCCCGTTAATATGCACTGTCTCACTCTGAATGCACCCACACTGCATTTCATCTACCCGTGTGTGGTTTGCGTAGTCGGTGAATCTGAGGCCTCTGGAGTGCGGGCGTCAGCCTCTATCAACCGCAACATGCATGCCATTTCTGGCCATGAAAACCACAGCTCACCCCGGGAACCGAGACTAAGCATGCCAAACAATACCTTACAGTTACACTCAGTCTTTTCAGCATTCTTTTAATCATGACATCACGAGTATCGGCTTCCTCCTCTGAAAAGGCGCCCAGATGCAGCTGCTCATGTCACTCCACAAAGTAGACAAGTGCACGCAAATGAGAGAGAAGCTTTGCCGCTTTTGCACAAAAGCAACTTCACATTACAAGAATGAGAGACAAATGTTTGAAAGACTTTAATGAAACTGTCACTGTCGATGATCTATATCCAGCTGACGGTGTCGTGCTAATGCTCAGGAAATATGTGCATGTTGCTAACAACACTTTCAGATGGTTTCCTGAATGATGGCATCGCTGTATGCTGAAATCGCGTTGGCTTTTATAAAGACTCTTGGGTCACATTACTTCCATTTGATTAAGGCGTATAGGCTATTATAATATATCCTACATTTTTGTTTCTTCAAAAGTGCTGATACATATTACAGACAAAAATCACAGAGATTTTTTACTGTGTTTTGTCTGTGTGACCTCTCCAGAAAAGCACGGATTTTCTGTAACACTTTCTGCAGGTTACATCGTTACTTCACTAGGTGGTGTCAAGTACCGAGCCATTGAATCATTCATTTAACCAATTTATTCAATTAACTCAGAATTTTCTGAGGGCTCTGATTTGTGCAACGTGACCACTGTACCACCTGACCACTTCATTTTACAGATGATAGTATTGCCATAGAAATTAATAATTGTTAGTGCTATGTGTTCCTATGCACCTTTGCTATGTGTTTGAGTGAGTCACTGAATCATTCACTGAACTGGCTCATTCAAAAACTCTGTCTGTATCTGAAATCACCCCTATACCACCATACAACATTCCATACACTCTACTAATATAGTTGACTGAATGAGTGAATGAAAACAAGTGAGCTAAATAGGACACTGGAACTGCTGCGGATGCATCTTCTGGCAAGACACAGGAATTCATTACCATGACCCTCATATTGTACATTGGTTGTACTCTCATTATAGGTACATTATGGGATTGAATGAGTGCACTCAATAATATCCGTTATTTGGACACCACTACAAATGACTGTCCCCTCAAATAGTGCACTGTATAAGAGGGGCAATTTCAGACACAGCCACTGATTCATTTGGAAAATAAATGCTACTGTGTGTGTCGCTCTGAGACTCAACAGTTCATTCTGTTGTAGCTTTGTTTGTAACTTTTATTGGCGAAGCAAAAATACACTAAGTATCTGTCAATATTGTGCCTGAAATGTAAGTTACACTGTAAAAAATAATTGTAATTTTAATGGTAAAAGACTATAAAAATGCAACAGTAAAAACCTGTTAACAGGACCTTACTCGATACGGAGAAAACTGTAATAGATCTAATAGGACATTTCAAGTAATTTTACAGTATGAAATATGCAGTTTTGGAAGTGAAAAAGAACAACTGATCTTATAATTTACAGGGAAAATCGTTTGATGTTTTTTTATCGAAACAATAGTTTATTCTTAGTTTTTTTTCTTATCAGTTCTATAGGGTTTTATGTTAAATTTTATCTTGTTTAATGAATGTTTATTTTATTGCATTATTTTAGTGTCAAGTGTGTTACCATGATGGTGTTTTGTGTCTGTGCGTATGACACTGTGTGTGTCAGCTCGTGTATTTACCTCAGCTTGAGTAAAAGTTACTTGTGATGAACCATGTGGCTATCTTCTAACCACCTGTGTTTTAATGATGGTTGTCAGTATTATAAAGGTAAAAAACAGAATTTAGTTATTTAGTAATTGACATTACTTCAGTTAATGAAATGCATGTTTTTTTAATGTAAATTTAAGGTCAATCCGTAAAACGTAAAATGTTGCAACCATATTTTTAGAATAAAGTATAGCTGCCATTTTATTACTGTAAAATTCAGTATTAACTTCTTGTTTCCTAGTTCCTTTGTACAAAAGCATTATCACACTCGTAATTGTTTTGCTGGGCCGCAGTTGTAAATGTGTCAGCTGGATAATAATTTTCTCGCTTAAAATGTAGCATGCGTGGTGAACGCAAACCACAAATTTCAACGACCTTCGGCATTGTGTAGTTCTAAACTCGAGCAGCACATTATATAAGTGCAGCTCATGTCTGCAGGGATTGACTGTCAAACACATTTACTACAGCATTGTGAAGCAGCCCTTGCCATGTTTGAATCCTACATGCAAGCAGTGTTTTTCCTCCAAGGATGTAATGTCTCTAAAATGTTAGTCATACCGCATGGGTGGAAACCTTCATTACTCATTTTGCCTTATGAGCTTTCTGGCTCAGACCAAATAAGCTGTTAGCAGCACCCCTTCTCCAAAATGAGATACCCAGCTGTGTGGGGAGCATAAAATTATAAAACGTGTATAAAGGATTGGGAGGAAGTAGCAGTAAAACATATGCTATTTCAAGCCCAGCAAGGCTGATCGCACTTTGTTTCCTTTTGATTTCTAATGGTTCCATCTCCTGTGCTCTCTGGGGTATGTCCAATGCATAGAAACAGCTGTCTGCAAATCTGGGTCATACCAGCCCAGCCTTCATGGCCTTTAACAGAGCAGAAATCAGGAAGCATGACAAACAGAAGCCATCCCATCTTCTGTAAGACCTTAGAATGTTTTTTATAATTTTGCACAGATTCAATCAACATGTTTTATAACAAAACCCCGTACCCATGTCCTTGCTGTCAAACCGTTTTTCCTGGATTTGTGATCGCTTGAACAGAGCATTGATGGATGCATTTTTTTACAGGCATCCCAGACATCCTTGGGGGTGCTTTATAGTGACAGTAAATGTGGCTTGGATATTGAAACGCACCCTGCAATTCGCATGACAAGATCCGAAGCTTTCTGAATTGCTGTGCCTTATAGCAGTATTCAGTGAAACAACATTATCTAAATACTCCTATGACTTGGCTGTCTTCTTTTGAACAGAGCATTTATCAAGATTCAAATCGTTGCTGTTCTTGCAAGAATTGTTCAAAGCATTCCTATGGCCAAAAGAAAATACCTAAGGAATTTTTCAAAATCTAATGGGATCAAATCAAATGTGATTACTAATAATACAGGTTTATTTGATTTCTAGTTGATTCTTAAGAGTTCTTTTTGGATATTGTGTCATCTTTATCAGAAATCTTCTAGTCGTTTTAAATAACATATTGCTTCAGGGTACTTAAAAAAACATATGGGAAATATATGAGCTTTAAAATCAATCCTGAAAAGATTTTATTGAAATTCCTATTGATGTTCAAATCGGGGGCCGGGACCCACTAGGGGGCCTCAGCAAACTTCCAAGGGGGACTTTTCAAGATTACTTAAAAAGATTTAAAATAAGACAAAACAAGCATTAAAATAAGCCAAACAACTACAAATCAAGATATTTCTTATATTAATTCACCCAACCCTCTTGCTATGGCTATATGAGGATGCCTGTTTTAAAAGTGTGATTACTATACCTGAGAAAAGCCATGTACATTAATAAAATCAGTTAAAATGATTTGCAAAAAAATTGATTTTTAATGAATATACATTTTTATAGTTATGCCAAACTCCAAATATTTTAACTAGCGTAGAAATTTTGAGTACAAAATATTTTTAAAAATCCTTATCCTTAAACCTGTAGGTCACAAACATCTGGAAACAAAAATCATGGGGCCTTTGAATATTGTTGTAATGCCTTGGTGTCAGGCATTTTATCCAGATAATCTTTGGAAACCATATAAATATTAAGGTTTTTATTTTGTGTTACAGTATGCTGTAAAGGCCCGATATATGCAAGCAAAAATCGAAGAACAAACTGGTGTGACGAAAATCAGGCCAAATAAAGTTCATTTGGGAGTTCGAAACAGCTTGCCAAAGTGAACTTTCCGGAAAAGTTTGTATAGGGCCCCCACCAGAACGCGAATGGACACAACCCCCCACCCCCCCATGCTTGGGACAGAACTTTTTTATAAAATTTAATATGGGGGCCTTAATCCTATAAGAGACATCCCATATTCCCTTAGATTTGATTCCAAATTATGACATAAATTGGAGTTATTTATAATTATGACAGATTTTTTATTTATTTGGCTTTTTCAACTAAGGGAAAGTATAACTAATATAAAACTATAAATATACATTTTTTAAATATCATAATGTAAAATATTGAATGTAGGAGCTGTGTTAGAATGTTTCAGTATCCAGTATCCTTTTGTATGGAGAATTGTTTCTAATAACAAAACTGCCCAATTGTTACCTCAGCAGCTAAAGTTTTTCACTGACTCATTCAATAGAAATGAACTAAGAGTTTTTCTACAGTACATAGTGCAGTCCTTTTTAAAGCATTAACATTGTGAAAACCATTAGTGGAAGAGGAGAACCGTGGTTGTCCTGACAAACCAGGTTTATAGAACAATAAAACACACTTGTATTCAACTGTGAAGCCTGACAGCACAGCTTCGATTCATAAAATGACTTTCATTGAATGCTGGCTTACCAAAAGTGACGTCACAAGGTTTATATGCTCTCCTTTTTGACACAATGCAGTAATCCTACCAGCAGCCATTTCAGTGGAGTCATGCTGGGTAGCTGTAAAATGGAGAACGACCATATATTGAGAGCTGATGGGAAACCAATTTTCTTTTTCTCCAGGGAACATATTTCACATGGTTCTGGTTCCACAAAATGCTTTGAAAATGTTCTTGAAAATAATAAGTACCAATAGCAGACATATATACACAAACACGATTCCAAAAAAGTTGGGACACTGTACAAATTGTGAATAAAAAAAAAAGGAACGCAATGATGTGGAAGTTTCAAATTTCAATATTTTATTCAGAATACAACATAGATGACATCAAATGTTTAAACTGAGAAAAATTAAGTTGATTTTAAATTTCATGACATCAACACATCTCAAAAAAGTTGGGACAAGGCCATGTTTACCACTGTGTGGCATCCCCTCTTCTTTTTATAACCGTATGCAGACATCTGGGGACTGAGGAGACAAGTTGCTCAAGTTTAGGAATAGGAATGTTGTCCCATTCTTGTCTAATACAGGCTTCTAGTTGCTCAACTGTCTTAGGTCTTCTTTGTCGCATCTTCCTCTTTATGATGCGGCAAATGTTTTCTATGGGTGAAAGATCTGGACTGCAGGCTGGCCATTTCAGTACCCGGATCCTTCTTCTACACAGCCATGATGTTGTAATTGATGCAGTATGTGGTCTGGCATTGTCATGTTGGAAAATGCAAGGTCTTCCCTGAAAGAGACGACGTCTGGATGGAAGCATATGTTGTTCTAGAACTTGGATGTACCTTTCAGCATTGATGGTGCCTTTCCAGATGTGTAAGCTGCCCATGCCACACGCACTCATGCAACCCCATACCATCAGAGATGCAGGCTTCTGAACTGAGCGCTGATAACAACTTGTGTTGTCCTTGTCCTCTTTAGTCCGGATGACATGGCGTCCCAGTTTTCCAAAAAGAACTTCAAATTTTGATTCGTCTGACCACAGAACAGTTTTCCACTTTGCCACAGTCCATTTTAAATGAGCCTTGGCCCAGAGAAAACTCCTGCGCTTCTGGATCATGTTTAGATATGGCTTCTTTTTTGACCTATAGAGTTTTAGCCGGAAACGGCGAATGGCACGGTGGATTGTGTTCACCGACAATATTTTCTGGAAGTATTCCTGAGCCCATGTTGTGATTTCCATTACAGTAGCATTCCTGTATGTGATGCAGTGCCGTCTAAGGGCCCGAAGATCACGGGCATCCAGTATGGTTTTCCGGCCTTGACCCTTACGTACAGAGATTGCTCCAGATTCTCTGAATCTTTGGATGATATTATGCACTGTAGATGATGATAACTTCAAACTCTTTGCAATTTTTCTCTGAGAAACTCCTTTCTGATATTGCTCCACTATTTTTTGCCGCAGCATTGGGGGAATTGGTGATCCTCTGCCCATCTTGACTTCTGAGAGACACTGCCACTCTGAGAGGCTCTTTTTATACCCAATCATGTTGCCAATTGACCTAATAAGTTGCAAATTGGTCCTCCAGCTGTTCCTTATATGTACATTTAACTTTTCCGGCCTCTTATTGCTACCTGTCCCAACTTTTTTGGAATGTATAACTCTCATGAAATCCAAAATGAGCTAATATTTGGCATGACATTTCAAAATGTCTCACTTTCAACATTTGATATGTTATCTATATTCTACTGTGAATAAAATATAAGTTTATGAGATTTGTAAATTATTGCATTCCTTTTTTATTCACAATTTGTACAGTGTCCCAACTTTTTTGGAATCGGGTTTGTATATATATATATATATAAAAAGTTGGCCTAGAGAAAGTGAGGGATCAGTGGACATGCTCACTAATGCTGTGGACACCAGTGCCTTCATTCAACACCGGCAGACATTCCCTGGCCCAGATTAAAAAAAGCTCCCTGTGTAACACCTGATCTGAAATCCAATCCCATATTGAGTGCATGTGTGAGTGAAAATTGAGGTCATACTAATCTGTTCCTCTGTCTCTTCCTGTCAAATCATAATCCAATCCATAACCTGCCACTGAAGCCATATACAAAAGTAAATGCATAATCCCATATAAACCTGCTTTTCACCAAAAGCCCGTAAACTACAGCTAACGCCTTGTGTGTTATAAAAAAATCAAGTTTGTACCACTTTTAACCGTAAAAGAGGTTTAGCATGCGAATACGTGAATGGAACCTGAATTATAATCATGACACTGATGATTTGTATTCAGTATTCTATACAGCACAATCATAATCCTGATTGCATTTGCTGCTCAAAGTGGATCTTTTGCCTGCGCTTATCTCATAATCCAGAAGTAGAAAGGCAGGATGCGGTGCTTTCAGAGAAAAAGAATAAAAAAAGAAAAGAAAACAGAGCCAGCATGTAGTCTCTAGTGTGATTCCTCTGTTATTTCTGTCACTGTAAAATCTAAGAGCAAAAACGCAATGTCAATCACTTCCTGGAATGTCTCTGAAGCAACAAATTAATTTATTTCACTGTCTTGGAATTTACTTTTTTATTTTTAATCACTGGTAACACATTCATAACAAATAAATAAATAAAAAGCATTGCTGATAACCACCAGTGTTTAGGGAAAGTTACTTTTAAAAGTAATGTGTTACAATATTGTGTTACCTTCTAAAAAAAGAATAACAAATTAAACAAAAGTTGGCTCTTTCACACCAAAAGTAAAACGATTAAGCCTCAGGCTGAAGGAAATGCAAATTCATGCCTGTGCAGTAGAGGGCACAGCTCAAACAAACCTTTTAGCTGTGCTGCCAATTCTGGATTGCAGAAGAAAAGGACACAGGAAAAGAAAGTGCAACACTCTTACTTAAGCAATAAAAAAGAAGAAATAAACACAAATGTGATGTTCATCTAAAGTCATTTTTACTTATTCGTATGGTTGAATTGGATCATCAAAGGTCAGCAGCAAAGACAGTGGTTGATAAAGTGAGATTACATACATAAAGTATATTTGTGTTATTTAACATTTAATTATTGCATAATATTCTTAGTTTGCATTTTACTGTTTTTATTCACTTTGAGAAATACTGAATCTGTTTTTTTCCAAGTGAGATGAGTAAATGTCTGCTCACATTTAGTCAAGAACTACAATAACCATTATGTGCACACACAACGCCTCTACACTTAGGCTGCTATTACAAGCTCATCGCATTCAAGTTTTAACTTGAGAGGGCATTCATGTCCAATTTTTTAACTAGGAAACTTGTATTTACGACAATTCCGATAGCACGTGAAGGCAGCATAACTCACGATTTCTCTCAACATGGGGACAAGAGAGGTGTCAGTCAATGGGAAAACAAAGTAACTTGCATTACTTATTTGAAAAAGTAACTCAGATATTTTGTTGTAAATTTAAAAGTAATGTGTTAGTTACTTGAAAAATGTACCGCAACACTGATAACCACCATGTCTTTTGGACTCCCTCTCATAGAATGCTGGTTCGTTGAAAATAAGCAATAACCAGCATAAACTAGCCTGGACCAGCATGGAAATCCATGGGAAAACTTATCTGATAACATGATACATGAAGCTTGTGTAGATACTTCTATTTCTTAAACAATGTGTTTTTGTCTTCAGTTTCAGCTGCATCTGTCCTTCCCAGTGTTTCTCCTGCTCTGTGAGTCATCTAGTGTAGCCACATTAGCACCTTCACAGTCAAGTCTGACTCTTAGCACTGTCTGGAGCAGCTGTGTCAAATGTAACCTTCCCAGTCTGCTCATTACAGTCTCTGTATCCCTGCCATTAACTGGGTCATGGTAATTCAGCCACCCACAAGTGGCTATTACAAGAGCCCTGACTGTACAATAACTTAAAACCAGCCAACATGGAAATGAATGTGCTTCTCTAAGACATCTAACCTAACATACAACAGAAGCACTTCACCCTACCCCGTTAAAATGCGCCTTGCATCTTTTCTTGGTTGTGCCTCCGTTCTGTTCTTCTATGCAGATGAATGTGGTTTGATGAATATAGTCTTATCAGAACAGATGGACAAATAAATAACATTTTTACAAACAGTGATTCCCCAGAGGTTTGTCATTTTAAATGATCCATGTCAGTTTTTCTTGTTTGCTGTGACAACAATCTTTCAGCTTCACGTTACCCACAACCAGAGCTACTTTTCAGTTATTTCCTGATACATCCATCCCGACAGCTCTAAAATATAAATTATAGATATATCAAAGTGTATTTGGGTAAACATGGTTTGGAAGATGGATTTCTTTGCACTTTCTCATTAATAACATATTATTTCGCTTGAAATAGAAACCATCTTTTACAATTTTATGTTGTATGTACCAGTACTTGGTTACCGTTCTATTACATAATATTAAGTGACTATACAATACCAACCAAAAGTTTGGAATAATAAAGTATTTTATTAATGTTTTTGAAAGAAGTCTCTTATGCTCACCAAGGCTGCATATAATATTTGATGGAAAATACAGTAAAAACAGCAATACTGTGAAATATTATTACATATAAATATTATTAAAATTAACTGTTTTTTTTATTTGAATATAATTTAAAATGTAGCCTAATGTATTCCTGTGCAATTTTCAGCATTATTACAACAGTCTTCAGTGTCACATGATCCTTCAGAAATCATTCTAATATGACATTAAACATAACATTCTTGATTATTACATAACTTTTGACCGGTAGTATATATATATATATATATATATATATATATGTGTGTGTGTGTGTGTGTGTGTGTGTGTACTTTTACCAGCACTAGCAATGTACATAGTTTAGAAGTATACATACAAGTAAAATATTGCGATGCAGAGTAGAAAAATAAAAAACAAAGTATAAATCAATGAACTTACACATTCTAACAAGTAATTTCTAAAATTTGGTCAGCATAAATGGTTCAAATATGTAATTTGCTGTTGTATTAGTTCCTTACATGATGATCATTAGAAAGCTCTCAGTACAAAATGGGACTTCTCAGTACACATCCTGCAAGAAGGCATAAGTCAAGATTGGGGCCACAGTGTCTGGCATGTCATTAAACATTCAACACTGTCTCGATTAGAGGTCTCACAGCGGGAAAAAAATGTTGTACGATGGTATGATGTTCACGATCTGCTCCATCCCTTGAGAGTGCACCTCCTTGTAATCAGTATGTCTGTCACGACTGAGACTCTCGCTCTGACATACTCACAATTTAAACCATTCACATGTCTTTTTCATGAGTTTAACCTTCAAGCAAAATAACTCCATTGCCAGAGTACGTTTTTATTGGCTCGTCCCTGGCGGAAAGTAACACATACACATCTAGTATTTCCTTGGGTGTGCTGACACTTGTACTAGATGAAACAGCTATTAGATATTGTGCAGTCATGAGTATGTGCGTGTCAGAGAAAGTGTATGAATGCAACCTTGGCAATGTCCTTGACTCGCTGAGAAGCTCGCTACAAAGAACAAGAATATTCCACCACAGCTTGGAAACACAAATAAAAATCCTCTACTTTCCCAAGGGAAGGACTCCTAAGTAGCATATTTACAATAAGATACCGTTGGGTTTTTAGCTTTGAAACATAGTAAACTAGATAGCCGGTGACAACAATGATAACAAAACTATGTCAACAATGATAAATCAAGGAGAGAGAGAGAGAGTGAGTTTCTGAATTGTTACTGGCCAACAGTGTGATTTAGAAATTAGTTATTTCACTGCAGTTTGGAAAACTTGATTCTCATTAGTCAATTGTGGCATCCTGCAGTCAGATATTTCCTAATATTCACCATCATCTGTGGCAAACCTGTCTGAAACTACTTTCATGTCTCTCGTATCACACAGTGAACTCACCTACAAAAACAGCTGGCGCCATCTTGCGTCTCTGTTATCGGTACTGACAATGACCATCAGTGGACTTAACTATTAATATAGTATTGCTGCAGTATTTGTGTTATAGGCCCCATGTGCTTTTTACATTACGATGGACAAACATGACCGCTTTAAGTTTTTGGAAAAAAATTAATATTTTCATTCAGCAAGCATACATTAAAGTGCTCCTATTATGCTATTTTAAAGTTTGCTAATTATGTTTTGGAGGTCTCCTACAACAGGTTTACATGCATCAAAGGTCAAAAAACATTTTCTCATAATATTCATTGCACATCACCACATTTTTCAATGATTCTCAAACGACTCAACGGATGAATCAGTCTCCTTAAATCCCTCCTTTCCGCAAGCTGCTCTGCTCTGATTGGCCAGATGGCCCAGTCTATAGTGATTGGTCTACCGCTTACAGCACGTGTTTAGGAAGCTAAACGCCCATTACCATAACTGTACTTCAGCTCTGTGAGGAGGCTTCCTAAAGCTCAGCGATTGTGCACACTGTAAAGACAGTAACAATGACACTGATTTTACCATATCAATCTGAGTGCGAGTCCGAATCGATGATGAAACATTGGAAGAACTAGTTATTCAACCCAAACCTCCATTGCAAGGACGACTTGAGCAGGACATTTAATTTAACAATTAATTCCTTAATTGGAATTAATTGGTTCCTTAATTGGATGGTTAACACCATCAGCATTAACAAGTGTATGTCCATCAACAAACCAATGTGTGTATTTCTAATTTATTGTGGTGCACATGCGGAAACTGTATTAACTTTATCAATATCAATGCATACGTTAGCCGAACACTAACGTGAATGACTGATGTAACATTAAAGTTTGCAAAACAAATCTTGCTCCATCCTTTATCTTTACTCAAAGTAATAAGAAGAGACAATCTGCATTAATAGACAGTTTTAGGTAATAGTGGCCCACAGCTGATTAGCATTAACTATTACAGTAAGACAGTAATAACGCGAGTTAGCCGGAAACACAAAACTACGTATTTTGAACACCCGGTAGAAGATATATACATCAATAATTATTCATACTTACTGTGGAGTAAGCTGGTCCAAATAAACTGGGTACTGACCCAGCTTTCAAGAGCAAGCATTTTGCGAATCCCGCATTGAACTTTAACTGTCGCGTTGAATGACATTTGAGGGCGGGTCAAGCTGTTCGCGGGAGGACAACGTACAACATAGGCAGGCATTATGCAAATGTCTTTTCTAGTGATGTAGAACAGTAACGCAGTGGGATTCAAATTACAGACGACTCATTTAGGTGGTTCAGAGCTGATTCTTTCTTTTGGGAGACAATAACTTTATTTATCGTGCACTTTCGACTTTTACAACTTTGCAGAATGTTTACATTCACAAACAGCTATATTACACACTGCATGAAAGAGAATATATGAAAAAACACAATAGGGGCACTTTAAATTGATCAAAAGTTACAGTAAAGACATTTATAATCTTACAAAAGATTTCTATTTGAAATAAATGCTGTTCATTTACTTTCTATTCAAAGAATCCTGAAAAAAATGTTTCACGCAGCACAACTGTTTTCAAGATTGATAATAATAAGAAATGTTTCTTGAGCATCAAATCAAATCAGCATAGAAAGATTTCTGAAGGATCATGTGACACTAATGATGCTGGAATTTTCATTTTGCTGAATAGTTTTTTTATATTTTAAATTGTCATCATAATTCACAATATTACTGTTTTTACTGAATTTTTATGATTAAATAAATGCAGCCTTGGTGAGCATAAAATACTTTTTTCAAAAACATTTAAAAATCTTATCGACCAGAATAACCACTCAAAGTCAGTCCAAGGAGCCTTAAACTTACTTTTCTGACATTGTTTTATTGGTGTGTATCCAGTTTAGAGGACAGGGAGCAAAGTGGGATTATAACAAAGGATATAGAAGATAATTCCCAGTGATGAATTGGGCGTCAGTAGGCACATCCTGGCCTGTTTAACTTTCAACGAGTTGATCCATCTCCTCTAGAGTTTTGGAGGCTGCTCAAAACAAAGCGCCAGCGAACTAGAGCAGAGTGAAAAATGTTCAGGAACTGTACTATTAGACACCAGAAACCCTCCAGCGGCTAGACCAAAATTAGAAGCCTCATTGTAACCAAGACTACACCCTATTTTAATTCTCTATGGAGTTAATTAGGCCAGCGTGGTTACAACACTACTATACATAATGTTTCCACGGTACTCTGCTCAGGTGGTTTTGTGAAACAAGAGTGTGTGGGAAAATGGTAGCGGATAAATCCTCAAGCATGAGAAATTCCTGTTATTTTATAGGCTACCTGAGGGAAAGTCAGATTGTGGTATTTTGCAAAAATGTATTCAAATTCATACAAAAAAATATAGTTTTTTTTATGTGGAAGGTTTTTTATTATTATTTTGCCAGTATTGTGGTGGTTAAATAACTGGTTAAATAATGATGGTGTATGTTGATATTTGTTAAAGAACAGGTTAATGGTTAATGCACAAAGAACTGTGGTGTCCATATGGATGGCATACGTTTGAGTATGATTAATTTTATTTGCCAGTTCTCTTGTCCATATTATATATTGTCCCTTATACCTGCCAATAAAACAAGTGTTGCTATTTGAAACCCCAGTGGAGTCAATTCATGAGCTGGAGAGTGACTGGGATCTCCCATCACCATTGTGCCCTTGAGCAGCCTCAGGTTGCCACAGGGGGGCTGTCCATATAGTAAAAATACTGCAAATCTAGAGACTAAATATTTTAAAAGTATGGAAATAAGCTTTTCCTGCTGCATGCAATTAAAGCCTAATAATATGACTACTCTCATTATATTCAGTAAAAAATAATTGGGTGAGGGCTAATACCAACCCAGCAGGTTTTATATGAATGTATTAGCTAAGAATAGGTCAGCTAAATTAGGAGGAAACTTGTACTGTGCCTGCTATTCAGGCAGACAGGGATCTACTGCCTAGAATTTGATTGTCAATTGCATTTATATTCTCACAGAGTCGCTGTAAATTGTATGGTGCGTTAATGGATTTAGCTGATTATCCCACCATGTATGTTACCTCCTCATAGCAGCATATCACCGCTGAAAAGAGCATATCCAGAATGTCCTGCCGTTAAACCAGTGAATCATCTGCTCTCTGCATTAGAACGAGGATGTAGGCATTCTTTTACACAGCATGAGCTGTAGATCGTGGTATATAGGCTATATATTAAATTATCATTTGTGTTTAATCAGATTTATCTGTAAATTGAAATGTAACGCATGCAGCCAACATAAAATTATATAACAGTGTACAGTGTAGGCCTATCTGTAATGTATACTAATCTGAAAACGTTGTGCAGCAGCGCCATCTGCTGTCTTGAAGACTTACACTTAAGCAGGCTTTTTTTATCCACCTTATTTTTCAGGTAAAAGCGGGCGCGGCCATTTGTAATTGTCTGGCTTCCGATGTCATTGGATTCGTTATTTCAAAACAGCTCGTTATGCTGCTTGTTATTGCAAACTGGTATTTCTTACCATACTATTTTAATTTATTGTCTTAATTGTAGCAAACAGTTTTACAGTTTACTGCATTTTGATATATTCTTCTCAGCGGCTAATGAATCGGAAGTCTCACAGAAAACACGTTACTTCCGCGTTGAAAAATAAGGTGGATCCCTCACATAAAATGTCCCTACGATCTAACTGATATCAGTAAAATATGTAGAATTTCAGACAATAGAAATCTTATATAGCCTATCCCTGTGACAGCCCTGGGCTCTCTAAAATAAAATAATAATAATAATCACTTGAGGGTGAGTAAATGATGACAGAATTTTCATTTTTGGGTGAACTATCCCTTTAAATACAATTATAGGCTATTCAAAATATTTTAACAGCATGTAAATCGTGAACCATAAATCATTAAATATGCTTTCTTCATAACATTTTCTTAATGTATAATGTCATTAAATAAAGTACATTTTCCTGTTTATCCCTGTAAGGCTGCATTGAAACAATCTGTATTGTATAAAAGCGCTATATAAATAAAGGTGACTTGACTTGACTACAGTTTTAAAATAACAACTGTCACATACCCCAAATGAAGATAACTTGGAAAATAATGCAGGAAAATTTACAAAAAAGAAAAGAAAAAAAAAAGCATTTATTTAGAGATGTTTACATTCAGTTAGCTTTAGGAAAAAGGTCCAGAATCCATATTGCACTCAAAAGACTATGATTTTCTTTTCAGCAAATCCCTTTTACATGCATCCAGACATAATGACCTTCATCTAGTACAGTTCCTCAGTCCTGTCAGAATGTACTCATAAACGTTCATGTTTGTCTGTCAATACCATATACAACACCACAAAATGTGGAGTCAGACATTAAGCCAGGAGAAACATCAAACTTATTCAGCCCAGATTTTCACAGTGCTACCAGCTTTATCACCACACAACTAACGTTTGACATCTTAACGAAAGCGAACATTTGGCAACATGAAGAAAACTCTCAGAGAACAAAAGAGACAACACAACACTCTTTACAGTGTCAAAGCTTGTTTCTTCATCTATTTGACTACATTCACAGGCACACAGCATTGCAGGTGGGCCAAAAGAAGCCTGCAGTAGAGGTCTGATTTATGGGAACTGCGGAGTTGCTACACAGTGTGGCAAAGGTTCCGCCTGATGAGATTGATGACATGTTTTTTTGGCTTGGACTAGGGTACTAGTACCCCTGGGTGAAGTTGTAGCCAGTCTCTGAGTGGAAGATGGAGCCTGAAGCGGTGAAACTGTAGGCAGCATAGGCAACCACAGAGCCCAGCATCAGTCCAGACATGTAGGACACAGTCATTATGTTCCCTGTGGGACAAAATCACATGAACTAAAAGTTAATGACTGCATCTCTAGAGAGGAGATTATAAATGCATCTTTCTGAAGGTTTAGACTTACATACAAGCACCTGTTCATCTGAATAGACTTTTGCATTTATACCCCATGAATCTAAATGGAGTGATACATTTACCTGCCAGCTCCCTCTGCTCAGGTGCCACCTTGCCTGCAGCATGAATCATGGGAACACTGCCAAAGTAGCCATTAGTGATGCCCATGAGGAGAGAGAAGATGCAAGGCCATGCCGGGTGGCTGAAGGTGGGCTTCTGAGCGGGATACACACACATGATGAACAGAGGGATGAAAACTACTCGCACACAGGAAAAGAAGAGAAGACGAGTTCCGTTCCATTCATACGGCACAGCTGCCAAGATCTACACACACGGACAGACAAGATTAGACATCAAATGATTTCAAAGGATGTTGAAAATAATCTGTAATGTCATTATGTCTCTGAACATACTTTGCCCACAAAGTCGGATATGTTGAAGATGGCCATGATCAGGATGGGCAGCCATTCCCCCAGTGTGACATTCCTGATCTCAGACTCCAGTCCAGGAAAAAGGCACAACGTGATGAAGTAAGTGACGGCAATAGACAGCATGTAAGTCCAGATCACCCGGGCAACCACATAACGATGCAGGATCATGTCTGCAACAGAGGGGGTCACTGCTCGATTACCCAATTACATGAAAATTAGGTGGTTTTGACAGTATACTACCGTTCAAAGTTTTGAGGTCAGTAAGATTATTTTATTCAGCAAGGACGCATTACATTTAAAATGACAGTAAAGACATTTATAATGTTACAAAAGATTTCTGTTTCAAATAAATGCTGTTCTTTTGAACTTTCTATTAAACAAAGTATCCTAAGCAGTAAAAACTGTTTACAACATTGATAATAATAAGAAATGTTTATTGAGCAGAAAATCATCATATTAGAATGATTTCTGAAGAATCATGTGACACTGAAGACTGGAGTAATGATGCTGAAAATTCAGCTTTACCATCAAAGGGATAAATTATATTTTAAAATATATTCAAATAAAAAATATATATTTTAAATTGTAATATTTCTCAATATTACTGTTTTAGTGTCAATAAATGCAGCCATGGTGAGCATAAGAGTCAGTTTCAAAAACTGATTAAAAATTCACCAAAACTTTTAAATGGTAGTATTTTAGCAAATTTTTGCTTATTAGGAATGCACAATATATCGGTAACAGTAACATATTAATTATCTGAAAATATTACATATTTACAGTTTTATATTTTTACATTATGTTTGAGGTGATCTAACGCTCACTTAAAACACTTAATTTAATAACACCATTAATGTAATCTTTAGCAGAATTCATAGTGTACACTATAATGTTGTTATATTAAATAATTTGTAGTATGTTTTATTTATTTAGACAAAATAATAAAGGATTTTAATATCAACCACTCAGTTATTGGCCATGACATGAACATAATTTATAATAATCAGTTTATCAGTTTAGGCTATATTGATGCATCCCTAAATCATACTTTCTTTGTAACATGCATGAGGAGTAATATATAAAATACAGTATTGTAAATGAGATCACACCTTTGATGCCTGGCCAGCTCCGTTTAATCTTTGGTTTGGGCACATCAAATCTTACGTAAGTGTTTCCTCCAGCAAAATCTGTGCAGCCGTCTTCAGCTGGGGAAGAGCCCACTGCACCATTACCCTTGAAAACAGTCAGGACATCTGAACAATTCATACTGAATACATTACATCCATATAGGACAGTGAAGTGACCATCAATAATTGTTTTTAGTTCAATATGGCAACCTTGCATTCACTAATACATGTAACAAAAACTAACACATCAGAACCAATGGCCGCATCAAGCAGGTCACTGCTACTTTGTAAGAGCGTGCACTGAATTCAGATATTGTAATGCTGCTCTTGATGAACTAGCATTTCTGCAGGGGCTGTGTGAGGAGGGCCATTACTTGATTAAGTCTGGCTGAGCTAGTAAAACCACTCTCCTTAATTTGCTGAGAATAAAACAAGAGCCATCGGCAGCACAGATAGGAAACTGCTCAGGAGAAATACCCCTTTAGAGTTGCTACACCTAAACTCTAGCATTGAAGAGCATTAAAATATCAAAAATAAATATACAGCAATGACTAAACGAGAGAATCTTTAAGATACAAATATAGCCTCATTTTGGGGCATTTTGTCTTTGCTACTTTAAAAATCAGCCATGACTTCTGGCCAGTCCCAAGTCAAAAAATCTTAAAGGAACACTCCACTTTTTTTGAAAATAGGCTCATTTTCCAACTCCCCTAGAGTTAAACAGTTGAGTTTTACCGTTTTCCAATCCATTCAGCCGATCTCCGGATCTGGCAGTAGAACTTTTAGCATAGTTTAGCATAGATCATTGAATGGTACGGCAGCAAAGTTCCTGGATTATTACCCAGGAATGAGAGTATAGTTCCTAGCCATATCGGCCTAGAAAATCGCAACTTTTCATTTTCCGTCGGTCTTAGTATACGGTGTAACTACAGAAGAGTCAAGTTTTAAATAGGAAAAATATCGAAAGTCTTTGGTCATTTTTGAGCGAGATGCTAACGGTCTAATCAGATTCAATGATCTATGCTAAGCTATGCTAAAAGTTCTACCGCCAGATCCGGAGATCGGCTGAATGGATTTGAAAACAGTAAAACTCAACTGTTTAACTCTAGGGGAGTTGGAAAATGAGCCTATTTTCAAAAAAAGTGGAGTGTTCCTTTAAAGGAGTTTGTATTGGATTGCTCATGGATTATTTTTCTCATAATTTGAATTTGGACCCATTCTAAATACCCCTAACAGAATAAAAATATCAAATTGGAATCCATTAGAATTTTGTTTGATTCTTAGAACATACATTTTTGGAGAATTTAGAATCAATTCCCAATTATGATAGAAATTTCACTAGAAATCATTTTTAACAAGGAATTCCTGGATGAAGATGAAGAAATCTTGAGGGGAGAAACGGCTGAGTGCTCAGTCTGTCACCCACAGGAAAAACATGAGGTTACTCTGAACTGAAGTGCTTTTACTCCGACTTAACTGCCTGTACCTGAGTGAGCACTTAAATCATGCTCTCCCTGTGTCCTTCTCAGGGCGGCAGAGAGCACAGAGCGGCAGAAATGGAATGAAGTTATGGGGGATTTTACAGAAAACACAGCTGAGTATGCATAACTAAAACAGTCCAGCTAAATTAAAGAGATTTACGATTCTAGATTTCATTGAATTTCATCACACATTACCAACAGAGCATGTTAATGCTACTGATTTATTTAATTCCAAATGGATTTCTAAACCATATGTAACCCCTACGGTCCTACTTGCCCCACTTCGAGCGGGACTCGAACTGGCGTCTCCGGCATGGGTGCACTAACAAGGACGCTAAAGACCTAGCGTAAGTTGTTAGTGTGCCTCTTGAGATCAGGGGAGTGAGGTTTACCTGCACAGCTCTCACTAGCTGACCTCCGTTACACATACATAGCAAAGAGAGAAGATTTGTATAATTTACACAGAATTCTTGGGGACTTTTGCCTGCAAAAACTGACCTCAGACGTTGGACTGGGCAGCAGTAATTATGACAAAAACACTTAAGGCAAAAGTATGAGAACGCTAGAGCACATTGTGGATACACTCAAAACATATGACTGGGTTAAAGGCCCATTTACAACAAGAACGATAACTATAAAAATAACTATATCAATAACTATATTAGTGTCCACGATATCATTCTGTTTATTGTCGTCTAGCGCTTTAAATGTTCAAGCTCTTTAAAAGCAGAATGGATTCTTATTGGTTGTCAAAGTTTTTATCATTCATCAGCTGGAAAAAATCATTCTGAAAGTTATTCCAATGATATCGTTTCTTTGTGCCGTTATCATTATAGTTGTGATGTGGACTCTGTTATTTTTTTAATATTTAGAATGATTTTTAGAACTAAATCTTTATCGTTATTGTCTTTGGTTAACCCTTATTAAGTACTGCTCAACTTAAAGTTATATGGGTTTGATGACTACAGGCACAAAAACTTTTTTCTTTCTAATAAACTTTTTACTTTTGTTAAACTTCTATTTTGGATGCTGTCATATATAGATTTCATTGTTTTACCATTGTTCCAGATGTTTAATCTTAGAATAGTTAGTGTAGAACAAAGTAGTAAGAATCAGTGAACAGCATGCTTGAAATAAAAAAAAAAACATAAGCTATATATATAAATATCTACATATTTATGTATTATATGTATTTTTACATTTATAAAGGCCTATTATAAAACTGCAGCTTGTATATTTTTTTAAAATATATTTTTAGATTAATTATGCATTATATATCTAATATGTACAAATTATATAATTGTATTTTTAATATTTTCATTTTATAATTATAATTTATTAATATATTTATATTAATACATATCGGTACAAAATATATATTTATAATATATACACCAATCAGGCATGACAGGTGAAGTGAATAACACTGATTATCTCTTCATCATGGCACCTGTTAGTGGGTGGGATATATTAGGCAGCAAGTAAACATTTTGTCCTCAAAGTTGATGTGTTAGAAGCAGGAAAAATGGGCAAGCATAAGGATTTGAGCGAGTTTGACAAGGGCTGAATTGTGATAGCTAGAAGACTGGGTGAGAGCATCTCCAAAACTGCAGCTCTTGTGAGGTGTTCCCGGTCTGCAGTGGTCAGTATCTATCAAAAGTGGTCCAAGGAACAGTGGTGAACTGGTGACAGGATCATGGGCGGCCAAGGCTCATTGATGCACGCAGAGAGGGAAGGCTGGCCCTGAGACGAGCTACTGTAGCTCAAATTGCTTAAGAAGTTGATGCTGGTTCTGATAAAAAGGTGTCAGAATACATAGTGCATTGCAGTTTGTTGCGTATGGGGGTGCATAGCCGCAGACCAGTCAGGGTGCCCATGCTGTGGCCTCTTTCAGCAGGATAATGCGCCCTGCCACAAAGCAAAAATGGTTCAGGAATGGTTTGAGGAGCACAACAACGAGTTTGAGGTGTTGACTTGGCCTCCAAATTCCCCAGATCTCAATCCAATCGAGCATCTGTGGGATGTATTGAACAAACAAGTCCGATCCATGGAGGCCCCACCTCGCAACTTACAGGACTTAAAGGATCTGCTGCTAACATCTTGGTGCCAGATACCACAGCACACCTTCAGGGGTCTAGTGGAGTCCATGCCTTGACGGGTCAGGGCTGTTTTGGCAGCAAAAGGGGGACCAACACAATTAGGAAGGTGGTCATAATGTTATGCCTGATCGGTGTATATATATATATATATATATATACACACACACTCACCTAAAGGATTATTAGGAACACCTGTTCAATTTCTCATTAATGCAATTATCTAATCAACCAATCACATGGCAGTTGCTTCAATGCATTTAGGGGTGTGGTCCTGGTCAAGACAATCTCCTGAACTCCAAACTGAATGTCAGAATGGGAAAGAAAGGTGATTTAAGCAATTTTGAGCGTGGCATGGTTGTTGGTGCCAGACGGGCCGGTCTGAGTATTTCACAATCTGCTCAGTTACTGGGATTTTCACGCACAACCATTTCTAGAGTTTACAAAGAATGGTGTGAAAAGGGAAAAACATCCAGTATGCGGCAGTCCTGTGGGCGAAAATGCCTTGTTGATGCTAGAGGTCAGAGGAGAATGGGCCGACTGATTCAAGCTGATAGAAGAGCAACTTTGACTGAAATAACCACTCGTTACAACCGAGGTATGCAGCAAAGCATTTGTGAAGCCACAACACGCACAACCTTGAGGCGGATGGGCTACAACAGCAGAAGACCCCACCGGGTACCACTCATCTCCACTACAAATAGGAAAAAGAGGCTACAATTTGCACGAGCTCACCAAAATTGGACAGTTGAAGACTGGAAAAATGTTGCCTGGTCTGATGAGTCTCGATTTCTGTTGAGACATTCAGATGGTAGAGTCAGAATTTGGCGTAAACAGAATGAGAACATGGATCCATCATGCCTTGTTACCACTGTGCAGGCTGGTGGTGGTGGTGTAATGGTGTGGGGGATGTTTTCTTGGCACACTTTAGGCCCCTTAGTGCCAATTGGGCATCGTTTAAATGCCACGGCCTACCTGAGCATTGTTTCTGACCATGTCCATCCCTTTATGACCACCATGTACCCATCCTCTGATGGCTACTTCCAGCAGGATAATGCACCATGTCACAAAGCTCGAATCATTTCAAATTGGTTTCTTGAACATGACAATGAGTTCACTGTACTAAAATGGCCCCCACAGTCACCAGATCTCAACCCAATAGAGCATCTTTGGGATGTGGTGGAACGGGAGCTTCGTGCCCTGGATGTGCATCCCACAAATCTCCATCAACTGCAAGATGCTATCCTATCAATATGGGCCAACATTTCTAAAGAATGCTTTCAGCACCTTGTTGAATCAATGCCACGTAGAATTAAGGCAGTTCTGAAGGCGAAAGGGGGTCAAACACAGTATTAGTATGGTGTTCCTAATAATCCTTTAGGTGAGTGTGTATATATATATATATATATATATATATATATATATACACAAAATACTGAAACAAAATACATGTTTTTGAGATGTGCTGAAAATGCCATTTGTTTGTTCAGAACAATAACATAATCACTATTGGAGAAAGGCCATAAACAGGTTCATCTTAATATGTCCTTCTCACATTTGACATGCAAAACTTACAAATCTTACTTCTTCTGTAATGACATCATGGTGGACCTGGTACTGGGTTCCATGGTGTGAGTGGTCTTTGGCATGGGACAGGCCCTGTCGTGCCAGACTCGTGTAGTATTGGACAAAGCGTGTCCGTCGCACCAGCATGTGCAGAACAAAACAAACCAGCACCATACAGATAGAAATGACAAAGAAGATGATGGTGTTCTTCCTCTCGTTTTTGATCAGTAGTTTGGTGAAGATACGGCTGAGTGAAATCATTACTCCTGCCGTGCCTACACAAGAAAAAAACAAACAATGAGAATCTTGTTTTTGCAGTTTGCCCAAACATAATGATTTTCCTGACCACATTTGATGACAAAAAGCCTCTTACTCTCTCCGGTCATCACGCCCTGTGTGTAGCGCTTGGGAAGCATCCCCATGTATCCATAGAAACTGGACTGCTGCACTGGAGACACAACAGAGTAAAAGACTGTTATGGCTGGAAATGGTTGAGAACACAATGTTCTGAGCCTAGCCCAACAGCCTAGATTCTGCGGAAAGGAAAATATGAATAAATACCTGTACATCCAAATGCCACAGTTCCCATAGACATCAGATTGATGACGTATGATTGTTTTGTGGTGAATTTCTCCAGCCACAGATCAAAAATGGTGACAAAAAGCAGAGGTCCAAGTGCAAAGAGGTAACCTGCAAGAGATGAACTCAGATATAAACAAATCTGACATAGCACAACTCAAAATCAAATTATGTTTGCAAGTAATATCATTTAATATTTCATTATATTATAGTAGATGTTTTAACAGGCCTGATTTGTTTTTGGAGGGCTCTTAAAGGGATAATTTACCCAAAAATCATTGACTCACCCTCATGATGTTCTAAACTTGTATGACAAAAAAAAAAAAGCATTTTGAAAAATGTCCATATAATGAAAGTTAATGGGGTCCAAAACAAAAAACTGGACTCCACTAATTTACACTGTACACTCTTTGAAGACAAGGTTCTATATATATGTTCGGGTTATGGAAGCCGTTGTCAGCGCTTTCATTTTGTTTTTAGACCACAAAAGAAGCGTCACTAAAGAAGTGTGTTTTTGGTTGTGAGAGAAAGATAACCTTGTTCAGCTTCCCAAATAGCCCAGCGTTAAGGAAACGCTGTTTGTTTTTCCGGAGCAGCAACGGAGTTCTGCAAGTGTGTTTGTTTGTTCCCGGTCATGAGTCGAAACCGAAGGCAGTGAGTGAAACTGCATCAAATGTCTGTGTTTTGTTGGTAATCGGTGCATAAGTGCATATAATGTAAACAACATGAACGTATAGTGAATCAAAAGTTATCCAGGGATAATGCGATGATGTATTGTGGGTGTGTGTGTGCTCATGACTCTTTAGCTCCGCCCACTGCACGCCTGCACGAGCTCAGCTGTTTTTGGAAAGAATCGGTACAGCGTATCTTTTATAAATATAAAACTAAAGACTCTTCGGAGATATGAAGGATGCAATACTACTCTATAGATACTCAAGGTTAACATGAGACTGGCAGAAACTGTGTGTGTTATGTACCCTTTAAGACATTTCTCCTTATATAGAACCTTTTTGGAAAAAAGGGTTCTTTAAAATTGAGTCAAGAATCCAAGGTTCTCTTTTTGTGTACAGACAAAAAAATGAGGCATTTTTCGAGAAGGTCCTCACTGCAGAATACAAGATCCAGGGGGCATGGATCCAACTTTATGTTGCCGTGCTTCGTCAGGTGAACCAGCATGTTTGTGAAGTTGCAGCCGTGGTCGATGGTTGACGGTGGTATGTAGGCCGAGGAAGAAGGGGGGAACTTTTTTAAATTATTAGTGAAGATGCCCACCCAGACTTCTGCAGCGAGTTCTGCCAAATCTGTGCTGACCTTATTTGAGTGTTGTGTGCATGATGTAATGCCCTGGTAGATTTGAAAGTGTGAAAGGATGAATGAGTGATTTATCGTTTGTTTTGGTTTTGTTTTTTTTTCTTTCCTTATGTTTCGTGTAAAGTTTCTCTACTGTATTCAGTGTCTGTTTTACCTTGTGTGTTAATAAAGTTTTTTTTCTATTTTATTGTGCTGTTAATGGATTTTGCATGCATCTATGTGAGTGAGCTGCTCTTATTATATTATATAAATTAAGTCAGATGCCCATGTGAAGTAATTTATGTATAAAATTACAGAGGACAACCTGACTGCTGCAATACTTTAGTCACAAACATTTTTATAATAATACGCATAATCAGTGGTGGAAAAAGCACACATTTTCTACTACAAGTAGAAAGAGAACTTGATTTAATATTACTCTGATATATGTAGAAGTGCCTATTTATTCATCTACTTAAGTCAAGGTGCATGTGGACTACTGAGAGTGGTAAAGGATCAGCCAATCAAAGAATACACATCTTTTTAAGAAATATTTATTCTTGCATGTAACAAGGAATTACAGGCTTTTTTTTGTTATGTTTTGCAATAAAAGCAAACGTTTCTCCAAATGAAAATATTCTAATAAAATACTTGGTTATTGCCCACCACTGTACGTAATTATAGGTGCACATTCACACAATGTACAAACTACAGTGTTTGTAACTAACCATTTTAAACGTTATTAAAATAATTACGTTTGTTTTTCCGTCAAAAGAATAACTTTCTTTAGTACCGACTCAATGCGGAAGCGCTACAGCAACAACACGAGTAATTATGACGTGAAATCTGTCGCATCTTGTGTGTTCCACAGAAGGAAAAAAAGTCATAGGGGCCATTCACACAGAGACACGGGTCAGTAGAGTAAAAAAATGGTAAAACTTTAACTTATTTTAACTTGAACACGTTTTTAGAATGCTGAGTCACACGCGAAATGCTGCAAAAGACGCGAGTGGTCAAAGACGTCAGTCTAACGTGTTTACATTAAAAACAATGAAAAAGTAGCACAGTGGAATGGAAAAACACAGCCCTTACAGGTTTGAAACCACAAGAAGGTAAGTAAGTAATGACAGAACGTTCATTTTTAGGTGAACTATTTCTTTAAAAGCATGAAATGGCCATATTTTTCCCTGTTTTTTCCCGTTCTTGATGGTCGCTAATGAAGGGTTTGTGACAGTGTGTGTTTTTGTGGTGTCATTTTGTGTTGTTTTTCTACTGTTTCCATTATATGTGATTCATCTTCTTAGTGTGTATTTAGCGAGTGTTATTCTTCAGGTTCAGATGAGTGATGCAGCTGTCAGACTGGACTGCTGCCGCTCCTCCCTTTCCCCTCAGGCCAGCAGCTCTCTCAGGTCAATCAGCGGCCTCCTCCCCCATCCCTTTGTGCTCTAATAAACAGACTCACCCACAGTGATCCTGGTGTGCAGGCTCAGCATCTCCACCAGGACATTGTTTAGGATCACGGCCACTAGGGCCACAAGAATATATGTTAAACCCATGTCAAACACGATAGATGTTCCTGAAGGACACAGAAGACAAAGAGGAAATGACCTCCACATTTATTGCACGAACCACAAAAAGAAGTGTCATGCATTTTCAGATATCAGACCTGAAATATCGTCAATAATCAGTTTAAGCCATTTTGGATTTATTTTACAAAAACAAATTATATTTTCAATAGTCTTAACACGTTTACAGTTATTGTAAGATGTTAGTCTAAAGAGCTGTGGAAGAAATCACCCATTCACAACCTGACTTGCAAGTTGCACCTTCTGTAGATCATTTGCTTTCAATTTAAAATGAATCAAAATTCAAAAAGCTTCGATGATTTATATATTATTATATTATATTTAGAGTTTACACTACCGTTCAAACGTTTGTTGTCGGTATAATTTTTTGCTCACTAAGGCTGCATTTATTTGATCAAAAATACAGTAAAAACAGTAATATTGTAAAATATTATTATCATTTAAAATTATTTAAAATTTAAATTTTTTTAATATATTTATTATTATTATCAATTATCAATGTTGAAAATGTATTATTATTATCAATGTTGAAAACAGTTGTGCTGCTTAATATTTCTGTGAAAAACAGTGATGCACTCTTTCAGGATTCGGTAAAGAATAGAAAGTAAAAACAGCATTATTTGAAATAGAAATCTTTTGTAACATTATAAATGTCTTTACTATTATTTTTTTGTCCAATGTAATTGCTGAATAAATTATTAATTTCTTTGAATAATAAATAAAAATCATACTGACCCCAAACTTTTGACTATACAACATTTTTATCTATTACACACATCTTATTATGTATACTATACTTATATTTATAATAAATAAATGGTATATTTATATTTTATATACACAAAAATACAATATAACACAAAAAACAAGTATAACATGTTTTAAAAACTCACAATAATTAACATAAATCATAAGTGATTTCACTTATTTCACCTAGTTTTAAATGAGGCATAAATATAATGGAGTACCTTCAAATTTATGATGCAAGTAGTCAACGTCTGTAATGAAGCTATTGTAAGGCAGCAGGAAGCCTACTCCAGCCAGGAGCATGGCAAAATAGATCCCATGGTAACGGTCATCTGGAATAGGTTCTTCAAACACTGTGCACAGAAATCACACACATTTGAATGCACAAACAACAAGTCAGAGTTAGAAACAAAGTCCCATCTATGTTTTATTTGTATGACATTTCAAAATATATGCATTTTAAATATTTGTCTCTCAGCCTGTCTGCAGTCTCTTTGAAGTATATTTATGCATATGTATGAGACATTTGACATTTTGCTCTCTCTCTCTCTCTTTGGATGAGGAACTGATTGATGGAAGCACTTCTGTGCCACTTGCTAGTTTCCTAGTGGTTGTGCAGCTTTAGTGCTTTAGCACTACATGCCTAATTTAATAGATAGAAGAAATAAAAAGTTTATAGATGATGTTGTACATATATATATCAAATGTTAAAATACAACTATATGCCTACCAAACTCCACAGCATCTCTTACACCAAAGATCAAGGAGTAACCTGTTCTCCTGATCCATTGATTTAATAAGCATGACCTTTGTAACCAGGCAACATGAGGGGACTACAGACTCTCCACCTAACATGATTAGACCTAGCAAGCAAGTACATGCCAAGTAATGTAACCTTTCCAACCAAGGTGAGTCTTCATCCTTACCAAACCAATGTATTAGTTAAATTGAGGCACATCATATGCAGCAGAGACTCACCAGGTTCTGAAAGGGCCAGCACTCCTTTATCAGAGATGTCTTTCACCTGGCAGTCCTCTTCCTCCAGCTGATAGCTTTCGAAACTGAAGCTCATCACCACATTGCCCTCAGGGGTCTGGCCAGGGGTGGCCTGTTTACGTCGCTCTACTCCTTTTGAGCCCATAGTCCCGGTTTTGGGCTGAGATGTCTTTCAAAAAGGCCTTTTTTTAACAGTGGCAGAAATATGATCTGCAATAGTATGAAAATTATTCATGTGCCAGCAACCTACAAAACAGACTAGATCCAAAACATTACATACAAAACTATAAATATCTAGAGTTTTATTTTTAAAAATCGCAAAATTTAAAGCATAGCTAAGATATTTAATTTTAAAGTCTTGTAATAATAGACTTTTTTATATGTTTTAATCACTTATTCCCCATGTGACAATCACATGAGATAATGACATTCTGATTAATCTTAACAATATCTTAAACAAATAAACAATATTTAAAGATAGTTACATGTATTTTGTGGTTTTATTTTGCATGTATTTCTGATATGAAATGAGATGAAAGGGGCCTGTGATGTCAAATTGGCTCTAGTGACTGAACAGTGAAATGTAATAAAGCATGTGAAGGGCAGCCTCAAGCCACTTTCTGTTAAGTTTACCATGCTATGTGACATTTCACTTTTGGTTATATGATGTATGCCTTTGTGCAAGTGCAAGTAATGTCCTCTATTTTTATTTGCGTATGCATGTGTGTGCATCATTACTAATGAATTGTCAAGGGATAGGCCTATATTGCATCCCTGTGTGTTCTATTTTAGGAAGGGACAGTCAGATAATCTCAAAAAAATCTATTCTGTTAATTCAAATCAAGCACTTCCAGCGAGCAAAGCCTTGGCCAAGATGCCACTGTTGGATGTGCTATTGAAATTGTCTTCATCTTGGAAATTTGCCAATCTGTCCTTTGAAGGAGGCTGGGGCTAGGAATGCATGACTGGATCAAAAGAAAAGCAATCTTTGATATCAGTGTTACGTCACTGAGTAGAGAGTGGTTGGGCACATTTTGTGCCTCACCCGACCATGTTGCATTGAGTGATTCCAAACCAAATGGAATTGTTCATTGCCAATGATTTACACAGTAAGAGTTTGTAACCAAACACAAAGACGGACATCATATCCACCAAGCTGTCATATAGCATATATTATCATAGTGGCTCATGCTGTTTAACTAAGATACTCTATATGTCAACAGTGCTGAAACATGCAAATAAAAAGCACAGAGCAGCACCTGCTTCTAAACCATGAACTGTCAAGACTGTCAAGTTAGTCATTTTCTATAGGCTAGATGTTAAGCATAAGCAAGGAAATTAATATGTATAAAAGCTTTCCAAAATGATGCGGAGAGGCAATAATATAGAAAAATGAGCTGATGAATGCAGACGAAGGATGTAAGAGGAACAACAAAAGGACCTGATGCTCGCGTGCTTTGTTGATAGCCTAGTGTTGTGTGTTTGACACAAGTTAAACCTCTGAAATTGGAGTTAGAAATTATGAAAAAACAAGACGCACGTCTAAATCCAAATTAAGGTATGAAAACTTACGTATGAAAAATACTTATGCACTTACATATAATTAGCAGTAAGGCAAAAAGCAGCAGTATAGGCTATGTCAACGCGCACTAATTTAATCACTTTCTTCTTTTCAAAACGTACTCTCCCTGCGAGAAAATCTCACATCATTTTCTGCTATCTGTAGGCTGCTTTCTTTCAGGTCCTTTGTTGCTCTCACGGGACTTGTTATAGTCATACAATCAAATCGCAGCATATATTTCCATTATTCATCTATAGCAGCGCTCATGCATCATTTAGAGAGACCAAAAGCGATACAGTTATCAGAAAGACAACAGGTTAAATCTTACCCCCGATCAATTAAATGTCTCTTTCCTCCCTTGTTCGCATGTTATTCTATGCAACCACAACCCTTCTTTAGCATTTTCGTCATACGTGCGGTGTTGTTTAGGTTCTCCGGTGTAAATATCCTCCTTGCCAAGGTGAAGAGCCACAGATCCGCTGTCATTCTCCCTCCCACACAGCGCGTTTGTATCGGTCTACAAGCCTCCAGCTGTCTGGCAAGCAAACCCGCTTTCCTTATCGCTCTATTAAAGGAAACCTGCTTTAGTGCACTTCATGATTCTGAATGCCCTTATTTCTATAATGCAATGCAACACTAATCAGTGATTATCATGCAGTTTCACAATTTAAGTATTTTTTTGAAAAATCTAAAACTATAATATAAAACAAATAATTAGAATATATAGGCCTATATATGGAATACTTCATTCTGATTGGTCAGTTGCAGTACTCAGTTTTTATTATTTTTGAATATATAAAAATTCAAATCCTTGTAATAATAACACCTATATTGTTTATATAGTTTTCCTCCTAATGCATTAAAGAAATTGTACACTTACCTTTTGCATTCAAGGGTCTGTTTGGACCCGGTGGAACAAGCTTATAAAGCAGTCATAACTTAATATTTTTCAACTGAAACCATATTGTATCTAATCAGTAACTTCTCATTAATGAGTGAGTGTTAACTTGAATGTTACCATGTTTTTACCATGCTATTATTTCATTTACCCCCTTGTAATAAAAAAATTGAAAAATTCTGTGAAATTTCAATGTTTTTTCAAGAGCTACAGCAAAAACCAGTGTGATGCAGAAAAAAATAAAATAATAATATGAGAACTTTTATTTGAATATATCATTAGATGAAATAACATAAAATATGAGAATTACCAGGGTGAACTCCATTGACTTCAATAGATTTAATTAAATTAATTTGAAACATTAACTCATGACTGCTCAAAACAGTCTAAATTTATGAAATCTACATATTCTTATTACTCATGTCATATTACTTGCACAAACTTTTACTTTCTTATGAAACAATTATGATGACAGCTTGGATCTCCTTTTATTTCTGCAATGGTTCAACAATAGGTGGCAGCAAAGTGAAATGTGGATTTTTTCTTTTTCCATACCCTCTTTCCTTTTTTAAATTTAGGATATGTTGGTCAATGAACTTTTGCTCTACAAACACATTAAAACATTAATTTGTTTGTCATTTTATATTTTATTTCAGAATTATTGTGCATGCATGTTTATAAACAAAATGCAGCCCAAAATGCATTTGTTTAAATGGTTATATCGCTTAGATTTAACAATCAATCAAACAATCAATCAATCATTTAATCAATCAATCAATCAATAAATAAATAAATAAATAAAGTGTGTATTTTGACAATCTTAACAAATTTACAAAATTTAAATAAATACCTCTTCCGGGTCCAAATGGACCTGAATGCAATAGAAGGGTTTAAAAAGAAATTAATACTTTTAGCTTAATATTTCTAAGGATGCATTAAATTGATCAAACGTGACGCTAAGGACTTTTAAATTGCTACATAAAAAAAATCTATTGCAAATGCTGTTTTGAACTTTAGTTTCATCAAAGAAACCTTAAAAAAACATAACATGATACAACAAAAGCAGCACAACTGTTTTCAACTGATAATAAATGTTTCTTGAGCAGCAAATCAGCAGAATGATTTCTGAAAGATTATGTGACACTGAAGACTAGAGTAATGATGCTGAAAATTCAGCTTTGCGTCACAGGAATAAATTATATTTTAATAGCCTAGAAAATAGAAACAGTCATTTTAAATTGAAATTATATTTCACAATATTACCGTTTTTGCTGTATTTTTAACCAAACAAATGCAGCTTTGGTGAGCATATGAAGACGTAGTAACTGTCACACCCAGCTCACAGAGACGAATGCAGAGAATAATAAATTATTAGAATAATAACAAATAAACAAAATTAATTAAACACAAGAAAATCAGGGAACAGGACTGAGAACATCAACATAACATCCACAAAAGACCAGACAACAAACACAGGAACTCAAAGGTTTCCAAAGGTTTAAATACACAAGGGCTAACAATATAACCAGACACACCTGGGAACAATCAAGACTAATGAACAGGGAGAACCAATCAACAAAATGACTACAATGGACTACAAAACATAGCAAAGAACAGGAAGAACATAAAAGAACACACTAAGGGAACACAGGCCTGGATCATGACAGTAGCATGGTAACATGATAACTATCTTCATTTGTAGTCTAATTTAGTGTGATAAACTTTATCACATTGAAACACTGAGCTGATTACATTAGTTTCTGTAGAAAAAAGAAAAATTTGGAAAAAATAATACATTGGCAACAGATTGGAACAAGTGGAACCCAGTGCATATACATTTGCAATAGTAGGTTAATTCATTTTGTCATTATTAAAAGTTCTTAACATCTTTTGAATAATCAGTGTTGGGCAGCATTCAGCCTTAAACTTGATTTTGCATCAGATGTCCAGACTGCATTATTGGGTAAGATCAAAGCTCAACAGTGACTCTCAATGAGGAAGGGGCATATGATAGATTGCTTTATTTGCCTTTTGGAGGAATCAATGGATACCTTTTCATTTTGAATGTACTAGTCGAAGGTCTAGATTCCACATGCATAATACACAGTGCTGCTGTTATATCTGTCATCACTTATTGAGAAGGCAACAAAAACAAGGTAAAAATGCAGCGTTCACCAGTCACATGACCTGCCAAAGCAACAATGCCCTATAAAGGGTCCTCTGCAGGGAAATTCTTTCTGTTTCGTATTTACGATAAATATCAAACTCATTCAGACTGTAACCATGTAAAAGAAAATGTCAGCTGAATACTTTCTCTTTGAGCCATTAATTCAATCAATATTGAGAAAGGTTACCAAAATTCAGACACAGGGATGCTTTATTATTTAAATACAAAGAAATAACACACTTTGTGTATGGCTGAGCCCAGTAATGTTTGAATCCCTTGATTTTGTTCCACATTTAATTACACTTATATTCATGAATTAGCAGTTTTGACTGTTTACCATTACGTCCTTCAACAGTGTAAGGTATTTATCTTGTTTCCATGCAGAATGATTGATTCAGGATATTCTCCAAAAAACCTAATGTATTGCAATTGTTTGATTGACTGATATTCATAAGGAAGTCAATTAATTCAATCAGTGGGTCATCAGTTTATATATTCCTTTTGTTTCACATGCAGCATTTGCAAGCATAAGGAACTGGCTAAAGAAATCCTTCTTACATGAAGTAAATGAGTCCGTTCTTAGCCTGGATGTTCTATTTACCCAGTGGGAATCTAATTTCCTACGCAATGTCATTTCCCCAGAAGGCCTCTGTGCTTGTGTATTCACAAAGCTGACTGGGCTGTTTCATTACCTCCTCTGTCACCTGCTCTGTGAAAGTACAAAATGGCTCAAAGGCATTTGCCAATAAGGCATTTTCTACATTTTGAGCGAAATGGTAATAGCAGTGTTTACTGTAATTTATCTTTTACCATGTGCAATTTGACAGAATGCATATTATGTGTCTGTTTTATTTATTATTTTATTGAGATATAAAATCACAGTAATAATAATCCTGTACAGACATCAAATCATATTAAAACAAGGCATTCTGAGTCTCATATTTACCCAGTGCATTATTGGCATAAAGTTAAGTATATTGTTTATAAATCCTGAAATAATTATCTGTAATTTCTGTAAAAACATATATTTAGTTAATTTTTTCCCATTACAAAAAAGTCCAAAACAACCATATCAGCCAGCCCACCCTTTACTGACTGCCTCTTTAAAATCACCATCAAATCAAAATGGACAATTCTTATTTTTTATGAAATAATATTGCAGTATTTATTATAAATTATTTACACTCACCTAAAGGATTATTAGGAACACCTGTTCAATTTCTCATTAATGCAATTATCTAATCAACCAATCACATGGCAGTTGCTTCAATGCATTTAGGGGTGTGGTCCTGGTCAAGACAATCTCCTGAACTCCAAACTGAATGTCAGAATGGGAAAGAAAGGTGATTTAAGCAATTTTGAGCGTGGCATGGTTGTTGGTGCCAGACGGGCCGGTCTGAGTATTTCACAATCTGCTCAGTTACTGGGATTTTCACGCACAACCATTTCTAGAGTTTACAAAGAATGGTGTGAAAAGGGAAAAACATCCAGTATGCGGCAGTCCTGTGGGCGAAAATGCCTTTTTGATGCTAGAGGTCAGAGGAGAATGGGCCGACTGATTCAAGCTGATAGAAGAGCAACTTTGACTGAAATAACCACTCGTTACAACCGAGGTATGCAGCAAAGCATTTGTGAAGCCACAACACGCACAACCTTGAGGCGGATGGGCTACAACAGCAGAAGACCCCACCGGGTACCACTCATCTCCACTACAAATAGGAAAAAGAGGCTACAATTTGCACGAGCTCACCAAAATTGGACAGTTGAAGACTGGAAAAATGTTGCCTGGTCTGATGAGTCTCGATTTCTGTTGAGACATTCAGATGGTAGAGTCAGAATTTGGCGTAAACAGAATGAGAACATGGATCCATCATGCCTTGTTACCACTGTGCAGGCTGGTGGTGGTGGTGTAATGGTGTGGGGGATGTTTTCTTGGCACACTTTAGGCATCGTTTAAATGCCACGGCCTACCTGAGCATTGTTTCTGACCATGTCCATCCCTTTATGACCACCATGTACCCATCCTCTGATGGCTACTTCCAGCAGGATAATGCACCATGTCACAAAGCTCGAATCATTTCAAATTGGTTTCTTGAACATGACAATGAGTTCACTGTACTAAAATGGCCCCCACAGTCACCAGATCTCAACCCAATAGAGCATCTTTGGGATGTGGTGGAACGGGAGCTTCGTGCCCTGGATGTGCATCCCACAAATCTCCATCAACTGCAAGATGCTATCCTATCAATATGGGCCAACATTTCTAAAGAATGCTTTCAGCACCTTGTTGAATCAATGCCACGTAGAATTAAGGCAGTTCTGAAGGCGAAAGGGGGTCAAACACAGTATTAGTATGGTGTTCCTAATAATCCTTTAGGTGAGTGTATTTGTGCACATCATTATTTTTTTTTAATTCATGTGCCCTCGTAATCTATAATCAAAATATCTTTCCCTCTTGCACTGACATGTCTTCTCTGATGATGTGTTTACTGGCATGAGGGCGGGACAACCTGTCACTCACATGAGATCGACCAATAGCAAACCACAATCATCCAATCAATTCCTGATGGAAAACATCAAGTCCCGCCCTACATTTTTTCTTGTTCAAGAAGCTGTTTCACTGAGGGGTCGTTTACACGACACCGTTTTCAACTGAAAACTGAAAGCTTTTTATGTGTTTTGAACGTTAATTTACAGGACAATGGTGTTTTGGGGGCCTGAAAATTTAAGCTTTTGAAAATGGGTTTCAAAGTTTTTGAAAACGATACCGTTATCATCCCGATGTAAACAACAAACATGATTAATTAAAAGATAAGCTATTTCCTCACAAAAGCTGTTTATTCAGCGTATTGAAGCCTCTCGTCCATTGATATCCATAAAAAAAGGGCCTCTTGATCCTTCCCTGCGTACCGCCAATGCCAGAACGTTAGCTTTAGCCGTTACGCTTTTTTGTCTAAAGGTTGCATGCTTGCCTTCCAGTGGCTTTGGTGTTTCTTTACAAAGTAACATTGCCAACTACTGGCCTGGCAGGATAATACAGTGTTTTTAGTCGTTTTCGTGGATCTGTGTGAACAGGGATCGTTTTGACAACGTTGTCGTCTGTACATGAAAAAAGCAAAGGAAAAACTTTTCCATTTTAGTACATCGTTGCTGTGTAAACGTACTCTCAGATGTCACAATAGGAAAGATTGTAACTTCTGTTCCATGTCAATTTTAAATACATAAAACAAGACAGATTTACCAGCTTTAGCTGACAAGGTCCTGATTTCATCTATGTGCTAGCTGCCCTCTAGCTGAGTTTTGAGTTGATCACTTCTTATTCAGTTAAATGCTACTAGTAGGGCTGCTGTTTTAGCATATGGTGCTGCAGGAGACGAGTGATGAACCATATCATGCAGGAACAATATCCAGACTGGAGAGTAATGAGATACGGCTCAAACACTGCCTGTCATTAATCGTGTTTACTGCTGGGGTTTGTAGCACATCATGAGCTACCTTGACAAACTGCAGGAAATGTTCTCATATCATGCAGCGCGGCAACTGCTATAATAACAAATCAATATGTTATAAGTTGTAAAGCTTTAAGTTATTAGTTATCCCAACAAAATATACATTACATAGCACAAATCCCAAATAACAACTCTGTGCGAAATAAAATACATTTTATCTAAACCACAATGAATGATGAAGCTATGGTCTGACACTCATAAATAAGCCATAGAAGATGTAAATTAGATATGGATAGACAAACAGTCAAGTCAAGTCACCTTTATTTATATAGTGCTTTTTACAATGCCGATTGTTTCAAAGCAGCTTCACAGTGTTAACAGGAAAATAATGCAACAGAATTTGATTCGGCTGTACAGCCGCTCTGGAGAAAACGGTGATGTCATCCAGCTAATTTCAATTATCGTATAGTGTCAATGCGGGCAGATCAGTAATATAGTTGAAATTTTAGTGTCCCCAACTGAGCAAGCCAAAAGCCAAAGGCGACAGTGGCAAGGAACCAAAAGTCCTTCAGTTTATTTATACAATGTTTAATAGGGAGCCAGTGCAGTGTTGACAGAACCGGGTCATAATTCCTGGTTCTAGTAAGAACTCTTGGACCAGCTGCATTTTCTTTATTAAGCGTGCAGGGCAACCACCCAGTAGAGCATTACAATAATCTAGCCTTGAGGTCATGAACGCATGAACTAACTGTTCAGCATTTTGCATTGAAAGCATGTGCAGTAATTTAGATATATTTTTAAGATGGTAGAATGCAGTTTTACAGATGCTAGAAACGTGGCTTTCAAATGAAAGATTGGTATCAAAGAGCACACCCACGTTCCTAACTGACAACGAGGACTTGACAGAGCAGTCATCAAGTGTTAGACAGTATTCTAGGTTACTACTTGTGGAGTTTTTTTGTCCAATAATTAAAAATTCTGTTTTTTCTTAATTAAGTTGCAGGACATTAATAGTCATCCAATTTTTTATATCAGTTATGCATTCTTTTAATCTTGTGAATTGGTAAGTTTCGTCAGGGCGTGAAGAAATATAGAGCTGAGTATTGTCAGCATAACAATGAAAACTAACGCCATGCTTCCTAATGATAGCTCCCAGTGGTAGCATGTACAGGGTGAAAAGCAACGGTTCTAGCACTGAGCCCTGCGGTACTCCATACTGAACTTGTGATCGGTGTGACATCTCTTCATTTACTGCTACAAACGGTCAGATAAGTATGATTTAAACCATGCCAATGCAATTCCACTAATGCCAACATAATTTTCGAGTCTATTCAAAAGAATGTTGTGGTCGATAGTATCGAAACAGTGCTTGACTGTGTGCGAGTAACAGTTGGCATAATGTCAAACAAATGAAGAAATGAAATATATGATCTGTTCCTAGACCATGCTCTGTATTAATAGTGCCTTCTGAGCACCTTATAGTCTCACTTGTCCCAGAACAAGCTTTTAGAACCTTTTCAATCTGTTTCGATTAGGACATAGTACTGAGACTGCCCTGGTTCGAGTTATGAACAGTCTCCTTGTCTCTGCTGACTCTGGTGCCCTTACTATTCTGGTGCTGTTAGATTTGAGTGCAGCCTTTGATATGGTGTGTCACTCTATATTGATTGAGAGACTGGAGACTTGGCTTGGTATTTCCGGTACAGTGTTGGAGTGGTTCAAATCTTACCTTACTGATCGTACCCAGTTTGTTATTTTAGGTAACAATAAATCTAACGTTGGACAGGTTTGTTATGGTGTTCCTCAGGGGTCTGTCCTTGGCCCTATACTTTTTAGTATTTACATGCTTCCTCTAGGGCAGATTATTCGAAAGCATGGTTTGGGGTTCCACTTTTATGCTGATGATACCCAAATTTATATTAGCATGAAAACTAATATCACAGGTATCTCGGCAACACTTTCTGCAGTCATAAGTGTGTCTCTCAGAAGCTCCTAAAGGCAGCTGCAGTGACGCAATGACTTTACCAATTGGTGATTGGCTCTTTTTATTTAGAAGGCGGGACTTATTCCGCCATATTGCGCATTGCACTTTCTCCCATTCATAGTAATATAATCTATGTATAATCTAAACTCTTTGCTTGCACCCCAGGGCCTTGCAGGACCACCATCTATCCTGGATCTGAACAGAGGCAGCATATACTTGCAGTGCAAGAAAACAATGCAAACACTGCAGGCTGAATTTAAATAATTTTCCAAGAATTGGAATTAGGTACGAGGGTGTTAAGGAGCCTAATAGCCCCAGGGAACTGTTTCAGAGTCTAATAGAGTTAGTCTGTGTGCTATAATATCATTTGTGAGATTGTGGGAGGGTGAAGGGTTTACAGGAGGTGGCATTTATTGTACCGTAGACCTTGTGCATGCAGAATAGGTCATTACTATAACAATTATTTCTTGTATATGTAATGAGATTGAATACTGTAAATTAAAAATCATTATGCTATACATGTTAATTCCTATCATGACAGTTATTCCAGATATGAATATATAATGAAAAACATAATAGTCTCTCTTCTCTGCCAGACAGATTTTTGATATATTGTCAAAAGCAATTAGCTTGTGAGACATGCAGTGAAGAAGAATTACTTGGACACACTTCAAGGCCTTAACTTTATTAATATAATCAATGTAAACTGATCTCCCTCGACAGCACTTGTAAGATTAAAAACATAGGCTGTGTTCAGAATGCAATACTAGATTACTGATCTAGTATACACTGTACTGGCTACTATTTAAAAAAAAAAAAAGTAAATTAAACCATATTATTCCACAATAAATATATAAAACAATAGTATGTTACAGTGATATGACAGTGTAATTTTGCACGTTGCGTCGTTATCATCTTGAAAATAAAAATGATTGAGCATTTTGAATCCGATTTTACATAGAAATTTACATTTACATTAAGCAGACTGAATGAGTCAAGAAAGAGGATATTTCTTCTGGTTTATCCATCACAATGGAAATAGCAGGTCAAATTCGGCACATTGCAGTAGTCCATGCAGTAAGGTAATTTGTATACTGCTTGTTTTGGCAAATGGAAGTAGGTCATCCAAGTATCCTTAAATTTAGAAAACAGTATACATACTATATACTGCAGGTCTGTATGTTGTAAGTCAGTATGTTCAGTATGGAACATAGACACAATTTAAAAAAAAACAGCTGTTTTTTTGCATTATAGAGGAACAAAAAAAAAAAAAAAAAAGTTAAAGAAAACAAAGTTAGAATCCACTGGCACACAGGAAATTCATATATTCTCTAACCTGCCCATGGCAGATAAATGAGCTAGAACAATAATATTCTTTCCATTACATAATTTTCCTATTCATGAGGATTATTAACTTATTCAGTTAGAGTCTGGAACTGAAATTGGCCTGATCTTCCATCTGTTAGCAGACATTACAGATGAACTAATAAACCTTGGGTCTCTGAAAACATAGATTAGAAAAAAAATATTATTGTAAAATTTAATATGCGTCCTGCGGCAATAAAAGAATAATATTTGCGAAGTAAACATATGGATAGTGAAAATCAGAGCAGACATGTGAATAATGAAAATTAAAATAATGTAACTGCATACTGGACAGTTCTGAAAGACTATGAACTGATGCATCCCTTTGATGTGACTGCGGCACCATCTTAATTAAAATCTCAAAATTATAATTCTGCTGGGGATTTTTATGGCAGAGTAGAGTAATGAATGGCACTTATGCCTTTAACCTCCTGTCTAATCCATCTACCACAGTCTCTCATGTCTCTCATACATTCTAATGAGATCACCATGACAGCCTTCTCTTTTTCTCATTTACTGAATGTTATTGAAAACTGGTGCACAACCATAATCAAGCATTTTGATTGCAACAATTAATTGGTATATACTGTCTTACAATGATTCCCTCTACTAAATGCATATATAGTCACTATAGTTAAACCAAAATTTACTTTACAGACTAAGTTACTAAATGCCATGAGGAAAAAAATCCATGTAATATAAAGCAGTTTAAAGTATATACATTATCTGAGACCTACCTATTCACTCAAAGGCTTTCAGCTGCCATGAGAGCTGTTGGTCTTCTGCCATACAAAAAGATGTATGTGCACCTAAAGGCAAATGGCTGTAGGAACGACTTGGATTAAGATTTACTCTGGGCCTTCAATTAAAGAAAGAGCCTGTAAATACTGATACTGTTTTAGCCATCTGTATCATCTGTACTGTATGACTTTGAAACCTCAGATATTCCTGACACAATGCTGAATCATCACATTTTGTAATGTTGCAAAATGAATATTATAATTAAGTTATTAACTGAGTTTGGCATACAGTTAAATACACTTGCCTTTGAACATCCCTAAAACAACTACCTAATTTTGCAACAATAAATTCAGTGTCTAAAAGTACAATTCAGTGTCTATATGTCTCTGTTGCTCAGAGAAGGTGATGCTTTTGCCTAAAACCACATAACAACCTCTGCAAAAATCCAGTCATTTTCTCTCTAGCTAAACTTAAAACAATCAAAACAACAGACCTGCATAAACATCTAAAGACACAAGTGTTCACATTATAAAAACCAACAAGTAGGACTGAATACTTACCATTAAGCACATGTTTACCACCAGGAAAGATGCAGCATGTGTTTTGATTTATAGAGGTTTTGATTGCGTATGCAGTTAATGTCTCCCTCCAGTGGTACCAGTGTATATAAATTAAACAGACCAATAAAATAATAATAATAATAATAATAACAATATTTTTGTTGTTGTTGCGTGTTTTAGATGCTAAGATTGTTTTCACGTATTTTTTGGTGTCATTTTGCCAGAAAACGTGGTATTTTAATAGTGTATTTGCTCTTGTGTAGGCCTGTATAGAACTTTGCTAAAGTTAATACTAGAATAAACAGATACGATTGTTTTGGTTTGTTTCTTTCATTACATTGATATAAAAGGCAAACAGCATTTATTTCCAGAGTAATGTGAAGTTTTTTTCTTTTCTTTTTTTGAGTAATGTGAAGTGAACAGCATAGGAAGTGCGTATGGTATGAACCAGAGCCGTTGAAAAACAGTTACGACACTCCCATAGACTTCCATAGGAACTGAGGAATGCGGAAGTAAAGCGTGTCACGGAGCGACCAATAGTTCCAGCATTGAACCCCATTCATTTCAGTGTCTCTCACACTCGCTGGCAAATTGATGAAATTACTGCATATTTTGAGATTTTATGGCATTAGTTGACCTCTCAGGAATATTGATAGAAGTGGTATTTTATGAAGCGCGTTAGAGTTAATGTTTATTGTTATATAATAGATCGTTAGACTCTAACTGCAGTTAGATAACGTGAGCAGCACTGCAACAGCTACTATATCCAGATGCTATCTGTCATATTTCAACATCTTTTAGTCTCTCTGAGATCTTTCTGTCGAATGCGTTTCTATGAAGTAGCCCATTCAAGGAATAACGTATCTAGCGCCTGGATATAAAGAGTTGAATTAAATTGGTTGCCTTGTTTTTTTTAAACACTATTTAAAACTTCTTTCTTGGGTTAAATTCTGTATATGCTAGCATCATTCATTTATATTCACCTGTTGTGTATGCTTATGTGAGTATCATAAAATAACATTAGGACGTTAACAACATTGAAATGATAAAAGAAATTACCACTATAACCAGTAGATGGCGGAAAAGGAACATTTATTGGCTCATTAGCCTTTTTTTATCTTCTTTTGAATTAATTTTTATAGATTATCAAATCACTATTATAACATTAAAATATCTATTTTTGTTACTTTATTTGTACTGAAGTGTTAAATATATGGCTAATTGTAGGGAAAATCAAAGTCTCATGAAAAACAAAAACTTCTGACTAAACTTCACAATAAATCTTTATTTAAATCGTGTCTGTGCTTTGTTTGTTATGATGAGAGGATTTGTAGATAATGAGAAGATTAGTGTAAAACGTAAACTTGCACTAAAATTAATTCAGCGTTTTGAGACTGTGTAAAACTTGTTTTGATCGATATGGATTCTCATTCCCGGTAAATTAAACATATGATTGGTCATTATTTTCAACAGAAATGCCCGTGTTTGCTACAACACTCAACGCTGTAAAATCATGTACTCACATGACCCAAATCAAATAAATAAGATCACTCAAGAAAAACATTAACGTAGTCTCTTCTTTATCTCTCCCCAGAATAAAATGCTACTGTAAAGCCTAGTCGAAGTCGATGCACATATTGTGTTAATATTTACCAGAAATTGCTGTAAATATAGTGAAACTGCTGTCTATCCTGCTTAATCCTATTCAAACAGATTGACAGCGCGGAGTTGTTTGGAACTATTGAGAGCTCTATGAACCACGTGACCACGTAGCGGCGAGATCAAAGCGTGTCGCAACTCTCTTTTTCTATGGCTCTGGTATGAACATTTAGCACCGGTCACATGATCTGTAAACTCCGCCCCACATTTTGCCCGTTGACGTCACTCCATTTTACTCCCAGCGTACACTGCTGCAGCCATCATCTTGAAGTTCAGAGCAAGATGGCGGATAAACCAGGTATGGCTAAATGGGAACTGCATAGTTGATTCTTTTTCACTGTTTGGCGTGAAGGTTTTACATAAATCGTGCTGTTTTGTTCATCTCTGTCTGAAGATAAGAATGGAGTGAATGTTCATTGTGTCGTTTTTGCGTAGTGACACTGAAGGCCTCGATGCAGGCAGACGCGAGTCATGTCAAGGACTTTCAGTAACATTGCCTGCCTGCTTACGTTCATGACTGAATATAATGTTCACGACATGCAAATCCTCCCGTGAGGTAATCGTTAGTGAATCGTACTGGTTAGTTAATGATAAAAAACAAATACATATAGTGGACTACCATACAATGTAGTGAACTGCCTGACAGCTTTCACTCAAGAGTAAAAGAGAGAGAAAAAAAAAGAACTAGTGTTGAATTTTGTGAGAAGATTGTGTGTAATTGACTGCGGCTGTTCACATTCTGCAGAAAATACCTAAATAATTTAGTAGCTATTAACACAGTAAATATTGTGGCGTGGTAGTGTTCTCCTTCCAAAAAGTATATTGGCATTACCAAGGTTCTTCTATATGTTTACACCATGGTACTGAATAGTTACCTCATAGTACTGAAAATTATACTATCGTAATATGTCAAAAAGCAAACAAACATAACGTTTTTTTTTTTGTCTGCTTGGGACTAACGTTAATTTGATAAAGCGCATTTTGCATAAGCTTCAGTGTAAAACTCAAGTGTGACATTCTTGTATACCTTGTATATGTTTGCAAACTTTTTCATTTGGATTCACTGAGTTTATCGACTTACAATTATGTTTATATGTGGCTTTTCCCCCCAGTTGCCCTGGCCCAGAAGAGGCTTTTGGACGTCAAGCTTGGGCAACTGCCATCGTGGCTCGGAACAAGAGACTTCACCCCAAATGGACTTATTGGTGGAGTTCGTGGAGGTAATGACTAATGTATTCAATATTAGAAACACATCTTTGATCAACATTATTATAATCACTTCTGTTTGTGCGTTATTTCACTAATCAAATCTTATTTCAGGCTATGAGAGATATTACAACAAATACATCAATGTGAAGAAAGGAGGTATTGGTGGTGTTGCCATGTTCATTGCTGGTTACATTGCCCTAAGCTACCTCTGGGAATACGATCACATCAGTGAGTACTAAAAGTATTGGTGAATCTGTAGTAATGTGTCCTTCACCATTGTACTGTTGTCTAAATTTAGTGTCACTAAGAAGTGTTTTTCTTGCCCCTCAACAGAGCACGACAGGTGGAGGAAGTACCACTAAAACAAACCCTTCGTCTGCAGCAGTGTGATCACCACACCTCTCAGTTTTCTGTTTGTGACTGTTGTGACCAATAATAAAATGACATTTATTTAATTTGGACTCTTTATTGAAAGCATACAAAAGTGTAGGCTGTATGTAAAAGAGCTTGATTTATTATTCACATTTCTTTTGATGAATTAAACGTGTATTCAATTGATTGGGGTAACATTGCAACCAAGATTATTAGGGGGAAAAATGTTCACTGCATTTTCAAAGCACAAGAATGTGGGAAAAGGGACAAAATGATCCTCTCCCAGACACAAAAGCTAAAACAGCATGAATAGTTTGTTATATGCTAGTTGTCATATTGAAAAATACAGATTAACAAGTCAAAGATAATGCTTTCATAAATTCAGTTAATCTTTATTGTAAGTACAGCAACCCAACAGTCTTTTTTTCTTTTTTTTTTTATAGATACAAAAAGGCATCTCAATAGACTGCAAAATTATGCCTGTCTCTTCAATTTCAGATCATCTTGCTGCTAATGGACACAATGGTCTCCCTTGAGACTCGTTCATATTTTCTAATTTCAGCATTGCTTCAAAGTTTGAGCAATCAAGATGCTTGTTACTCCAATACAAAAGACTCACATTTCAAAGTATGTGATTATATAAGGTTTCATGTGAAAGAAAACAAAAATTAGTATAAAAGTGGTATTACTACTTCTATCTTTTGAATGTGTAATGACTGTGGTGCTCTTGGCACATGGACAGTGAGGTAGAGCCACATTTACATCACTCATCTCTAACCTTTACAGTGAAAGGGTAATGCACCAGGAATCAAATACCTCAATATAACCCTTTGCAAGTTATAACCACAAATATTGGAGATCCTTTATTCAGAAAACTACTGTCCACTCAAAAATGCAAGGTGTCCTTTTGTGCATTTGTTTGCGTAATGGCCCTTCTCACCGCACTGGAAGAAGCAAATAGACATTGAATGTAATTGCACATTTTGAGGGCATCAAATTAATATGGCTGGCAAAAAAAAATGTATGCATAAAATCAAACTGCATCCCCACCTTGTAACACGTAACTTGGTCCAGTGGACGAGGACCGCGAGGTCCACCCATGTTGCTGTTAGAATGCATTATCCCAACAACATTTGGCATTCTCTGGTTGTTGATATTTGGGTTGGTTAACTGGATAAGTGACTGTGATGATCTGTTTATGGGCTGCATGTTTTGCTGCTGGAGAATAAAATTAAGATGAAACACTGGTATCAAAGTAAGCATTGGTGTTATTTTAAAAGTTCATTTGTTTGTGTATTGGATGTACTAGAATAGTACGGAACCCTTAAACGGACATGGTGATGGAAAAAAAAAAGAAAAAATGGGTGTAAAAATTGTCAATGTTTTTGCGTTCTGTCTCAAATGTTTTGCGTTCCCCCGAGAAACTCTGCATTTGCGTGCAACAATTTTCCATCACCATGTCCTTTTAGGGGCTCCGTAGAATAGGTTAACATGCTTTAATGTTCAAAGAACATTATTTTTCACATACTGTACATTAATGCTGCACTTCTGTCTGAAAAGCGCAGATTGCACTCCTTACCCTAATCACGACAACACTACAATTCACTGAAGCCTCGCCTTATTTCTTTGCTTATACTTTTGGGCAGGCATTATGCTAACATTTCAAATTGTGACGTAGACGTTTGCGGAAGTAATATCTGGACTTTGACTTTGCGTTTTAGGCAGGTCTGGATCAGTGTTCTTTGTAAGATAGAATAAGAGGCAGTTTACACGACACCATTTTAAACGGAAAACTTTTTATGCGTTTTGGTCGTTCATGTACACCACAACAGTGTTTTCGGGGCCTGAAAATGCAAACTTTTGAAAATGGGATTCAAAGTGCAAGTTTTTGATGATCTCCATGTAAACTAAAAAAATTAATTTGTGAAAACGGTGACGTCATGCATATTATGTGTTCAGTCCATAGGCGCATAGTGTTTCTTTACAAAGTGACATCGCCAACTACTGGCCTGGCAGGATAATACAGCGTTTTTAGTCGTTTTTGCGGATCCATGTGAACGGGGATCATTTTGACAACACTGTCATCTGTATGCAAAAAAACGTAAAGAAAAAACTCTGTTTTTAGCACATCTTTGTCGGATAGACAATCCCTTTTGTAAGAGACTATGTGCTTTGTAACTTTGCAGATTGTATACATGTGCAAACAGATACATTACACACTAAAGGAAAAGAAAAACATAAAGCATCATATGACCCCTTTTGAAAAACCTTTTGCTGAGACTGTGCTTGTTGAGGTAATGGTGGCTGTTCAGTCGCACCCATTGGGAGTTCAAATCTTGGGCTAGGAATTACAAAATAAAAATGAATTTGGTTAGAATTGAAGCAAAGTCACAGGTATGAATACGTATATGCATGAATTACAATGACAGATACTCACTGCATAAATTTGCATGACTTGCCCTCTGGGCAGAAGCCAACAAGGTAATTTACACAAATGACTCTTCTTGTGTGTCTGTGCCTGCAATCCGGACCTTAAGGGAAGATGGTGGAAATGGACATTTTATATTTTCCGTTGCAATGAATTTTAAAATAACTGTAATGTAACTTTAATTTCAATATAAATATTAATTTAAACATTCTAGCTTAAACATCCTAGCTTGATTTAACAGAATTGGCTGTAATATAATGTTTATACAATTTTTTTTTTTTTTTAATGTAAAAAAATATATATAAATGTAAAAATGCTAATATCTAAAAATCACTGCAAAAGACTTACCATGCTTACAAAACCCCCTGTCGTACCATGGGCAATCTTTAATCTTAGACTCTGGGTCAATGTGCAAGAACGGACACTCTTTGTTACTGCACTCCCCTGCACAAAGAAATTATTAACACTATTACAGACAGACAGACAGACAGACAGACTAGATAGATAGATAGATATTAAAATACTAACCAAATTTAGAGTAGAAATAACATTCAGGCATCTTTGTCATATCATACTCGTGTAAAAATTCACATTGGTCTCCTTTCTTGCATAAACCTCTAAGCCAGTGCTTGCACACCACAGTCTTTTCTCCACTGATGTGTCTGAAGGGGCACATTCCACCTGTCAAAAGAAAAAGCTGTAAAGTCTGATCAAAGCAATAAATCTGATTTACACGTTAAAACCTTTTGCAATACATGCCTTTCATACAGGCAGCTTTCATGAAGAACTCGCATACAGCAGCGCCAGATTCTGTAGAATAACAAGAAAATGTTTGTACCATTATTAAGTCTTGTGTCCTAAACAACAATTTAAAAAAGCAGTTAGTCTTATATATTAAAAATAAATAAATCAGAAACAAAGCATTGAAAATGTACAACCAATACTGATCAGTGCTCCTGTTAACTTACTATCCATTCCTGGAAATGGCAATGGTTGAGCGCCTAATTGTTGTTCTACAGCGAATTCTAGATCAAACTTGAGGTGATCGACAGTTGCGATTAATTCCTGCATTTTGGTATTATATTTTGTATATATATATTTTACCAGCAGCTGAAACTCTTCCCGTTATAACACTTAATCAGAAAACTAAAATAAGTCTTGATGGCTAACAACTTATCGGTTTGCCTTTGATCAGGTTTAATACAAGACGTAAAAAGATAGAATAGCGAAAAAGTATGCAGATATATTAACTGAATAAACGATTTTTAATGTAGCGCATGAGTGGATCGGTAAAAGAGATAAACATTGTAAATAAACGGTTGATTTTAGAACCGTCTGCTTCAACAGCGCTGCTTAAGAGTGACCCCTGACCCACGAACTTCAGGCTGTATAATCGATTACAACACCATCGAGGTTTCCGCATAGACTGTAAAAAATAGGGTTTCCGGAAGGCGCAAATTTAATTTATTAAAATGAGTAATTTCGTCTTATTAATATAAAAAAAAAAAAAAAAAATTGTACTAATGATCTACTGGTGATTTGTCGAAATAAACCACAGAGAATATACAAAATAATGATCTTGATCAATGTGTTGGTTGTTGATTAAAAGGTCTGCTGTAGTCACTAGCGCCATGCAGTGCCAAACAGTTGTATTATAAAAGAGTGCTGACAGTGGTGTGGCTGGGCAAATTGTACTGGGATTTCAAATTTAATGATCAAAATGTATTTAATATACATTTTGATATGTACTATACTATACAGATTATGTAATGTTCAGGATTTCAGGAACTTATTACAACAATTTTAAAAACAGTTGTCGAATGACAAAGCCTTTTGTGTGTTTCTACACTTATTTTCTGCTCATTTATTTTAACCCCAGGCTACTTCATAAAAAATAAATGGGAATAAAAGAACAGAAATGACTCTGATGTGTGTGAACTTCTGAGTTTCAGTCATACATTTATGCATTTCTTCATTTCATATTTTAGTTAAGAAAATATAGAACATAGCTGAGGAATCCATCGGAGTTCTTTTTAAGCTTGGCATGTACATTTTCATTGTAGTATTCTGAACAGATAAGTATAAGAATTAAGTCACATCCACTTCTGAAAATGTACAAATGTGATGCCCTCATTAGCTGCAGGAAACTGATGTGAAAACCAAATTTGTACCATCCGTAAAAAAATTTCAATAATATTAGGGACATTTTTATTGACATTCTGCAGGTGTCAGCTGAGTGAGTAGGCAGTTAATATTGCACATCTGGAGGGGAAAAAAAGATTAATAAAAATAATTGTCATATACAAACATCATGTTCCAAAAATTAAGTACTTGTAATCAGATATTACGTTTTAAAATACTCATCAGATGAAAATACTTTTTAATGATCATGTTATTCTCTCAATTATTCACATAATTTCATATTTACATGCAATGTAGGGAATCCCCAAATTTGTCGTCAGCTGAACCTCTTTGACCTAATATATTTACCTGAACTGCATGAGATTTTAAGTTCATTTTATTATTGCCCTAACGTATTAAGTCAATAATAATAATAAATAAAAATTAAGTTCATGGTTCTCTGATGTTGGTTAATGATCACATGAAATAAAATATTTATTTTATTTTGATTGTTTTTAATTTAAAATTATTTACCTTAAGTTAATTACTTAGCTTTTCATTAAACTCAAAAACCTATTATCCTATTCAAATCAATGTGATAAATGAGTTAGGTCATAAGTATTCTGATTATATTACCTTAAATGTGTAATGTTATATAAATTACATTACTAACTACAATTTTTGTCTTGTAATTTGGAATCAGTAACCCACTACAATTTCTAAGTAAGCTACCCAGCACAGCAAGCATCCTAATTTTTTTATGAAAAGAAAAAGATGAAAATCCCTATCCTACATTATTCCTTTTTCCAGAGCATGATTTATATATAGTATGAGACTGGACACCAACCCAGAATGATTAAGATACAGCACAGTTTAATAATAAAAAAAAAAAAAATAATTCAAAACATACATAATACAACAATCACATTATTTCAACAGATCCAACATCGGAATGACAAACCATTAAGTGTATTAAAACTACAAATCAAAGATCAGCAAGCCGATTCTCATTTGTCTCATCCAGAACATCCTCTGCATCCACAGTGAGTGCACTCAATGATACGACCCTAAGAGAACAAAGAACAAATTAGGGACAGTGGAAGAAATGTAAAAAAAAAAAAAAAATACTAAAAAAAATACTCTTACTAATAAGACCAGTGTTTGGTGAAGAAAATGGAATCTCTGACAGTTGTGTAGGACTTGAATAACTTTAAACAGCCTAGATCACTAGGCACTAGAACATCTAGGCACAATTACTGCTTTTTCCCACAGACTATTTCCCTCTTGAACAGTTATATGCCTCCCATGGCATATCCCTGTACGTGCAATACTCCCACGGTTTAGTGCAATATCTTTGTAAATTAATTCAGTCCTAATTATTCATTTTATTATTCACAATACTGTAAATATGTTTATTCTGACTAAACCTATCTTTTTTATATTTTACTCTTAAATTGTATTAATGTCTTGTTATATTTGTGTGTGTGTACTGGAAGCTTCAATACCAAAATAAGTTCCTTGTGTGTGCAAGCACACTTGGCAATAAAGCTCTTTCTGATTCTTACCACTTCAAGTTTGCCCTTGGGAACTCTGCATATGCAATTTGTTCCAAAGTTAGTGTCGCGCGTCTGAATGCACCGCAGACAGCACAGATTTTCATAGCCCTGTTTCTTCCATTTGGCAATCAAATTTTTGTCTGCATAACCCTCTTTGATGCAGTACTCGTAAAGCTCTGGGAATGAAATTGGAATGGAAAGTTAACAACTTACAGATCTCGAAATAATACAAACATTACAAAGCGCAATCTCTCTACTATACCTCGACTGATGGCTTTTCTCTTGTAAAAAAGGTCGAAAATGTAACGGCTGCGTTGATGGTGAAGTCGGAAGATTGGCCATAGAGACTCAACTTTACGTTTGCCCTCATGTGGCTCGGTTTCAGCTGTGAATTAAAGGAAGCATCGGTTAACACCGCGGTAGACGTATAAACGTGATATTATCTAGCAAATAGCCAAATAAAAAGTGTGACTAAATAGCCTTTCTAAATGAAAGGGTTAACTAGATATATAAATATTAATGTTTCATTACAACAATGTTCCTTCTAATCATTAAACGTTTCAAATAAACAATCGGCTAGCATTCTGGCAATTGTTAGCATTCTGGCTATAGATTGTAGCTTGCTGAACGAACCTTCGCGCATTTTCTGGTCCAGTTCGTCAAGAGTTGGCTCTATGAGCTCCCAACCATCTGGAGGTGGTTTCCTACTCCTTTTCACCTTAGGCATTATATTATTTAGGCAATATACGATCGTCTCAGTTATTTAGCAACAGCGAGCTGGTGAATTAGGAACTTTCCCGATTTCTGTCGCCAAGCAGATGACGTCACACTAGAGGTCCTTTTAGTAGGACTTGTTGTTACACGAAAATTACGTCAACGAGCTGTCTTTGTTCTTACACATAAAATACGAACTATAATTACTATCAGGCTCATTTTATTTGACATTCCATTGCAAAAATGGATTGCGCTGAAATCCTGACTAATGCACATATCAACATTGGTTTTATTATGGTGAAGCTGTGATGTTATTCTCTCTTCCAGTATATTGCATCAGGCTAGGTGTCTGATTGTGTGCCTGAGTGTAAATATAGGAATATGGACCCACTGGCTATATGCTAATCGATGACTGTACTTACTTAATCGTGACATTTTATATTTGTTTTATTTACTGTTTCGCCCCCGAGCCAATTAAAACCACGTACAATAAATTACTGCCATTTTGAACCTACAGAATTGGATACGCGAGAGTGTGGTGAAGTGAGGCAACCTGATATCATAACTGTACCCAGCTTTTGTTGGGACTGGGGGTGTGTTTGAGTCGATTTTTTTTATATATATATCAAGTTAAGTTTAATCTTCATCATGCCTAAAGGAGGTAAGCGATCATTTAGTTTTAGTGCGATCACTGGTTGAGCACGTCATGAGCTGGTGCTGCTTATGTAGTATGCTTTTATGATTGACATTATATACAGTTGGTATTCTGTACTTTTAAACAAAGTATTCTGTTTTATCTGGGTATTTTTCATTGAGAACAATACTATTGGAAAGTGATATATATCCCAGTCCATATATATACACACAAGCAATTTTGTTGCTTATTTTAGGGAAAAAAGGTGGCCATAAAGGTCGCATGAGAACCTACACAAGTCCTGAAGAAATAGATGCTCAAATGAAAGAAGAAAAAGAACGAAAAAAGGTAAGTTGTATTGCAACTTCAGACAGAAATAAGAACAAATATGGGCAAGAATGAGTAATAGTCTTAAAGGGATAGTTCACCCAAAAATGAAAATTCTGTCATTAATTACTCACCCTCATGTTGTTCCAAACCCGTAAGATATTTGTTCATCTTTGGAACACAAATAAATATCTTTTTGATGTCCCTCCATTGACAGCCTGCCCTACGCAACTACCACTTTCGAGCCCCAGAAAGGTAGTAAAGACTCCAGTGGTTTAACCTACATTTTATGAAGTGCTTTATGAAGAGGGTGAGTAATGACAGAATTTTCATTTTTGGGTGAACTAACCCTTTAATAGGATGAAACACAGCAGCTCCCTCTGCTGAAAGAGCTTTGAGTAGTTTCTCTAAGAATGGCACGTTTATAAACAGCCGTCTAAAGTCGGCATGACATGAAAATTAACCCCATCTGTTTACTAAGTGTTTCTTAATGATCTTATTGTGAAGGATTCATCCATGCAGTGTTGTTTTGACCTCGTAATTTTTTTATACCAAATGTCATAAATCTTTTAGTGCAATGACTGACTTCTCTCTGGTGGCATTTGCCAAGCTTCTCCAATCAAATTCATTGTTGTATGTAGTAATGGTTAATTTTTACATTGTAGAATGAAGAGGAAGAAGGTGCGGCAGTGAACGACAACCAGAGTGAGGACAAACTGACAGCATCAGGCTCAGAGGACAGTGACGATGAGGGGTCTCAGGTAAATTTAATCTCAGAATTGATGATTCCAAGTTCCTGCAGACCTGTCTGTCTACTTATAGATCCTTCTGCAGATTCATTCTTCAGAGACATCGCAGGACGTAGACATTAAGCCAGTTCTGGTCACGTCAGGCACACTGTTAAGGACCGCTCACACCAAGAACAATAACTATTACGATAACTATATTAGCGTCCACACCAACGCATGTTCTAACGTTCTGTTTATTATAAGCTTGTGCTGCAGTTTTGTCATCTGTCGCTTTAAATGCTCAAGCTTGTTAAAGTCTGTGGATTCTGATTGGCTGTCAATGTTTTTATCATTCATCAGCTGAAAAAAATCATTCTAAAAAGTGATTCCAACAATATTTTTACTCTGTGTCGTTATTGTTATAATTGTGGTATGGATTGCCCTTTTCTCATAGAGCTAGAATGATTATTAAAACTTTATAATTATCGTTATAGTTATAGTCCCTGGTTTGAATTGACCTTTACTCAGTCTAATTAATGGGGAATCTCATTGGGTGGAGCAGAGCATTGCTCTTGGATTAGTCTCCAAATCACTATGTTTAGAACGTAGGAATTATATATGTTTTATTTTATGTGCATTTGTAATTTTTATTAGTGAGTATTAGTTTCAGTTAAGCTTTAATTGATTTTTATTTCAGTTTTTGTAATTTATTACGTCAACATAAACCTATTTATTTTATTTCAGTTAGTTGCAATGGCAACATTTCTAATTTTCATTTAGGTTCAGTTAACAATAACAACACTGTCTCCTTTTTGTCACAGAAAAGGAAGGGTGTTGAGGGATTGATAGAGATTGAAAATCCTAATCGAGTTGCCCAAAAAACAAAGAAAGTCACAGAGATAGAACTTGAGGGTCCCAAACAGCTTTCCAGAAGAGAAAGGTAAGAGACAAACATCTTTATCTCCAACTACTTGTTAACCTTTCATTTTTCACCATCATTTTATTTGTATAATTTTTTGTCACTGCTGCTTACATTATACTTCATGCATTATATACTTTATTATGTATTTATACATAGTCTTCTAGGCATGTATACCTGTTCCTTTTCAGCTATTTCAATATATATTTTCCATATTTCAGAGAAGAGATTGAAAAGCAAAAGGCCAAGGAGAGGTATATGAAAATGCATTTAGCAGGAAAGACTGATCAAGCTAAAGCCGACCTCGCTCGACTCGCCATTATTAGAAAACAACGCGAGGAGGCCGCACGGAAAAAAGAAGAGGAACGTAAAGGTAAATCTTCAGCACACGGCAATGTTGTAGAACAACTTGTGAAAGGCCGCGTTTACACTGCAGGTCTTGATGCCTAATAATTAATGCCTAATTCTAATAATTTGTTGACTATATCTGAATTTCTATATCTGAATTTTTTTGACGACCTGAGCCCAGTTGTTCAAAAAGTTAAATCTGGATCAGAATGATCTAGATTTGGAAATCCCATAGTAAATCCAGGATCATGTAATACATCTAACTTTTGTACCGTTTTTCAAAGTAAAATAGGATTGGATCACTCTGATCCAGATAGACACTTTTCCAGATTACCAAATCTGGTTTACCAGTGCTCCAGTCCAAACGGAGTTATATTTCACAATGTAGGCTGTTAGCTATGTAAAGAACAACAGGTAGAAGAGTCAGTGTGGGTCACTTTAAGTGTTTTTATATAAAGAGAAAGAAAACAACATAAACAAACAAACGTCCCCTTCCATTTTCAATTTCCTTCAAACAATCAGACCCCTACAGAGGCACTAAAGGGACATGGGAGATATTTAGTTGTCTTGCAAAAGTTTTGAGCTCCCCCAAGAAAGTTTGCATTCATTCGAAAAGAACTCAAAAGTTTTGAGAGTTAACGCAAAGTTTCTTGGGGGAACGCAAAATATTTGCACAAAAGCAATAAAATTCAGTTTTCCTCCCATCTTATGTTTTTCCTCCCATCACCATGTCCCTTTAGAGTTTCCGTAGCCCCTCATGTGACCCACAACAAAAACAAACAAATATACATTTGTTTACAAGAAACAACTTTTGACTGGATCATCTCTGATGATTGTGCCAATGATTAAAAGCACACTTAAAATTAAATATATTATGTTTGTTTGATATTGACAGCTGTTTAGGAGGTTATTTTATGGTGCCAAAATAACTGTTAAGATAATCAGGGGCAAAATATAAATATAAATGCGTGTATATATTACATAGGATACAAATGTTGTATTTTTTGACCAGTTTTAAAGTTATTACATTTTTGTTCATGAAATCCACCCTTCTGCTGGGATCAGCATAATCCTGAATTTTTTGGATCAAAGGCATCTCAATCTTACTGAAAAGTTTTGAACACCATAAACTGACGTTTTTATCCAGATCAAAGCCAAGATTGAATTTTGTGATCTAATCTGATTTCAGAATCCTTTTTTTCTTTTGAACAACCCATTTTCAAGATTTGATTTAATCCGATAGCTGAAATCCAATCAGATTACTTTTGAGCAACCGTGGGCCCATCTTCTTTTAAAAGTGATCTATATCCGATATCTGAATTTATACTATACACTTGGCGTAACAACCCAAGGTAGACGTACTGACCGGGAAAAGTTTAGGCTGAAAAGGAAGTAAAAATGGCGCGACTGGAAATGATTAGTGATGGCAATTTCAAAACACTGCTTCATGAAGCTTCGAAGCTTTACGAATCTTCTGTTTCGAATCAATTAGTTCGGAGCGTGTATCAAACTTCCAAAGTCACGTGATTTCAGTAAACGAGGCTTCGTTACGTCATCACTGTTTCGAAACGTTTCGAAACATTTCGAAATGTCAATGGTTCACCGCTAGGGGGCGATGATCTCTGTGAACCCATGAATCAATGAGCAGTCACTGAGAACCATTGAACAAGTGTCTGTGGGTTTTACCTGATCTCTGATCAGTTTTATACATTTGTAGACGTTTTAATTAGACATGAGTATAATTAAAAGGAATAATAGTAGTTAATAGTCTCTTATTGGCCTGTTTAGCTGAGCCATCCATGGAACAAACCCTGACAATTGATAAAAGAACATATAGACACTTAATATTTAATTTTATTAGATGATTAGTTAATTGCATTTGAAAGATTTTACTTTCAATAAAACATTTGCAATCGATTTGTAAAAGGTGTTTTATGCATGTTTGGCCTGGGTTTTTGTTGCATTTACACTGTTCTACACGGGTGTCGAATTGTTTCAAAGCGTCAACACAATACGGCACATTTGCTTCAACTGTTTCAGTGTTTCACGAAGCCTCGGACTGCCCATCACTATAAATGATAAAACAAGCTTTTGCTTTCCACACCATCTTTAAAGGTCAGCAAAACTTTGGTCTCTTAAGGCAGAGTAAAAAGAGAAAAGCCCTTGTTGCAGCCTGGACAATGAAAAGAGTCATGTGATCGCGGTTGGTGTCCACCGTCGCTTTTTCAATGACGTACAACTCGCATTGACAGTGGAATATCCGATCTGTCCGCTTACATGGCAGACGCAAATGCACATATCCAATTCATATCAGATTTATTTCCACATATGAATGAGGCGTGAAACCGATCTGAGAATATTGGAATCCATGTGCTTTTTTCCTGCTTACACGTTAGTGGGTCATATCCGATCTGTGCCACATGGGAGGGAAAAAAATCAGAATTGGGTCACTTGAACAATTTAATGTAAATGCAGCCAAAATGTCTCAATGCAAATCAGAGATTAATGAATGTTTTCTTCTTTGTCATTGTAGAAAAAGAAGCAGCAGCAGCGGCAGCAGCAGCGGCTAAAGGACTACATACGTTGTCACTTAAGTAATCCAAATATTGGATTCTTAGAGGATTTAATGCATTTGTGGACAGTATACAATTATATTGACAATGTTATTTTTGAAGACGACGCAAAAGATTATGTGGTATGCTATGTAAGATGATATAACACAATGTTCCATTGAAAAGGAATATTTCAGAGTATATTAACCCAGAAAGCAGGCATTTAATTGTCCAAATAAAATGCCTTTGCGAAAGCTCTGATGCTTTCACTAAAGTGAGTAAATCTTAATGCTTGCTTTCACTCAGTGATATTAGGAGTATAGACATATTTATTAATATATTAACATATTGCCACATGCAACTGAGTGGACTTTGCTGTCTCAGTTTAAAGGATTACTGTAAGAATAAAGACATCTGTCCTCAGTTGTAAAGGACCTGGTGTAATTTAGAATGATGTTCTGATGGTATTCCCTTCAAACAATGTAAAGAATAACATACCAATAAAATGTCAGAACTTTTTATTATATTGTGAATTGTTTGGTAAATCCTAATCCTATTTTTGAAGCCCTTCCGAAGGAACTGTTTTGATTTTTTTTAAACTAGTTTTGTAGTTGTTATATGTATTGACATGTATATTATTTTTAGATCATTATATTATACATTATATCATTTATAGATCATTTTTAGAGTGCACTAGAAACATATTGCGAAGATGTTTTAAAAATATATTTTTAGTATAATGGTATCACTACAATAAGGTTTTATTAGTTAACATTAGTTAACATGAACTAAAAATAAACAATACTTCTACAGCATTTATTAATCTTAGTTCATGTTAATTTCAACATTTACTAATACATTTAAATCAAAAGTTGTATTTGTTAACATTAGTTAATGCACTGTAAACTAACATGAACAAACAATGAACAACTGGATTTTTATTAACAAATATTAATAAATACTGTAACAAATGTATTGCTCATTGTTAGTTCATGTTAACTAATACATTAACTATTGTTAACAAAAGAAACCTTATTGTAAAGTGTTACATATTACATATATTGGTATTATCAACCCCTTACCTTGGTTCTCAAAGTCCCAGAAAAGCCCAAGGGGTCCTTAAGCCTTAAAACAATAGCATGTATTAAGTCTAAGTTGTTAAAATGTAAGTTAAAAATGCCTACTACTACAAAGAACAAAAAAGAGAGAATGCAGAAAAGTTGCTCCCTGTATCACGCTAGCCGTTAGTGGGCGGGGCAGGAGGAGATCGACTAGCCACGCCTCACAGCGTGATCATTGGTCTCCAAATTTCGCGGACTTTGGCACGTGGAAACCTAAAACTAAAAGATTACATTAAAAGTAATTTGGGACGAAGCATTCATCACGTTTGTTAAGGTAAGTGGAAGAACATGTCCGCTGTATATTGCAACTATGTTTAAAGCTTAGGTAACGTAAGTTGTGATTTAGTAGTGGATCAAATCAAAACCTTGTGACTGCATGTGCTCCACATTCTCGGCAGATTATTGTCAGTCTGTTATCTGTTGTGCAGATATGCATAAAGAGCGCTTACATTAGTGCTATATGCAAAGAATCACATCGTCTCCGTTTTTATTAGTTAGCGTTAACTCGCTTGATATGTATTATTTTAGTTACAGGATGTATTTCGCGGGGAAAATGTAACCCTAAAGGCAGTAGTTCCGGTTTATGTGTCACTCTATAGCTGCAAATCTTTTACCCCTAAAGTTATCGACAAAACATGAAAAACCTACTCAAAATTGTTTCGTAAGCGTGCTCTGCGCTGGCAGCTGCAGTTGCATCATTTGATTGACAGCTGAGCAGTGTTATCTTAGTACACTACTATGGTATTTATTCATATTCTGAAGTAGCTTTTATTTTTTCGCTTGTCATTCATCTATGGTTTGTTTTAAATATTTCTATTTAAACTTTTTTCACTTTCTTTGAGTAATTTTAGTTTTTAATCTAGTATTTATTTTATTTTTGTTTCTGCTTTTAGTTAATGACGAGTTTTAGTTAATAACTCTCTAGCTTTGTGCACTACTTTGAAGATTACTGAATATCAGTCTAAGTAAGACTCAGTAGTTATAGAACAATAAATATACTGTGCATTTGAACCAAGAATACCCTGCTTTAAAGTTTGAGCTCAAACTCAAGTACATTAATGCTTCTATTACAAATGATGTAACCCAGTGTATACAGTATGTTTTGCATATGGGAGTCTTCTCACATTTAACAATACAAAAAATGTTCTTCTAAAGGTCATCAACTATGGCTCAGCTCAACGGCCATAATAATAAAACATGGGAATCTCATAACAAGATGATGCTGGAGCCTCTGAGCACAAATGATCCTGAGGTAAGTGTGTGATTATATATACACTCACCTAAAGGATTATTAGGAACACCATACTAATACGGTGTTTGACCCCCTTTCGGCTTCAGAACTGCCTTAATTCTACGTGGCATTGATTCAACAAGGTGCTGAAAGCATTCTTTAGAAATGTTGGCCCATATTGATAGGATAGCATCTTGCAGTTGATGGAGATTTGTGGGATGCACATCCAGGGCACGAAGCTCCCGTTCCACCACATCCCAAAGATGCTCTATTGGGTTGAGATCTGGTGACTGTGGGGGCCATTTTAGTACAGTGAACTCATTGTCATGTTCAAGAAACCAATTTGAAATGACATGGTGCATTATCCTGGTGGAAGTAGCCATCAGAGGATGGGTACATGGTGGTCATAAAGGGATGGACATGGTCAGAAACAATGCTCAGGTAGGCCGTGGCATTTAAACGATGCCCAATTGGCACTAAGGGGCCTAAAGTGTGCCAAGAAAACATCCCCCACACCATTACACCACCACCACCAGCCTGCACAGTGGTAACAAGGCATGATGGATCCATGTTCTCATTCTGTTTACGCCAAATTCTGACTCTACCATCTGAATGTCTCAACAGAAATCGAGACTCATCAGACCAGGCAACATTTTTCCAGTCTTCAACTGTCCAATTTTGGTGAGCTCGTGCAAATTGTAGCCTCTTTTTCCTATTTGTAGTGGAGATGAGTGGTACCCGGTGGGGTCTTCTGCTGTTGTAGCCCATCCGCCTCAAGGTTGTGCGTGTTGTGGCTTCACAAATGCTTTGCTGCATACCTCGGTTGTAACGAGTGGTTATTTCAGTCAAAGTTGCTCTTCTATCAGCTTGAATCAGTCGGCCCATTCTCCTCTGACCTCTAGCATCAACAAGGCATTTTCGCCCACAGGACTGCCGCATACTGGATGTTTTTCCCTTTTCACACCATTCTTTGTAAACTCTAGAAATGGTTGTGCATGAAAATCCCAGTAACTGAGCAGATTGTGAAATACTCAGACCGGCCCGTCTGGCACCAACAACCATGCCACGCTCAAAATCGCTTAAATCACCTTTCTTTCCCATTCTGACATTCAGTTTGGAGTTCAGGAGATTGTCTTGACCAGGACCACACCCCTAAATGCATTGAAGCAACTGCCATGTGATTGGTTGATTAGATAATTGCATTAATGAGAAATTGAACAGGTGTTCCTAATAATCCTTTAGGTGAGTGTATACTGTATACAAACAGCCTCAAGATTATATTATTTTGAAAGCATGCAGTGAACCATGAGTGATATTGTGAAATGTGTCTCTTAGACTATGATCTTCCCCCTGACTGACAGCTCATCTGTGCTCGACTGAATTAAAACAACTTGTCATTGCTTATTATCTGTTTATAGCATTAATATATTTCTGTTTGCACTAGGTATTTGACATAATAAAGAAGGAGAAGCGGCGGCAGACGTATGGATTAGAGCTCATTGCCTCTGAGAACTTCACTAGTCGAGCTGTTTTGGAGGCTCTTGGTTCCTGCATGAACAACAAGTACTCTGAGGGTTATCCTGGTCAAAGGTGACTATTGTGCAATGACATTTCATGTAGTGTTTAATTACAATTTTATTTTGTTGTAATGACAATAAGATTAATATTATGTCATTTACACTTTGCACTTACCCTTTGAGCTTACATATTGAAAAATGGGCTTGTGTTAAATGTCAAATTGTGTTTAATGTTATAAGATATTATGGAGGCACAGAGCATGTTGATGAATTGGAGCGTTTGTGTCAGGCGAGAGCTCTCAAGGTGTACGGCCTCGACCCGGATAAATGGGCAGTGAATGTTCAACCGTACTCTGGTAGGCTTGTTTCTGTGTCACTGGACTGTTGCTGCTGCAAGAGATGATGTAACATATGAAACATTAACTCAAGCGCACATTGTTATTGTTTCTTTTTTTCCTCAGGGTCACCTGCGAATTTTGCCGTATACACAGCCATAGTGGAACCTCATGGCCGGATCATGGGCCTTGATCTTCCTGATGGCGGCCATCTTACCCATGGCTTCATGACTGAAAAGAAGAAAATCTCGGCCACATCTATTTTCTTTGAGTCTATGCCTTATAAGGTAACCTTGTGATTAGAATTAACATTGTGGTGAACTCTTTAGTTAATGTTCATTTCAACATTTACTAATGCATTGTTAAAATCAAAAGTTGTATCTGTTAATATTGTTTAATGGAAATGAACTAACAATGAACAGCTGTATTTTTATTAACTAACAGTAACAAATATTAATAAATACTATTACGCTATTGCTCATTGTTAGCTGATATTAATGCATTAAATAACATTAACTAATGGGACCTCATGGTAAAGTGTTACCATTTTTTGTTGTTGTTGTTTTCCAGGTAAATCCAGAAACTGGATATATTGATTATGACAGACTTGAGGAAAATGCTCGCCTCTTCCACCCAAGACTAATTATTGCAGGTCAGCGTAGTTTCTTAGGAAATCTGAGGAATTTTTGAACTACAGGGTGTAAAGTGTTAATAATTTTAGTTGTTGGACAACACATTTTTAACCTTGCTTAAAAATTCATTTTGTTAGTTGAGATATTATTTTCCTAATAACCTTTTGTGTAATTCCTTTTGTCATTTTTATACATCTCTCTGTACAACTACATAATGTGAAAAAAAACAATACATTACGCAAAAATAATTGCGAACAAAAAACCGTACAGAAACAGGTTTTCTAAACATTCCCTTTTTCTGCTATTAGTCAGACAAACAGTTAGCTCCGCCCCAAATTCACATAATTGGTTGAACCAGTGTTGCTGGATGGGACAATGCATTTTAGCATTGAAAGAAATGACAAACATCACCTTTAACATTTCTGTGTATCATTAAGGAACCAGCTGCTATTCCCGTAACCTGGACTACAGTCGGCTGAGGAAGATCGCAGATGAGAATGGAGCGTATCTTCTGGCAGACATGGCTCACATCAGTGGTCTGGTGGCAGCAGGAGTCGTTCCATCTCCGTTTGAATACTGTGATGTTGTTTCCACCACGACCCATAAGACCCTGAGGGGCTGCAGGGCAGGAGTCATTTTCTTTAGGAAGGGTGAGTTCAATGTGAACTGACCTGTCACACTAAGGCCCTGTTTACACCTGGTATTAAAATGTGTTTTGGCATTTTACAAGTAGACGAGGGAGACACATACCCGTTTACACCTGGTATTTTAATCCATCTCTTTTGTCAACTTTTAACTACTTCTGTGCTGATTTCTTTGAAAAGAAGGGTCTATGGGTGGGTAAATGTATGAGCTTTTTCAGATCTTTCGTTGTAGTAGACAAAATAAGCTCACACAATTTACATATGACTACACGACTGGAGACGATGGAAAAACATACGGAGAGCATCAGCTTTCATTTCTGCTCTGACAGCCGCAAGACCACGCCGAACGCGGTGAGTGCGTGTTAGAAATCAGGAATGGTGAATTTTTCATCTTCAAACCAAACTTGGGTCTTCAGCCGACAAAGTATAAAGCGCCGTCCACTTGTGATCCGATCGACCAAAACGCATCTTAATACCAGGTGTAAACAGGGCCTAAATCTAGGCCCTTGACAGCACTGTCATGATCAGTGTTGGGGAAAGTTACTTTTTAAGTAATGTGTTAAAGTATTGTGTTACTCCCTAAAAAGAAGTAACTAATTGCATTACTTTTTATGGAAATTAGTGTTATGTTAACTTTGCGTAACCAGTGTTGTCATGATACACTCTTGAATTTCAGGAGTTCGTAGTGTTGATGCAAGGACAGGCAAGGAGACCCTGTATAACCTGGAGAGTCTGATTAACCAGGCCGTGTTTCCTGGACTACAGGGTGGCCCTCACAACCATGCCATTGCAGGTAAGAGCTGATGTCCTCCATGCCTTTAATATAAAGGTTAAATAAGTTTGCATTTACACTAGGGATGTTTATGATTAATCAAAGATCTATTAATTGACATTTGATTTAAGATTTAATATTTAGTTCATTAACCATCCAATCAGATGCTGAAAACACTCTCTATACATAGTCATCTGATGCTAGAGTGCACAAGTTTTTATCTATATATAAAGATTACTATCATTGCAAACGCCACGATAACACCATTTGACAAAAAGATGTCCCAATCAACAGTCATGTCAGTGCTTGCCAGGAGAGCATGTAGGTACACTGTAATCTTACAATGACCAGTGTAGCGGTATGTTATGTACTGGATTCAATCTGAGTTATTACTCAAATTTAACTAGTTTCATTTGGAATTTAAGTCATGCTATGTACAAACTATGTTCATACTTAATACATGTATTAAAATACAGTAAACTTGTTTTAATTAAACAGTAAATATGCATTAATTTGTATTAATTATATAATTATTTAATGTTTATTAATGTTATCACTTAAAATTAATTATAATATTTTGACAATTATTAATAAATATTTATTATATATTAAATTAAGTTGTTTATTAATAATTACATTGTATTATAATTGATTATTAATATTTCTGAAAATTGATATTCCTAATCTGCTTGCAGATTTTTTTTATTTGTTTGTTATGTGATGCGCAGGGGTTGCTGTTGCTTTGAAGCAGGCTCTGACTCCAGAGTTCAAGACCTATCAGTTGCAAGTTCTGGCAAATTGCAGGGCTTTAGCAGCCACTCTAATGGAAAAGGGCTACAAGGTTGTTACAGGTGAGTTCCTTAAGGATTAGATGATAGAGATTGGATACAGGAGGGAAACTGTGTTCACTTTCTTTCATTTTTAAATTTAGGCGGCTCAGATAATCATCTCATCTTGGTTGATTTACGTTCAAATGCAACTGATGGAGGAAGGGCAGAGAAAGTGCTGGAGGCTTGTGCCATTGCCTGCAACAAGAACACCTGCCCAGGTGCCTTATAAATACTCCATTAATAATACTTAATATAACTGACCCATTCTTTTACAGTGAGTTTGATCTTTTAGGACATATTTTTGGATGTTTTACTACAACAATCTAATAATTTTTTTCCACTGATCTCTTTCCCAAACTCCATTATGAAGGTGATAAAAGTGCTTTGCGCCCAAGCGGCCTTCGTTTAGGATCTCCCGCTCTTACATCTCGAGGACTATTGGAGGACGATTTCCGTAAGGTTGCCGAGTTCATTCACCAGGGTGAGTTTAAGCGATAATATAATATTAAAGGATATCGTAGTTATAACCTACCTCAGACATTGATTGTGTATCTGCTCTTAGGCATTGAGTTGACACTGGAGATCCAAAGAAACATGAATCCTAAAGCAACTCTGAAGGAGTTTAAAGAGGAACTGGCGCAAAATGAGAAGTACCAACTGAAAATAAACGAAATCCGAAAGGAAGTTGAAGACTTTTCTGGAAAGTTCCCGATGCCTGGGTTGCCAGAGTTATAATTAATTTTAGTCTTCCTGAAATAAAGCTTTCTTTTGATTTGACTGTGCACAGAGGCTTGAATAACACTCAGAGGTGCAACACAATCATCATGCACCTCAATGTGATGACCTGTTTGTATTTTGATATCACACATTGGGTTGATTTCTGTACTAATCTATGAAAAGTTTAACTGTCCACTGAAACATATACAACTGGCACAATAGATTTATACATGCAATACAAATAAAGCCTATTGTAAATGTGAACATGTGACTGGACCTCTGTCTTGGTAATTAACTATAAAATTTACTTTTCACTGTTACTATTTACCCTAATAAGTTTACACGTGTAAGTCATTACAAATTCAGAATGGGACAAATCATGTGCCTTTAACTACATAATAAAAGGAAAGTAGGTTTTTGCTGAATACACAAACTGTTACAGAGTAGGTATAATACCATTTGATAAAGATGTGATGCACATGGCTAAATTAGAAATAATTTAATGAAATTGAAGGCAGAGTAATTTCACAGTGGGCAGCAACTTAAAGCACACAGATGACCCTTAATTTACTCAACTTAACATCCATAAATATTTTAGCATGAAGATTACACCTCACAATACTGTCTTAAAATAGATTTGTGAAAAGTAGCAACAAAACTGCATGATTTAGACAGTTACAGCAAACAAGATTTGTTCAAAACCAGCAAAAAGAAATAACCTTCTTAGAAGATAATGTGCTTATAATGGTATGGCTTATTCTCAATTTACATTCAACAGACTGCAATTAAATGCTGAAAAATCTGTCTGACAAATCGTTACAAGGGTCAATAATTACTGGGTAGCCAAAACAACTTAATATTAAGACGCACTTGTGACGAAACAGAGGTGGCAGTTAAGGTCAGTAATTCTGGACTACAACTGCATGCAGTAGTGGGAATAACAATTACAGACAATGTAGTTTTGGCAACAACCACCATTATCGTTCATTTTACAACACTACAACAGCCATTAGAATGAAGTGCCACTTCATCCCCACAGTTATTCATGCTGACGTTGCTTACACACAATTTATATCCATTTGAAATATATCTAGAAAGGCTGAAGAGTACAACACGCGAGATACAATGGAAGTGTTTATAAATGCCCCCGTATTTTGCCATTGTTACATTGTGTTCTTCAAACATGCAGAAGATTGTGTAACAGTTCTCCACGTTGTGACATTTTACATGCAGTACATTCATTCACCTTATCACACAATTACATTAAAACACAAAGGGCAGTTGGCTCAATTTTTGTTTGTTTAACAATGTCTGTAACCTTTGTTCTTTTTTGTACTATAAAAAAAAAAAAAAAAAAAATACCCTCAGATTTTATGTCCACTAGAGAGGGCAGAAACAAGGAGCTAATTTCCTATATTAATAATCAAGATGTACATTAATTTCTCAAGCTCAGAATGCAAGAATCAAAAAGCTAATAAAAGGACCAATCCAAGAATTAATGTCAATTTTTTTTCTGCTAATTTCAATTCTATGCTAGTGCATTTTATAAAGGCTGTTGGTCAATAGTAATCAGCAGGCCACTTAAGTTAGTTCCATTAAAACTATGCTTGTGATTTTCATGCAGCAACAGTTGCATTGCTTATGAAGGCAAAAAAGCATTAATTATTAAACAGGCTACCAGGACCAGATTAATTAAATGGGGATTAGAGACTCTCCTGCTGTTGTTCCTGTGTAGCAATAGCTGTTAATGAAAACAAGCCTGTAACTACACATTTAAATGAGCTCTTTCAAAACAGGTCTACTTTTGCTTGAACGACAGTGAAATCTTGCTGAATCTTGATTTTATGACAGAGCTTCTGTAAGGTCTTCAGACCACATGAGGAACCGATTTTCTCCATTTTACAGAAAACGGTTTGGCAATAGATTTAAATATGCAACCTTTACTCAACAAATAGACCACATTCTGTAACACCAGACATTCAAACAGCTGCTTCCTGGAATGCCATGAGAATATTCACAAAAAAAGAAAAAAAAAAAAAAGAAAAGAAAAAAGTGATTACATTCAATACATTTGGTCTCCTGATTTTAACCGGGGTTATTGATGAACAGGTAGTGGACACATTCAGATTTTGTACAAATAGCTGGTGGTGTAATTAAAACAAAAAGACTGGTTGACCAATTTTGAGGACCCCTGAATGTAATGCTGCTTGATAAGCTCACTCAGGTACTGGACGATTTTACTCTCCTCTACAGTGTAGCCAAGCTGCAACAAGAAATTAGTCCTGCGTGACATTACCGAGCCCTGGTCGTTGATGTCCATGGGAAGGTGAATGTGATGGCAGAACGTGTAAAGGAAGGCCTTGGCTGTAAGCTGAGTCAACATACCCTGAACATGGAGGAAGTAGGTGCTGCCACGTTTGATCTGAGTCCTGTGGTCTGCCAAATGGCTTATTAGGGTTCCTCTGTATGGTGGACACCGGAGGGTCTTGTTGTCACAATCCAAAATGCTTATGTAACGGCTGTATCGATTCAAAGAGTGGAGGATGCTGGATCCAGCTGGGGAGGCAGCTCTGGAAAGAAAAATAAAAGGAAATGTCAAAACTCTGTACACTGCACTTTTGGTCACTGATTTAAAGCATTACAAGCAAAAAAACTGGTTTTGACCACTTTTGAAACTGATACTGTTATTGAATTTTCTCCACATACCTCTGCAATCCAATAAGTTTCCATCTCTGCAAGTCTGTAAGCTGAAATGGCGTTGAAAGCCACGGTTGGATGGTTTCACTGTACTTTCCGAGATTGGGCACGAAAACGCACAAAGCATTGACCAGCTTCCTCACCGTGCCCTCGTCCACCCCCAAAATAACAAGCGTTCGGCCACTCAGAAGGCAGAAAATGGCATGCTGAGCAAATGGATATTGCCTGATGAATCGAAGAGCACTGTGACCAGATTTCTTCTTCTGCTTTAGCGTCAACGCACTGCCATAAGTGAATGGAGACACCGCTCGGTCAGAACTGGTGGAGGCGCTCATGTAGCTCGTAGTATCAGAGGCATCTTCGATATTAATTTTTGCCACATCCTCTGCGAGAACGCAAGTGTTTAGTTCGGAAAAAGTCAGTTCCATGTTGGGGCTCTCTGCGAGGGCTGACTCTTCCAGAATGTAGTTTACCTGTAAGGCAGGATCTCTCTGAAAAAGAGACAGGGGTTCTTGGTTCACCACAGTGTCGCCACAACACTCCTGAGCGAGCTCAGGTAAAGGTTCCTCAAAAACAAAACTGTCCTGTCCAATACAGCAGGCTGCATCCATCGGGACTAGATTCCCGTCGGATGACCTACGTGGGACAGCAACAGAATGGGACGTATTTTCAAATGAGGATGCAATGGATACCTTGCACTTTCTTTCAAGGCCATCAAAGTAATTTGCATGTAGACTGGAAGGACTAACACCTCCAAGAGCCTCAATGCTCTTTTCGCTACTGAAACTCCCTTTGGTCCCGGTGTCGGCGGCCTCAGAGGTTTCCTGCGTGATGTCAGATGTACTAGATTCAGGAGGCCCTTCCATAGACTCCACACCTGGCTTAATGTGATCTACATCTATGCAGGTGGTGTATGAGTCAAGACTCAGCGGCTCACCAGATAAGTGCAGAATGGGGGCTGGTGGGTTGTTGGAAGTGATATTAAAGTTCTTTGAGGTTCCTTCATCCTCCCAGTCATATTCAGCTTCAAAGAGAAAACTAGTAACTCTCAGTTTGCTCAGAAGAGCCCTGTCGATCTGGCTGATGTAAATAGAGCACAGATCTCCTCGGAATGACTTCTCGATTACATTTAGTTGCTCTAAAGTTTGGTGAAAAAAGTTGGAATCGCAGAGCTCTTCTAACGTTTTCAAGCGTTTATCAAAGCACTTTGCAGATTTGGCCTTGATGAGCTGAGGCGTGTAAGAGGACTTTCTACTATCACTTTCAGATTCCACAGTCTTATCTGCAATTTTAGAATGATTACTATTTAGTGCATCATCTGATTCACTTGTGTCAGCCTGTTTCTTGGTCTCGCATTGTACAAAATCCATATCTCTCTTTTTCCTGGAAGGATAAGATGTGATTTGCCTCAGGAGGTCTTTGTGTTCATAGATAGACTTCTCCATATTTGCTAATTCATTCGCCTTCTCAATAGCTTGTGTGGAATAACACCCACTGTTCATTTTCTGCAGCTCTGCCTCTTTGTGCAGCACCGATCTGGTGTACTCCAAGTCTTTCAGTTTCTTTTCCAGTTCATTTGCAAAAGCTTTCCTGTTTCCTAATTTGAGAATTTCCGAAGCCTTGGAAAACTCGGATGACATTTCTTGAAACTGTTGCATGATCTTCCTTTCATCTGCGGAAATGTAGGCCATGCAAAAGGGCCGTACGAATCCACGAGCTTCTAAGTCGTACAGCGTCAGATGATGGACGTAGGCAAAAGCCCCTTCCTTGGAATCACCTAGGACAACTTTTGAGTCCTCCACAAAATTGAGCTTTGGGTAGTTACTGCCAGGTGGATGTCCGGCAAAAGATGCCTGGTAGTCCACAGACATGATGCGTAGTGAGAAGTAGTTAAGGTCAAATGTCCCGCACACTTTGGGGTCATTGGGAATGGTGAGTAAAGGCTGTGGACCAACCTGCTCTGAAAATTCAGAGATGAGTAGGAAATCTTTTGAGAATTTTGCATAGGATGTCTTCGTCCATGGATTTGCATTGGCAGTATGAGTAAACAAAGGCACAGAAAACTCCTCTGGAAGTGACAATGGATCCGAGAACGAGTCTCCAAAGTCATCTTCTTTGGTAAAAGCCACCACATCTGGTGAGCCAATCATGTTCTCGGAGTATATAGAGAGACATCAGCAGAAATATCCTTCCATGCTCAGTATCTCCATCAATGAAGACATAATATTTCACAAAGACATCATTTAAAAACACAAATCATAAATATGTTGTGCACTGACTGACGACTCTATCTCTGCAGGGGGGCTGGTCAGTCCACTGAGCCAGATCACGATCTGCTATGCATGAGCTTGAAGACGATGCTCTCCAGTCTGAAAGACCTTTGAAGTCACCTGCCATAAATCTGAAACATCTGTCAATGGCCACCGCTTATATAAACTTATGTATAATCGGCTATCTATATATTATATCTAAGCGAAAACACCGCTGGTACAATGTGCTCCAGCTGCTCAATAAACTGACATCCTCTGAAAGCAGCCATATTTAAACGATAATAACCTTCCCACGTGACTGTCCTGATGAGGAAGTGGCTGTGTTTCAAAAACCAGGGAGCTGCCTAGCTAGACAGCATTTCGGGGGTTCCCAGCCAGCGACTCGGAAAGCGCTTATGATGCCCAATATGATGCCTAGGTACTAACTAGGTTTTGACACACAGACAAGGCATTTGTTATGACGCGTTTGTTCGGTTGTTATGGTTGTTCGAGGGGAGAAATTACATTATTCGTGTCATATGATAAGACTCGTTCTCATATCTCTGGAAACTATTTAATTTCACTTATTTATTTGTTTCAGTTTATGTCATTTCGTTGGGGAAATACACAATACAGCCATACGGCATTCTAACACATTGCTTTACGGCATTTTTACGACAATTCTCGTCAGGCGCCGAAATTGGAAGTTTTTAGAGTTCATTCATCTGTTGTGTTCACATAGTATACTTTTACAGATATATTTAGTGAAAACTCAAAACTTTGAGTTTGAGTTTACCCTGATATGTTTTACAATTATAGTTAACTTATAACTGTCAGGGTTTTACTATGCTAGTTAGCACGCTGCTGTTAATGTGCTGTGATGTCCGGAGTGTATTGTGATCATGCGCTGCTAGATCACAGTTATGAACATTTTGCATAGATCACTAAGAGTGACAATTCACAGTCGATTTTATAGGCAAATATCTGTAAACATGATAAGACGCACTCAGATTAAGAAAGTGCTCTGTGTTGCTGAGAAAAATGACGCCGCTAAGGGCATAGCAGAGATCATGTCAAATGGGAGATCGAGAAGAGTGAGTAACTTAACTGACTGTTATACACTTATTTTGATCTATACTTTTATTTGTTAGGATGTTCGTCATTGGTAATGAATCTGGTTTTCTTTACAGAGAGAAGGCTACTCTGTCTACAACAAAATATATGAGTATGAATACAACCTGTTTGGCCAAGTAAGTACTTTTTGGTTAATCACTGGAAAAAAAGTATATTATAGTAAATATAGTCTTTATGTGCTGATCATGGTGTTTATTTCTTCACAGAATGTAACTGTATACATGACATCAGTGTCAGGGCATCTCTTGGGTCTTGAATTCAAAGCTCCTTTTCAGAAATGGTAATATATATATATATATATAGCTTTAATATAATAATAACTTGCCTAATAACTAACTACCTATAGTTTATGCAAACTTTATCATGTGGTCTGTATCACAGGCATAGTTGTAATCCAGTCCTGTTGTTTGATGCTGAGGTGGAAAAGTACTGCCCTGAAAACTTTATACCGATCAAGGTACTATTTTCCATTCATTTCGTTTTTTTAGAATATGAGCTTGTATTTTATATTGCAAAAACAATGTATTTACATTATCCAGAGGACTTTGGAGAGAGAGGTAAGACAGTGTCAAGCTCTGGTCATTTGGACAGATTGTGACCGAGAAGGAGAGAATATCGGCTTTGAGATCATTGATGTCTGCAAAGCAGGTAAGTTTAGTGCATCATGTACTGGTGCTGTATATTTCTTACAACCTTTTAAAGTCAGCATGAAACAGAAGTTGCGATAGTCTTCTTTTCTTCCCTATTGTGATGTATAAAGGGTATGCATTGACGCCACTTTCCCGCTGGATCACGTCCCCTCAGCCGGACTGAGTGGCAAAAGAGCGTGTTGCATGACTGGATTTAATAGGGGAAACTGCGAGATTTAATAATATAACAATACAATATATAGGGTATGATTTTACCCCAAAATTCAACATATTGACAAAATGTTAACTGCAAATCCACGTTTGGCTGCCTGGAGTCCAGTTTCTGTGAATTGCAGCAATCCATTTGCTTCTCTTTTCTGTTGCTTTCGGCAGTCTGTAAAAATATACCTCAGATTTCTTGTCAAATCTTATTTGTACAGTCAATCTCAAAGCTCTTTCCCGTTTTAGATGTGTTTTGTGTGTTTTTCACGGCATTCACGCTGAAAACCAATGCTGCCACTCAGTGGGCGTAACCACAGTCCTTCCGGCTGACGGTGATGTCACGTGCATACTCTCTATATCTGAACAAGAACAAATGCAGGGAGGGACTCATCAGATGGTTGTGGTTTGTTATTGCTGTGATGTCATATGAGTGACAGGTTGTCCCGCCCTCACGCCAGTAAACGCATCATCAGAGAAGAGATGTTGCTGCAAGAGGGAGGGGAAATTATTTGATTAAAGATTAATAAGGGCACATGAAATTTACAACAAAAAAAATGTTGTACACAGAAACATGGATAAATCATAATAAATACTGCTATATTCCATTAAAAGTAAGAATGAACAATTTTGATTTCACTGTGACTTTGACCTCCTGTGGTATCTTTCAATTTAGTGAAGCCAAACATTCAGGTCTTCCGTGCACGGTTCTCTGAGATCACTCCAAACTCCATAAGGAGAGCCTGTGAGACCCTCACTGAGCCAAATATCAACATCAGTGATGCTGTGGATGTGAGACAGGAGCTTGATCTCCGCATCGGTAGGCATTTTAAAATATCAGAGAACATGATCACAAACTACTTTCTTAAAGACAATGTAATGTGTTTATCTTATGTACATTATGTTCCTTCAGGGGCATCGTTTACCAGGTTCCAGACGTTACGCTTGCAGAAGATATTCCCAGAATCTCTCTCCGATCAGCTTATCAGTTATGGCAGTTGTCAGTTCCCAACCCTTGGCTTTGTAGTAGAGCGGTTTAAAGCAATTCAAGCCTTCGTCCCTGAGACTTTCTTTAAAATCAAAGGTACTCTGATTTTTGAATTTACACAATTCACATTTAATATTGATGAATGAAATGCGACAAGTGCTTTGTCACATACACTTGTATGTAAAATGTAAAATGTTTAATAGTTGTCCATGAGCCTAACGAAGAGGAATCAGTAGAATTCAACTGGAAAAGACATCGTCTTTTCAATCACACAGCATGCCTTGTGCTGTATCAGATGTGCATGGAGGTCTGTGCTTCTACTTAATTTGTTAAGAAGTATTTTTAAATTGTCATCATAAGTTTTCTGTGCTTAGCTTTAATCTTTTCTTTAGGATCCCTTGGCGAAAGTGATATCTGTAACAAGTAAACCAAAAAGCAAATGGCGACCTCTACCCCTTGACACTGTGGTGAGTAATTTAGAAGATGTCTTTTGACAGATTTTCACAATTTGAAATAGAATTTAAAATAAATTTTACAATTTTAAATATATTTCTATTTTAAAATGTAATTTACTCCTGTGATGTCAAAGCTGAATTTCCAGCATCATTACTCCAGTCTTCAGTGTCACATGATCCTTCAGAAATCATTCTAATATGATGATTTGATGCTCAAGAAACATTTATTATTATTATCAATGTTGAAAACAGTTGTGCTGCTTAATATTTTTTTCAAAACCGAGATGCATTTTTTTCAGGATACTTTAATGAATAGAAAGTTCAAAAGAACAGCATTTATTTGAAGTCTTTTGTAACATTATAAATGTTACTGTCACTTGATAAATTTATTGCGTTTCCTTTAAAAGAAATCTTACTAACCCTAAAAGTTTGAACGGTAGTGTACTTTTTGTTATACAGCTACAGACAACTTGATGAATACTAACAAATTTGACAGTTTTACAACAATGTACGCAATTGTCATCAGCTACTAAAAAATATTTCAAAGTGCAATTTCTTGAGTGGCCAAAATGAGCCACAAATTAGTAATGCCGTTGCATGAGTAAAGTGCAATTAATAACTGAATCATGGAGATAAAAATGTTAAAAACTGCCATTTTTTTGGTCAGGAACTTGAAAAACTGGCTTCAAGAAAATTGAGGATAAGTGCCAAAGAAACCATGAAAATTGCAGAAAAGCTGTACACTCAAGGGTATGTTATTGGTTATTTCATCCACATGTCAGTGGTCTACAGCAGTGTTTCCCACCTACCAGAATGTTTTCGATGTCTCCCTATTAAACACACTAATAAGCTAAAGAGTTGAATCAGGTGTTTTAATTAGTGAGACATCTAAAACATTCTGATAGAGAAACTCTGGTCTACAGCATGTCTGTCGTGCCCCTTCACAAATCAGCTTGTCTGTTTCCTTCCAGGTTTATCAGTTATCCTCGCACTGAGACCAACATGTTTCCACAGAACCTGAACCTTACCCTGCTGGTTGAGCAACAGACACAAGATAATGAATGGGGAAATTTTGCTCAGCGCATTTTGGAAAGCGGTGGGCCCACACCTCGAAATGGAAACAAATCAGATCAGGCCCATCCCCCTATTCACCCCACCAAATACACCAACAGTTTACAGGTGAGCAACCCAGGCCCAGTGCCACGAGAGGGCAAAAGGGGACATTGCCCCCTCAGATCTGATTTGTGCCCTCTTATTTTCAACTTGTACCCCCTCCACCCCTGAAACCTTAAAATTTAAATACACATAAGTACTAGCAAAAAAACCCAAAACATTTATAGTTTGTTAAATGTCTATGAAAGCAGCAATAAAAATCCTTTCAATTATAATTTGACTACATGTTTTATTCATATCAGATACACATTGTGTAGATAAATATAAAGTTTACTCTATTCTTCTCCCAGTTCGCTGGCCACTTTTTTAAAATATATTTCAGAAGAAGTGGATGAATTTATGTGATGTAAATCAGACTGGTCCGATTCTCTGAATTGCAGTGCAGACTAACATGGCGGCACCCATCGCACATTATAGATCAGCTAACATGATCATTATAAAGTGATTAAACAACAAAACACATCCACTTACACATATTCGACAATCTGAATATATCAGATAGTTCATGATATAGTTAACAAGTTTATGAATATTTTGAATACAAAAGGAAGAAACTAAATAAAAGCAATACATCTGTCATACAGATTGCCCCCGTCATAATTATGAATGCCCCCCCAGTTCGTGTGTCCTGGTGCCAGCTCTGGAGCAACCTCTCTGTTGGAACCATCATACCTGGAGCTGCAATTAGCTAGACATTTACACAATGGCAATGTTTAATTATTTTTCTTTTTTTAAAGGGAAATGAAAAGCGGCTGTATGAGTTCATTGTACGTCACTTCCTGGCCTGTTGCTCCAAAGATGCTCAGGGTCAAGAGGTGACGGTTGAAATTGAAATAGCTCAAGAGAGATTCTCTGCTAGTGGATTGACGATCATTGCACGCAATTATCTGGAAGTGTACCCTTATGACAAGTGGTACAATAAGGTGATTACTACTCAAAGCATAATGCATTTTATAGCTGAACATATTGAGTTCAGTTTGGTTTTCTCAACAGGTATTATGCCTCTTTTTTTGCACAGGTAATTCCATTATATAGGCCTGACACCACATTCCAGCCCACAGCGATTGAGATGGTGGAAGGACAGACCAGTCCACCTCAGCTTCTGACAGAGGCCGATTTGATATCGCTCATGGAGAAGCATGGCATTGGTACTGAAACTTATTAAATATTTAACCTTAAAATATCTAACCTTAAATATTTGACATTGTTGAAAAAGAGATGGTTATGTGGCACTCAGCTTGAGTTGTTGTTGCAGGTACCGATGCAACACATGCTGAACACATTGAGACCATAAAGAGCCGCATGTACGTGGGGCTGACGGCTGACCAGAGGTTTCTTCCTGGAGAGCTCGGCATGGGTCTTGTTGAAGGTAACGAAATTAGCATATTAGTGGATGCATGCAACCCTATTAGGATGCAACTAAATCAGGAACCTTTAAATAGAAGCAGTTTAATATCTGATTTGTGTGAAATTAAGTGTCGCATTGTTTCAGGGTATAACTCTATGGGGTATGAAATGTCTAAACCAGACCTGAGAGCGGAGCTGGAGGCGGATCTTAAACTTGTGTCAGAGGGCCAGAAGGACAAAGCTTCTGTCCTCAGTTATCATGTGACTAAATACAAGGCTGTTTTTATTGAATCCGTGAGGAAGGGAAAGAAGTGAGTCTGAATGTAGTAGCATCACTTATTTCAATTTCGGTTACACTGCACAGGTAAACAAGATATACCGCTCTACTTCTGTATTCTGTGCAGCTGGCAATTACGTTTCTACATACAAATTTGAATTGAGTGTAATTGTTGTTATATTGCGTGCAGATTGGATGAAGCCTTGTCCAATTATCTGGGCCCGGCTCAGGAGATTACCGAACAGGAGCAAGGAGAGATGGAGATACCATTACCAGTGCGAAAGTGTCCTCAGTGTAACCGCGACATGGTGCTGAAGAAGAAGAAAGACAGCACAGGGTAAGACAACATCTACCAGTTAATTTAACAGTTTGGGTTGTTAGGTCGAATCTGAAATAAAAATGGATTGTTGTTTGTTTACTCATCTTCTGATCATCTTTTTTTATCTTACTCTGTGCAGGATGCTTCTTTCATGTATGGGATATCCAGCTTGTAAAGCAGCCGTGTGGTTTCCAGACACAGTTCTGGAGGTCAGCAGAGATGAGAGCATCTGTTCGACGTGCCATCCACATCCGGTGCATATGTAAGGATTGTGGTTCTTATGGTGCTTATGTGGCATTTAAAATTCATTTTAATATTGCAAAGCATTTACATTACCTTCAAAAGTTTGGGGTCAATAAGATTTTTTTAAAAAGAAGTGAATACTTATATTATGCAAGCTCACGTTAATTTGATCAAAAGTGACAGTAAAGACATGTATAATGTTACAAAAGATTTCTATTTCAAATAAATGCTGTTCTTTCTATTCATCAAAGAATTCTGAACAAAATGTATCATGGTTTCCACAAAAATATTAAGCAGCACAACTGTTTTCAACATTGATAATAATAAAAAATCTTTCTTGCATCAAATCATCATATTAGAATGATTTCTGAAGGATCATGCGACACTGAAGACTGGAGTAATGATGCTGGAAATTCAGTTTTGCCATCACAGGAACAAATTACTTTTTAAAATATATTCAAGTAGAAAACAGTTAATTTAAATTGTAACAATATTTCACAATATTACTGTTTTTACTATATTTTTGGTCAAATAAATGCAGCCTTGGAAGAGACTTATTTCACAACATTAAAAAAAAATCATACTGACCCCAAAGTTATGAACAGTAGTGTATTTTTAGTAACATTTTTACAATAAGGTTTTATATGTTAACTTTAGTACATGCCATAGCTTATATGAAATAATGAGTAATATTTAATTAAGAGTAGCATTTAAGTAAGATGAATTTCTATCTAGATTACATTTAAAACAATTTTAAAAAGTCAATAGGTTCATTTTTTTTAATATTGACTGGTTTTATTTATAAAATCTTTGACAGGCTGAAGTTTAAATTCAAGAGAGGAAGTTTGCCACCTATGATGCCCCTTGAATTTGTTGGCTGCATTGGAGGATGTGATGAGACTCTCAGGGAGGTCTTGAACTTAAAATATCTCAGAGGAGAAGCAGATTCTGGCTCTCGGACTAATAACAGCTCTGGGTCAAATCAGCATCATGTGCCAAGAACTAACTTAGCACCTTCATCCAGGGTGGAGAACGTGAGACCTCCAGCACCCAGACCCAGAGCCGACGGCAACCGCCCCCCAGCCAGTCTGCCACCTCCTCGGGCAGCACAACCACCAGCTTCAGCCCAGGGCGGTGCCATTGTGTGTAACTGTGGTCAGGATGCCATTCTTCTCACTGTACGCAAAGAGGGTCCCAACCAAGGCCGCCAGTTTTACAAGTGTAACACAGGGGATTGTAAATTCTTCCTGTGGGCTGACCAGCCGACTGAGCAGGGAGAACCTGGAGGAAACAGAGGACCCCTAACTCAGAATTTTCAACCTCCCAGGCCCTCAAATGGCTTTGGGAACATGCCTCAGAAGAGGCAAAACAACAGAGGATCTGGAGGTGATGAAGGTGAAACCATGTGTAACTGTAATGAGCCTGCAGTTACCAGGACTGTCATGAAAGATGGGCCAAACAAGGGCCGAATGTTCCACACCTGTGGGAAACCACGTGATCAGCAGTGTGGGTTCTTCCAGTGGGCAAACGAAAATGTGGCTCCAGGTATGACGTCAGGATCGTTCTTACATAGACTGCCATTCGAAAGTTTGGGGTTAGTAAGATTTTTTAAAAGGAAATTCATATTTTTATTCTGCAAAGACATTAAATTGACTCAAAAAGTAACAGTAACATTTATAATGTTTCAAATAAATGCTGTTCTTTTTTAATTCTATTCATCAGAGAATCCTAAAAAAATGTATGACAGTTTACACAATAATGTGAAGCAGCACAACAGTTTTCAGCATTGATAATAATAAGAAATGCTTCTTGAGCACCAAATCAGAATGATTTCTGAAGGATCATGTGACACTGAAGACTGGAGTAATGATGCTGAAAATTCAGCTTTGACATCACAGGAATAAATTACATTTTAAAATATATTTAAATAGAAAACAGTTATTTTAAATACTTCACAATATTACTGTTTTTACTGTATTTTTGATTAAAATAAATGTAGCCTTGGTGAGCAATCTTAACAACCCCAAACATTTGAAGGGATTTTTACTTAAACATCCCAGTAAACTCCTAATCAGGTGTGACATATATTTTGAGGCATTTTGTCATTCCCTTGGTTTCTATCTCTCTCGGGTTGGCTTTGATTGTTTTGGATTGTGCTACATGTGTAAATATTTAGTTTGGGAGTAATTTCTTCAATACTGTTAATAATTAATTTACCTTTCCTCTCACTTTCAGCCACAGGTTTTTCTGGAGGAAATGGTAGTAAACAGCCTGGGAACAAAAAGGCCAGCGCTGCCTCAAATAAGCCTCCCACTGCCAAAAGGCCGAGAACCTGTGGAATATGTCATGAGCCGGGTCATACCCGGGTCACCTGTCCTCAGGGCCAGTGAGAACAATGGGTCCTGCAATTTTTGTAAAATACAAAATACACATGTAAATGAAATTAATGTTGTCTTTTGTATAATAATGTTGTTTTATGTATACATAATTAATTGTATTGTGTAAAATAAAGTTATTTTAAAGTAAAACAATTTTTTGTGCAGTCATATATTTTTAATGAATAAAATGTTGCATGACCTACAATAGTGTTACACAGCTATATATTTTCATGTACTAAATAAAGGCCCAATTTACACTATAAAAAATGTATATTATAGTAAAATATTATTTGGAATATTCATTTTCTACATTAATTCTACTCACTATAGTTCTGTACTGTTAGATGTGTTTTTGTTTATTTAAAAAATGTTTTATATAGTTATTTAAAGTTTTATTAATCCTTAATCCTTTATTAATTAATTATTACTTTATTTTAATTCAAAAGCATTAATTATTTTTTTCATTGTTTTTCTTTAACCCTCTGGTCCTCTTTGTTTGTTCACACTTGGCTCCTTCACGTTCAAAAGTGACCAAAACCTTGAAATGTAACTTATTTTTTTCCAGGAAAACCAATGTAATATATTTTTGTTAAATAATATTTTTTGATTATTATTTAGAATTTTGAGGGGATTTTATGATACTACGCAGTATCTATACCATTTTTATGAGCTATTTTTCCCCATTGAAAATAATACAAAAAGCAGTATCAATTAAAGCAGTATTCAATATTAAAGTAGAGACATGGCATTTAAAATCCAAATTTTGAAGGTAGATTAGTGCCATCTGGTGGGAGTAAAAAAAGAAAAGAAAAACTTGTGTAATGCCATGGTGTAACCACTAGATGCCTGTATAGTTCTATATAAAGTGGCTTATAAATTCTCTAGTGGTTTTTAGAATAAATACTTAAGTTGTGGATTTGTGTGTTTCAAGTGTGACTTTTTGTTTCGACCCTTTAACATATCCGAATCATGTTCATGTTTTTTTGTGTTCACATAGCTAATGCGACAAATGTCACCAAGTGTCATCCCATTCCGATGAAGCAAAAAAATTAAAAACATTTTTTTTCAGTAATTTTTGACCAAAGAGGCCCAGAGGGTTAAACTTTTCCACTGACCCCCAAGCACTGGGGGTTCTAGGGCCCCAGTTCGAAAACCCCTCTGCTAAATGCATAAATGTAATGTAAATGCAGTATGGACTCAAATGTAGGCCTCCAAAAACGAGAAAAATACCACAAATGACCTGAACAACTGGGAATGTTGTGATGGGCCCTAGCTGTTATAATGGGGTCCCTATATATTTGTCCCACGTCCTGTAAATGGCACTGCAAATGATTCAGTGTGTTCTGAGTCAACAAATTAATAACTGCAAAAGGGTGTAGTTGACCACGCTTTGGGTGGGTTCTTTTATAGGAACAGAAAGAACTTTTTAGTGAGTGGCTGGTAACGCTGAGCAGTTAGTGGGCTGTACCATGTGAGCGGGGGGCGGGGGACTGTTTGTTCCACCAGCGGCTGCCAAACTGAAATAGACTGCGTCTCGTCTGCTGCCATATCCTGAATTAGACATGGCCGCGACCGGAGTTCTCCCCTTCATCAGGGGAGTAGACCTGAGTGGGAATGACTTTAAGGTAAGAGTTATTATTTAATACGGCTATAGGTCCGGGATATTGTTAATAAATCATTCGCTCAAACGAGCAAAGCGATGTAGGTTAGTTAGCGTGTTAAAACAGGTTGAGATGGTGAGCTAGCAGTGCTAACTGTGCTAGCTCAGAAGAACACTGGGCGTTAGCTCGCGACTTGTCAAAATTTGTTGCGGTCAATCAAGTGGTGTGACGGGCAGGGGAAATAACTATAAGTTTGTTAGCAGGTCAGCTGTGGTTGACAGTAATACTTCTGGCCTCAATAAATGAACTGTGCTGCTGACAGTCTTTCAAAACATGTTTTCTTGTTAGGTAGAGCTTCGTTTAGACTACATAGAGTGGAGCATACGGCATCAATATGCGTATAAAAAGGAATATTTTGTTATTTTAAACATGTACATGTTAAATACAGAAGTCTTTTACATGGGTTCCTTAAGCAGTAGTATTACCCAACCTCTCAAGTGTGTCAGTTCACTTGAGTAAATTTGTGATGGGTGAGTCTTTGTCTTATATAAAGCCACTTAAGTCAGATCTTATATCTCATATCGAGATGATTGTATCACACTGCTTGTGTGAGCAGCTTACTGTTTTATAGCTCATTGTGGGGTCAGGGGGCCACCAGAGGGTGTGCTCTGAGGTCTGTGCAAATGTTTAGAAAAGTAAAATAAATTTAAAAAATAGATTAAAATGAATGAATAAAACAAGTACATCTAACTACAGTATTATAATAAGTAAAAACAATACAATAAACGTGTAACAATGGAAACAAAATATTTTGATTATTAAAAATTATTTTATTTCACAGTACAAATTGGGTCTTTATACAAGAAACTATATATATATATATATATATATATATATATATATATAATTTTAGGATGGGGATCTCTCACATAAGAATGATCATTTTTGGGGCTTTGTGGCGTCTAAACAATTGATAAACCCCATTCTTGCTCATGTTGTTGCCATAGCAAACACACCATAATCTCCCACACGTTTTTTTTTTTCTATCCTTAAAAATGACTTCATTGTACCAGGTTTATCTTGTTTTAGATCAAATTCAAGCGTCAGACTGACTTGAGTAGGATTCTTTGGGAAGTGACATCAGTGTAGCAGATCCATCAAAAACTACCAAATCACTAACACCGAAACTGAATCATGTGACTCGTGATGGTCTGATTTGAGACGTTGTTTCTCTTGTGTTTAACACAGGGGGGTTATTTTCCTGAGCATGTCAAGTCTATGAGCAGCTTGCGATGGCTGAAGCTGAACAGAACGGGGCTTTGCTATCTTCCAGAGGAACTGGCCTCCCTGCAGAAACTGGTGATTGTGTATTGCACAGCTGAGTCACAATTTCATATTTTGCAGCTAGACTTTGTCAGCTTACTAATATTCATTTTCGGATCTTTTTTTTTTTTGGTCTCTTTTGTGTGAAATCAGGAACATTTGTCCGTGAGTCACAACAGCCTCACAACACTGCATGGAGAATTGTCAAGTCTTCCCAACCTAAGGGTAAATATGATCGACCATATTGTGAAATACTTCACATGTTCTCTACTAGCGTTTCACATAAGTATATATAAATATTTATGTAACTGTTTGCATACACTACCGTTCAAAAGTTTGGGGTCAGATTGTTGTTGTTTTTAAAAGTAATTACTACTTTTATTCAGCAAAGATGCATTTGATTAAAAGTCACAGTAAAGGCATTTATGTCACACAAGATTTCTATTTCATGTAAATGCTGTTTTTAAACTTTCTATTCATCAAAGAATCCTAAAAAAAAAAAGCAGCACTACTGTTTTCAACACTGACAATATTAATAATAAATGTTTCTTGAGCAGCAAATCATCATATCAGAATGATTTCTGAAGGATCATGTGACACTGAAGACTGGAGTAATGATGCTGAAAATTCAGCTTTACCCTCACAGGAATAAATTACATTTTAAAATATATTACAATAGAAAATATTTTGAATTGTAATACAATTTCACAATATTACTCATTGTATTTTTGGTTAAAAATCCAGCCTTGGTGAGCATATGAGACGACTTTCAAAAATCTTACTGACTCAAAACATTTGAACGGTAGTCTATGTACTTAAAATTGCTTTTGTCAATAAACACAGCATGAATTTCTATCTTGTAAATATTCACATTGCTCAGACTAGCATTTAATCTGCTCTTGTTGTTTTGCTGTAGGCGGTTGTGGCCAGAGGAAACAACTTAAAGAACTCTGGTGTTCCTGATGATATTTTTCAGCTGGATGATCTTTCTGTGCTGGTATGTAGAGAATTACTTTGTGTTTATTTCTCAGCGAAGTATATGTCTCAGTTAAGTGCAAAATTACAGGCATGATTTAATTTGATGTAAGCAGGGCTGTGTTTTGATTAGTGAAACTATGCAAATTTGTCATAGATTGTGTGCTGTAATGATGGTGTGTGTTTAAATGTTTTGTTCCCTCGTCTATTCAGGATCTGAGCTACAACCAACTAACTGAAATCCCTCGGGACTTGGAGAACTCCAGAAACATGTTGGTTTTAAACCTCAGTCACAATAGGTACGGTCTATGTCTGTCTACTTTGTACCCAAGTTCTTGGAAGTAAAGAGTAATGATCTATCATGAAAACGCACTTTAAACATTTTAGGATTTTATATTGTGATCTGTCACCGTGGTATTTTGGAAGCTCTTGTGTGATGATTTGGGGGCGAACGTTAAGGATGCATTTATGTGTGCCCGGACTTGTGCTAGACATGCTACTGATGGAATGAAAAAAAAAAAACACATGGATCTTGGGACCTGTTTGTAAAAGTTGAACTATTTTTAGTTTGACTCCATCATAGAAAGCACAAAATACTGAAAAACAGTAAGAGCCAGTGCAGATATCCATCTACAGCTCTGGAAAAAATTAAGAGACCACTTAACATTGACAAATCAATGTTAAGTGGTCTCTTAATTTTTTCCAGAGCTGTATATCAGTGGTTCTTAACCTTTTTAACTCCAAGGCCCCACATTGTCCGCAACGATATTTGAAGGCCCAATGACTTTTCCAGTTACTTGTGATTTTAGTGGATAGGGATTTATACTATTATTATTTTAATGGAGTTTTAATTAATTTGCATGACTTTACATAAAATACCAATTTTAACGCATATTATATTCAGGTTTTTCAAGAGTGGGAACCCTGATCCTTCAAAGAAACTTTTGTTGTGGGAGTGATTTTCTTTCTTTTTTTTTTTTTCTTTTAAATCTTTATTTATTTATTTTTGTTTTGTTATAGTTGTTTTGGACTATAACACAAGTCATCTTGAGGCCCCTTGGAAGTTTTCTGAGATCCCCTACTGGGCCCCAGGCCCCTAGCTTTAGAACCACTAATCTGTGTCTTTCTAAAGCCAGGGACACACCAAGCCGACGGTTGGCTGTCAGGCAACATCGGACCGTTTTTGAGCGTCGGCCGACTTAGTTTTTTTCTGTGTGTTCCGCACCGTTGGCTCTAGTCAGATGCTGTCTGTTTTGTTTTTTTTGTTTTTTTTTTGGGCCGATTCAACATGTAGAATCGCCGTCTGGCCGTCGGTGAGAGAGAGAGAACTCTGATTGGCTGTTCAGCTTAGCGAACAAGTCAGTGCACGAGAATAAGAGCAAAAGTGATGAAAGCGAGCAAGTAAATCAAAACTTAACAGACAGAAGGCTGTTATAATTTTACGTCATCTTACCTGAGCAACTCTGCGTTAATATTTTCATAATAACATGAGCGGAGTGGAATAAAGAACGTGATCAGCGCGATTGATATTCAAAGCGGTAAGCAAGCGCTGCTTTGTTTATGGTTTGTATACCTGCGGTCTTAGTTTCACTTTCCCTTTTTGAATGATGAATATAGACTAATATACACTCACCTAAAGGATTATTAGGAACACCTGTTCAATTTCTCATTAATGCAATTATCTAATCAACCAATCACATGGCAGTTGCTTCAATGCATTTAGGGGTGTGGTCCTGGTCAAGACAATCTCCTGAACTCCAAACTGAATGTCAGAATGGGAAAGAAAGGTGATTTAAGCAATTTTGAGCGTGGCATGGTTGTTGGTCTGAGTATTTCACAATCTACTCAGTTACTGGGATTTTCACACACAACCATTTCTAGAGTTTACAAAGAATGGTGTGAAAAGGGAAAAACATCCAGTATGCGGCAGTCCTGTGGGCGAAAATGCCTTGTTGATGCTAGAGGTCAGAGGAGAATGGGCCGACTGATTCAAGCTGATAGAAGAGCAACTTTGACTGAAATAACCACTTGTTACAACCGAGGTATGCAGCAAAGCATTTGTGAAGCCACAACACGCACAACCTTGAGGCGGATGGGCTACAACAGCAGAAGACCCCACCGGGTACCACTCATCTCCACTACAAATAGGAAAAAGACGCTACAATTTGCACGAGCTCACCAAAATTGGACAGTTGAAGACTGGAAAAATGTTGCCTGGTCTGATGAGTCTCGATTTCTGTTGAGACATTCAGATGGTAGAGTCAGAATTTGGCGTAAACAGAATGAGAACATGGATCCATCATGCCTTGTTACCACTGTGCAGGCTGGTGGTGGTGGTGTAATGGTGTGGGGGATGTTTTCTTGGCACACTTTAGGCCCCTTAGTGCCAATTGGGCATCGTTTAAATGCCACGGCCTACCTGAGCATTGTTTCTGACCATGTCCATCCCTTTATGACCACCATGTACCCATCCTCTGATGGCTACTTCCAGCAGGATAATGCACCATGTCACAAAGCTTGAATCATTTCAAATTGGTTTCTTGAACATGACAATGAGTTCACTGTACTAAAATGGCCCCCACAGTCACCAGATCTCAACCCAATAGAGCATCTTTGGGATGTGGTGGAACGGGAGCTTCGTGCCCTGGATGTGCATCCCACAAATCTCCATCAACTGCAAGATGCTATCCTATCAATATGGGCCAACATTTCTAAAGAATGCTTTCAGCACCTTGTTGAATCAATGCCATGTAGAATTAAGGCAGTTCTGAAGGCGAAAGGGGGTCAAACACAGTATTAGTATGGTGTTCCTAATAATCCTTTAGGTGAGTGTATCTGCTTAAATAGAAATTTATCTCCTTTACACGCAGGCGCAGAATGCGCGTGCTAGTTTACAGTCGCCTGTAGTCCTTTTGGTGTGTTCAGGTGCTGTTTTTTTTCCCGAACGTGAGGCGACAGCATAGTCGGTTTTCATCAGCGCTAGTTCTTTGATGCCGGTTTGGTGTGTCCCTACCTTAATACATATGTACATGTACCGCAATTAAAACTAAAAATAGTGCAAACCGAACTCACTTTATCATTTACCCCCATCCCTCCCTAAGTACTTGAGCTATCAAAGTGCACATCCTTTTTTCTTGTAGTCATGTAAACACTCATATTAGTCTGATACAGTTCTTTGATGTTTGCTTTCTCACAGCATTGATAACATACCAAATCAGCTGTTCATTAACCTCACTGACCTGCTGTACCTGGACCTCAGTGACAATAATTTGGACAGTCTGCCTCCTCAGATGAGACGCTTGGTCCATTTGCAGACCCTGATACTCAATAATAATCCGCTTATGCACGCACAGCTGAGGTAAGGGTAGTTTTTATGGTTTAATTTCCGTCTATGCAATTGGTACACTGCCATATAGGAGGAAGGCTGCATTCATTTCAGATTACATCATTGTGTTATCAGCATTGCCTCTGATAAACTCTGGCTCAAATCTGTGTCATTGTATGTGTAACAGGCAGTTACCTGCTATGGTAGCTCTTCAGACCCTCCATTTAAGGAACACACAGCGTACTCAAAATAATATGCCCACGAGTCTGGAAGGCCTCACTAATCTAGCAGGTAGAGATCTAGCGGTGTTACTGCTCTCTGTAAAATAACCATCAGCATCTCTAATTGCTGTTGTTCCTCGTGTAATGAATCTTTTGTGCATTTGTGTAGACGTGGACCTGTCCTGCAATGATCTGACTCGGGTACCAGAATGCTTGTATTCGCTGGCTAATCTCAAACGGTTAAATCTGAGCAGCAATCAGATATCTGAACTGTCACTGTGTATAGATCAGTGGACCAAACTCGAGACACTCAACCTTTCTAGGAATCAGCTCACATCTCTGCCTGTAAGTCCATCATTGCCAAATAAAGTAAAATAGAGGAACTTATCAGTTATCAGAAGTTGTTTGGCTTTTAAAAGTGCTTTTGCGCATGAGCTGATACTTCATCACATTAATAATGTTGTTGTTTAGCTTACAGGGATATATTTGATATTTGCTTGCCACTAATCCTGTATCTTGTTTTTCCCTGTTTGATGTGATGTGCAGTCTGCCATTTGCAAGCTGTCCAAGCTGAAGAAGCTGTATGTGAACTCAAATAAAATAGATTTTGATGGGCTTCCATCTGGTGTGGGAAAATTGTCCAACCTGGTTGAGTTTATGGCAGCAAATAATAATTTGGAGCTTGTTCCAGAGGGGCTGTGCAGGTGAGAACTGACAGTGATTATTGGTGGTTAGATATAATTATAAAACCAACGTATATCCTATTGATAATGGTAATATGTGGCTTTTTGATTTTGCTCAGGTGTGGAAAGTTGAAGAAGCTGGTCTTGAACAAGAACCGGCTTGTGACATTACCAGAGGCCATCCATTTCCTCACTGACCTGGAGGTAAGAACTCGTTAATGAAAAAAATATCTTCAAAAATATCCTGAAATGTATCACAGTTTCTACAAAAATATTAAGCTACTGATTTCAACATTGATTAAAAATTATAAATGTTTCTTGAGCAGCAAATCATCATATTAGAATGATTTCTGAAGGATCATGTGACACTGAAGACTGGAGTAATGATGCTGAAAATTCAGCTTTACCCTCACAGGAATAAATTACATTTAAAAAATATTAAAATAGAAAACTGCTATTTTGAATTTACAGGTTATTTGCTGAGCTGAATATACTGTTTACTGTGTAATTTAATTTTTGATCAAATTCGTGTAGCCCTGAGAGACTTTTCAAATCCATAGTCTTTTGAATATGTTAAACCAGTTAATAAATGCTGATTTAAAGTTGTCTTTGTGACGTTGATGTTTTAGGTTTTGGATGTTCGTGAGAATACAAATCTAGTTATGCCCCCTAAACCAGTGGACAGGACAGCTGAGTGGTACAACATAGACTTCTCATTGCAGAACCAGCTGCGATTGGCTGGTGCATCTCCAGCCACTGTTGCAGCAGCTGGTGGAGGTACAATATGCTTTTCTCTAGGAATTATGTTATTGTAATTATGAGCTATCACAAACTAACCCTTTTTGGCTCAAGATACTGAGTTTGAAGTAACAACTGAAAATTTGACTGTAGTGCATCTCAAAGTGCAGCATGATCTTTGTGTGTTATACAGGAAATAGCCCAAGAGACCATATGGCCAGGAAGATGAGGCTAAGGAGACGCAAGGACTCTGCCCAGGATGATCAGGCTAAACAGGTGCTGAAGGGAATGTCAGACGTGGCTCAGGAGAAGAACAAATCCATTGAGGTGAGGGAACAGCAGAACTAATAATGATGGAACCATTATATTGGTACATGTCCAAACATGCCTCTTCCTGGTCTTCACATGCCTCTTGATCTTTTAGGAGAATGGAGACATGAAATACTCTGACCTGAAAACCAAACGCTGGGACAAGAACCTGGAGAAACCTCAGCTAGATTACTCTGAGTTCTTCTTGGAGGATGTGGGGCAGATCCCTGGTGTTACGATTTGGCAGATAGAAAACTTTGTACCTATGCAGGTGGACGAGGCCTTCCATGGGAAGTTCTATGAGGCAGACTGTTACATTATTCTCAAGGTCAGCCCTGTAAAACAAATTCTAATGATCATCATGTTTATTAAATGTACTATAGTTTAAATATCATTTCTTTAATTTATAAGATCTGCTCCCAGTCTGCATTCCCTCTTTCAATGAATGCTTTGTAATGCACTTTTACAGACGTTCTTAGATGACAACGGAGCCCTGAACTGGCATATCTATTACTGGATCGGGCAGGAAGCTACGCTTGATAAGAAAGCCGGCTCTGCTATCCATGCAGTCAATCTCCGTAATTATTTGGGTGCTGAGTGCAGGACAATCCGAGAGGAGATGGGAGATGAGAGTGAAGAATTCACTGCGGTCGGTAAAACAAATGCCATTCCCTGCACAAAATGATGTAATGCTGCATTATACGCATATGCTTAGCTCTGTTTTTCTGCACTGTGTTTTAGGTGTTCGACAATGAGATCTCTTACATTGAGGGTGGAACTTCTAGTGGATTTTTCACAGTAGAGGATACGCAATACCCAACCAGGTGCCCCGCCAAAACAACACCCAGGACCGCCTCTCCAGCTCACCCCTGATCTGACTCACACTAATCCTGTTTGTTTTGTGTTTTGGGCAGGTTGTACAGGGTTTATGGGAAAAAGAACATCCGATTAGAATCTGTGCCTCTGAAAGCATCCTCACTCGACCCACGGTGAGTTTCATGTGCCATTCACATGTATGTTAATGGGATTGACTCAGATAGTGATACTTTTTTTTTTTTTTCTTCTCTTTCTCTTTAAGATTTGTCTTTTTGTTGGACACTGGTCTTGAATTATTTATTTGGAGAGGAAGCAATGCAACACTTGGTGGTACTACAAAAGCAAGGTAATATGAAAACAATTAAGCTGTTTTTTCTCTGTCTATTTGTTCAGCTTTGTAATAGTCCCCATGGTATTTACAGGTTATTTGCTGAAAAGATTAACAAAAATGAGCGAAAAAGCAAAGCAGAGATTACGACTTTGATGCAAAATCATGAACCTCCGGAATTCTGGGAAGTTCTTGGGGGACAGCCAGAGGAAATCAAGAAACATGTCCCAGATGACTTCACTCCTGTCCGACCCAAGCTCTATAAGGTCAGGGAATGGTCTATGGTTTGTAGTGCATTCCTTTCTAAAACCACCACGTCTAAAATATTTAGGACTTTCTTGTTCTGTTAGGTTGGCTTGGGCTTGGGATACCTTGAACTTCCTCAGATCAACTACAAACTGTCTGTGGAGCACAAGGACAAGCTCAAACTAGATGTGGTTCCAGAGCACAGACTGGTAATATAGTGTTTAGACTGTTGTGATGTCATTTCCATAATGATTGTAGCAGCAAAAAATTCTAGGATCATTCAAAAGTTTGTAATCATCCCTGAATACACTTAACTGGTGGAATATTTTCTTGTTATAGGTGCAAGGTCTTTTAGATACTAAAGGTGTCTACATCTTAGATTGCTGGTCTGATGTCTTCATTTGGATTGGCCGTAAGTCCCCACGTCTTGTGAGGGCAGCTGCTTTGAAACTGGGCCAAGAGGTGTGCAGTATGCTTCATCGGCCAAAACACGCTGTGGTCATCCGTAATCTGGAGGGCACAGAGTGCCAGGTAAAATGGACAAAATAAGAGATAATAAGAAAACCATTTGGCCTTTATTTAAAGTTATTCTATTAAATAACACAACATTCTCTGTTCTAATTCCATGTTGCGCTCAACAGGTCTTCAAATCCAAGTTCAAGAATTGGGATGACGTGTTGAAGGTGGATTATACCAGGAACGCAGAGAGTGTGAAACAAAATGAGGGCTTGTCTGGAAAGGTGAAGAAGGATGCAGAGCAGAAAGACCAGATGAAAGCTGACCTAACGGCTTTGTTCCTGCCTAGACAGCCAGCCATGCCACTCACAGAGGTGAGACCTGAATTAACAGCTCATTAATGCCAACTTTTCAGTTTTAAGATGTTCTGTCAAAATTCTGTCTTAATTCATTGTGTCTTTTGTGTGTTTGTTGTAAATCTGACAGGCAGAGCAGATGATGGAGGAATGGAATGAGGATTTGGATGGCATGGAGGGCTTCGTTCTGGAGGGGAAGAAGTTTGCTCGTTTACCAGAGGAGGAGTTCGGTCACTTTCACACTCAGGATTGCTACGTATTTCTCTGCAGGTTGGTCAGGCGGCTTCACTAAAATTAACTGCAAAAATTGCAGCCAGGTTGCGACGTCACTCAATTCTCAGATGGACAGAATTCTGATAAACTAGGTGAAATCTTTAGACAAAAAAAGACACATCATTTCTATTAAATTTCATCCTCAGTGCTCTGTATCCATTTACTGAATTGTTCTAACTAATAATCACTGTTTATTATTAGTAACTAAAATAACTGTTACTGTCTTAGATACTTATAACTTTCATCTTTTATTGAAATGATGGGATATTTGCATCTGCCTCAGGTACTGGGTGCCAGTGGAATATGAGGATGATCAGGAGAAAGGCAAAGAGAAAGGAGAAGAGGGAGACGATGAGGACAAACAGCCTGAGGAAGACTTCCAGTGTGTGGTTTACTTCTGGCAGGGCCGTGAGGCCTCCAACATGGGCTGGCTGACCTTCACTTTCAGCCTGCAGAAGAAGTTTGAGAGCTTGTTCCCAGGCAAACTGGAGGTACTGCATGCTAACATAATTAATTAAATGGATCCATTATGAAATGGATCTTATATTTCATTTTCATTGTGTTGTAGTGACTCTTATTGCCTTGACTTCATATCGTCAGTGTCTGGTGGCAAACCTCATATCTCCAAAAACGCTGCTTTTCAGGAAATGGAAAAACACTGTATTTTATAAATAATTAAATACGCGTTGTCAAAGTTGATATTGTGGCTTTATATATGGTCAGACACTTGCATGTCATAATATTAACTGAACTTATTAACTTGACCAAAATCAAGCTCTAATTTCAGACATGCATGTCATTAGAAAGGCCGCATCTGAGGAAACTTTCACATAAGTCATGGCATGAATAGACTTTTATTTTAAGGAGACATCATATCTCATGTATATTTCAGGTTGTGAGGATGACCCAGCAACAGGAGAATCTCAAGTTCTTGTCACACTTCAAGAGAAAGTTCATCATCCACAAAGGCAAGAGGAAGCTAAAAGTGGACAGTGTGCAGCCAAGCTTATACCACATCAGGACAAATGGTAGTGCGCTATGCACCAGGTAACTATATAATGTTATGTACAGGTAGTATTTCATCAACTATATCTAAAAGCAAAGAAATGTACATGTGTGGTGTTTCTGTTGTGTTTTTAGAACTATTCAAATAGCCACAGATTCCAGTAACCTCAACTCTGAATTCTGCTTCATATTGAAGGTAAACTGGCATTTGATGTACTTTATACAATACAAGTTCATGTATTATAAAGCATCAAATAATAATAAAGAAATCAAGATTAATATTTGCAGTGGTTTATAAATGGTTAATAACTCAAATGTTATTTGTGTAGGTGCCATTTGAAAGTACAGACAACCAGGGAATAGTGTACACGTGGGTGGGCCGAGCCGCAGACCCTGATGAAGCTAAACTGGCAGAGGACATCATGAACACCATGTTTGATGACACTTACAGCAAACAGGTTCATTCCAGCTATGGAAATTAAAAACAAGTTCACTACATCTTGATGATTTTTTCTTTAAACAAATTTTTCTGTTTTTTTTCCCCTTTCTTCAGGTTATAAATGAAGGAGAAGAGCCAGAAAATTTCTTCTGGGTTGGCATTGGCTCTCAGAAGCCATACGATGAAGATGCAGAGTACATGAAATACGCTAGACTGTTTAGGTAAGCATTTAATTTCAGAAAAGTTATTTAAATATACTACCATTCAAAAGTTTGGGATCAGGGTTTTTTTTTTTTTTTTAAAGAAATAAATTTTATTTAGCAAGGACGCATTAAATTGATCAAAAGTGACAGTAAAGACATTTATAAAATTACACAATATATTTTTATTTCAAATAAATGTTCTGTTCATCATAAAATCCTGGAAAAAAAATGTATCACGGTTTCCACCAAAATATTGATACATTGATAATAATAAATGTTTCTTGAGCAGCAAATCATCATATTAGAATGATTTCTGAAGGATCATGTGACACTGAAGACTGGAGAAATGATGCTGAAAATTCAGCTTTACCCTCACAGGAATAAATTACATTGATATATTAAAATAGAAAACTTATTTTAAATTGTAATATTTCCCAATTTTACTGTTTTTTTTATACTGACCCTAAACTTTTCAACAGTTATGTTTTTATTTATTTTGCATTACATTTACCATATTTTTTGAGGTAATAATAGATTTCATCTCTGATCTTAGGTGCTCAAATGAAAAGGGTTACTTTGCTGTATCAGAGAAGTGCTCAGACTTCTGTCAAGATGACCTGGCTGATGATGACATCATGCTTCTGGACAATGGGAAAGAGGTAGAGCTTCATGCTTGCAGCCAAACAAATTATCTGGGCAGCCATTCATTCATTCCATTCATTCATTATTTTTGCTGAGTTGTCTCACTAAGAAATTGTTTAGTGAAATTTTATCAGAAAAGATTTTAGAATTTTTATCATATGTTAATGTAAAACTTTTTTTTTTTGTAACTTTTTGTTGTGAAGATAGCTGACATGGCATTAAAAAACATATTACTACTACTACTGCTATTTTGCTGAGTTGTTTGTTTGCTTGTTTCACAGGTTTACATGTGGGTCGGCACACAGACAAGCCAGGTGGAGATTAAACTGAGCTTGAAGGCTTGTCAGGTCAGTGATAAATTGAATGGAAGTTTTATTGTACACCAGAGGCCAGTTGCATGAACATAGCCATTATGTTAAGACAGTGTCTGAAGAGCTAGCACAAACAACTAGCAGTCAGTTAGGAGTAATCAGTCTTACTTTTCGGTATCAAATTAGACCAATCTATGTTTTTATGTACCTGATTAAAAAAAGTTATGTGCAGTCGTAACGAAATTTGATGACTAACTTGTAAGACTAGTCTTAGCAGTTTATGCAACCGGCCCTACCACTAGTTTATTGTACACCAGCACTAGTTTTTTATCATTGCACAGACACACACACCTGTGTGTGCCTTTCCCGTGCCTGCTTAACATTTGTGTCGCCCTTCGATCAGGTCTATATTCAACACATGAGGTCCAAGGATGCTGAGCACCCGAGAAAACTGCGCCTGGTGCGCAAGGGCAATGAGCCTCACTGTTTTACCCGTTGTTTCCACGCATGGAGCGCCTTCAAGACCGCACCTGCATAAATCAGACTCTGTCTGAATACAGTATGAGCATTAGGGTTCAGAAAACCACACCACTCTCAACAGACCTTCCATTATTATTGTGCACTGCATCACTCTCTTTAAAAAAACTCACATATATATTTGCTAATTGAAGCTATATTACTGAATTTTATATTTGTGTAGATTTAAAATCAGAGAAAGAGTCTAAATGATACAGCACTTAGGCAAGCGTTAAGAGATCAAATGCTGTATTCCTTAAGGGATGGTTTTTAGAAGAACATATCTGTTGAGGGAGTCTACTTTTGTTTTTAACCATCTGGCTGCACAAATATTGTGAATTGTCTGTTTACTTTTTCTAAATTCTGCAGCAGTTATTTTAAAGACGACTCTTTATATCATTTGTTTAGGGTACACTTTTCATGTTTTATTCAGTAGATGCACACATATACTGCCAAGTCTTTCAGTTATTGAAAGGACAACACTCATGTCTGTTTCAGATCTCACCTAAACGAAATGCTGATTTGGTGCCTCACACCAGGTTTTTGGTATTGTTTGCTTTTGAATGTTTCATTCCATCAGCTTGACATGTTTTACTGCTTTCCTTTGGGATGTATACTCTGATGCCAATGCGGATGGAATAATGAATTGCACAGTTTATGTGGGATGTTATTTCATTTATTACGTGTCAGAATGAGAATTTGTTTTTACGCCCTTAAACTGCCCAGTACATCCATACTAATGCAGCAGTTAACTGGGTTGAACCCAGCGATTTTATCTGTGATTGCTTTGACTGGCAATCTAGAGCTATTGGTGCAACCGTGCTACTGCGATTTGGTCTTTACATATCGAGGCTGTTTTAGCTATTTGGCTGACACCATTTCATCAGTCACAGATTGTGCTTTTTTTTTTTTTTAAAGAAAAAAAGAAAGAAAAAGGTTATGGTCCTATGTACGGACCACTTTTTTCTAATTTTGAATGTTTGTTGAACTTGGACAGGGAAATTTGTTTAGCCAAGGAAATAAATATTCTTATTTTAATTATGCTAATCAAATTTATGGCTGTCATAAAAGGGATTGGTAGAGGTAAAATACATTTTTCCAATTGATGGTGAGTTGCCCTATTTTGTTTCTTGTCACTGCAGCTTTGTTGTCTGCATATATACATGTATTTCTATGTGTACAAATATTTTCTGCCTCTGATTTCACTTGCAAATGCTCTATTTATGTATTTTGTATTGAATAAAGTTTCATCGCACATCTGTATATCTCTTGAGTATTTGTCATTGTATGCATAACTGTATGGTCATTTTCACTAATACTGACAGTTGAATGAATGTTAAGTGTGTTAAAAAATGTTAAAAAAAAAAAATGTATGATTGTGCACATTTGTTTTATGAGCAGAAATTGGCACAAAGACCAAGTTAAATTGATGTTATTGTAAATGTGTAATACATTTGAGTTAAATCATATTATTGATATATGATATAAAATTCTTATAATTATTAAATTAAATGTTCATTTTAGTAATAATTTAAAGCATATTAATATAATTAGAATATTACTTTTAATTTATTTTACGCAAGGAATGCGGTATAAAAGTCCGGTGTGTCATAATAAAAGCTCTTCCTGTCTACGGCGAGCAGATCAGTCCCCATAATGCACTGCTCTGCTGAACGATTACGCACTCAGGAGCGCGCTTCACCCGGCCTCACTGCCCGTGCCCGTACTCGTACTGTCGTTTACAACGAGCCATCCAAATCCATACGGATTATACCGAGAAAACTACAGCACACACAGCCAGTGCCTTCTAACAGTATGGAATCCACCACTAAGAAAGACACGGAGAGCACATGTGTGCTGTGCTGCCAGGACATCGACATGTTCGCGGTGGGGAAGTGCGATCACCCGGTGTGTTACCGCTGCTCCACCAAGATGCGGGTGCTGTGCGAGCAGAAGTACTGCGCCGTCTGCCGGGAACAGCTCGACAAGGTGCCGCCGCCGCCTCTCCTCCTCCAGCAGCGCGAGCACAGGCCTCGGTTGCTGCTCTACACAACATATACACGAAAACACGACCTCACCACTCCCATCACACTAGCTAGCATGTCGGTTTATAATGGCAGCGGTTGTGTTTGTCAGGTCGAGATGACCCGAAAAAGGTTTAGTTCAGTTTTGTCATCTTTCAGAAGTGAACTAGATGTAGTTGTTTGAGTAATTGTTACGAAATCTGTTCTTGCTTGTAGTTAAACTTGGAAACTTGATTTCAGTTTAGATGTTAGCAGATTTAGCATAGCAGTGGTGATTTATTGCCTGTTTCCCTTGACAACAAGTTGACTTTTTTTGCTTCGTCCTTCACAGTGTAGTTTACTTCACGTTTGTTATCAAAACATATATATGACAGCTGTGAAAACATTAGGAAAAAAGTTAAGTTTGTTTTTTAATACACATGATTTTGGGACAGCTCGGCTGAATTGTGCTATTATGTAATCAGCTTCAGATAACTCCCGTTAGAAACTACTAGACGTGTAGTTTCTCTGACAGGCTGTCAAAGAGTGACGTCATGTCGACGGTGAGTTACTCGCGTGTCAATCCAGAGTGCACGAGGCTCTAAAGTGCCTGTTAAGCACGAGTTACATTAATCAGCAAGTCTGACATTTGATATACGATTCTGCTTGTAGTCTGCTTTGCTTGATTGACAACGTTGTTCATGTTGTTTAAGTAAGCCTTTCATTTTTTTCCCCCTCTCCTGTCCTGTAATCAATAATGTGATTTTATTATTTTTCTTAATATCCCAGGTGGTCTTCATAAAGAAAATTGAACCGTTTGCCGCTCTGAAAATTCATCAGTATCAGTGTGAGAAGAAATATGACATCTATTTTGGAGATGGGAAGATCTATGCACAGTTCAGGTGTTCATTTTACTTTCTTTTTTTTTCACAGCAGAGATGCTAAATTGTCTTAATAGCCTTTAGCCTTTTAACAATATTTAATATATATTGTATTTGCTCAGAAATCACAGAAACTGTCATTTCAACCAAAAAAATCATTGTTGCCAAGCGTATTCAAAATGTTTAACATAAAACTAAATTAAATAGTTAAAAAAAATCAAGCCATGTTTCCCACTTGGTTTCACTGAAGAATCACAAGGAAACATATTTAAAATTTTTCTTATATGCACCACTGTATGTATTGTATTAGAACAATAATTTAACAACACAAAGTAATAAACTGCAATATTTACCTACATACATTTTTTTACTAAAACTTCTTAATATATATAAAAAATGGCACATTAAGACATTTGTTACACTAAAGTGTCCGTGTTACATTATACATTTAAGTACTGGGTAATAATAATTAACTACATGTACTTACTATAGGGTTAGGATTAGGGTTTGGTTTAGGGTTAGTTGCATGCAATTATGCATAATGTATAGTTATTACTACAGTAAGTATATGTAACGTGTAACAAGGACACTGTAAAATAAAGTGCTAAGGCCGTTTACACCAAGGGCGATAACTATAAAGATAACGATAAAGATATTGTTCTAAAAATCGTTCTCAATATTAAAGAATAACAGAGTTCACACCACATCTATATTGATAATTGCACAGAGAAACGATATCATTGGAATCACTTTCAGAATGATTTTATCCAGCTGATAAACGATAAAAACATTGACAGCCAATCAGAATCCATCTTGCTGTAACAAGCTCAAGAACATAAAACTGCAGACAAGCACATGCTTAGAATAAACAACGATATCGTCCGCTGGTGTGGAAGTTGATATAGTTATCTTTATAGTTATCGTTCTTGGTGTGAACAGGCTTTTACCAAGACATTTTGAGATTTTAAGTTGAATCAGAGTTTTGAATCAACTCAATGGAAGAGTGTTAACATATTCACAAAAATGAATCGGTTACCAACGCTGACGCAATCTTTAGGCAATTTACTAGTACCAAATAAAAAGTGCATTTAGGCCACAATATTTGAATTCTGTATTGCCAGCAAAACCATCGCCCCGCCCTATTTTCTACCTTAATATCAACAATATTTGATGATGTTTGTTACTTACAAGCTGTTTTTATCTTTTACAACAAATGCAGGAAGATTTTGTTACATGAATGTCCACATTGCCCAGAACCAAAAGTGTTCTCCAAATTTGAAGAATTAGAGCAACATATGCGGAAACAACATGAGCTCTTCTGCTGCAAGTTATGTGCTAAGCATCTAAAGGTAGTGTATTACATCTTCATTTATTATAGATTATTTTTTTGATTTTTTTGCAAGCTCCTCATTCGTACAATGAATGGTTTGCTCAACTGTGTACAGATATTCTCTTACGAGCGGAAGTGGTACAATCGAAAAGACCTGGCTCGCCATCGAACGCAAGGGGACCCGGATGACACCTCGCATCGTGGGCATCCGCTTTGTAAATTCTGTGATGATCGATACCTGGACAATGATGAGCTACTGAAGCACCTGCGAAGAGATCATTACTTCTGCCATTTCTGTGATGCAGATGGAGCTCAGGAGTATTACAGGTAGAAGACCAGTTCCTGTTCACTTTTTTCTTTTTTACTTATATTAACATTTTTTTCCAGAAGTAGCTCACAGTAGCTATGTTTACATGCACTCAAATAATGGCTCATTTGGACTGAAAAGCCTTCATGTAAACACTTTAGTCAATCCAATTGAGCTTGATACGACCAACAGTAAAAAAAAATTAAGCATGTAAACATTTGATTCCGACTAATTTCTCAGTCAGATTAAAAAATACCTTGCGCACACGTGCAGTGCCATTATGCGTATGTTTAGATGTTTTATGTCATGCGAACGTGTGTATTTTTAGGTCTCATCAAGTATTACATACTAAATAATGGATGAGACGGAACTAAATATTTGCTGAAATCAGATTGGATTCATTCCGATTGACGAAAAGTAGTGCATGTAAACATACTGATTGTCAGCTGAGCTACAGAATCATTATATCGTAATTTAAATGACATTTTTGTCCTACAGTGACTACCAGTACCTCAGCGAGCACTTCAGAGAGAGCCATTATCTCTGCGAGGAGGGGCGCTGCAGTACAGAGCAGTTCACTCACGCTTTCCGCACAGAGATTGACTATAAGGCTCACAAAGCTGCTGCCCACAGCAAAAGCCGGGCAGAGGCCCGGCAGAATCGCCAAATCGACATTCAGTTCAACTATGCACCCAGACAGCAACGAAGAAACGACGGTAAAGCAGAATTTGCTATCTTTGTGAGTTGGATCTGGTTATTCAGGGGCCGCATGCCTTAAACTCATTTGAATGGCTTTTTTAAGGTCTGGTAGTTGGTGGCGATGACTATGAGGAAGCGGATCGCTTCAACAGACAGGGTAGACCAGGAAGAGGACGAGGCCCAGGAGGACAGCAGAATGTCAGGAGCTGGAGATATATTAGGTAGGTCCACATCAGTGATGCATTCTAACACATAAGAGCGCTTATGGAAGACTGAGAGATTTGTTGTCTGCAGAGAGGAAGAGGACCGAGAGATGGCCGCTGCTTTGCGAGCTTCAATGGCCAGCCGACAAGAAGAGAGAAGCCATGTGCAAGACAGAAACAGCCAGAAGCCACGCAAAGAAGAAAAGATTGAGCCAGATGAAATGAGAAACAACCGAGGCTCAGCGAAGCCGGCGAATGAAATGCAAGGTATGAGAATTGAAAATATGGTAAATTGTTGTATTGGAATTTTTTTTTTTTTCTTTTTCTTCTTTTTCTTCAAAAGTGGATGACACTGTATGTTTACCTATATTTCAGCTCGATCAATTAAGAGTAATGCCTCTTTGGCTGGTCAGGACTTCCCAGTTTTAGGGGCAGCTGCACCCCCAGCCCCTATTCAAAGGTATGCCTGTCTTGTTTTTAGAAGTATTTGTCACGTTTATGTATTTTTCCATATAGGAATGTTAATTTGCTTTTTTTTTTAATTAGTAGTGCTTGCATTTTTTTGTCCAGATCTATTCATTTATTCAAATTCACATTCAGTGACTTTAATACACTACTTTCTATGATGCTTTTAATGCCTAAGTTAAAATTGATGTTGCTGGGGCATTGTCAAAAATGATGTGCTGATACAACTGTCCTGAAATCAGTGTTATTACTTTTAAAACTAAAGCTAAAATTATTATAAATAATTTATAGTATTTGAAATAAAGTGAAAATAAAATATAGAAATTACATGAAAAAAATTAAACAAACAATTCAAAGTTAGGAATATTGCTTGGCAACTAACTGAAATAAAATACGTTTAAGTTAAAGTACTAAAATTACTAAAACTGAAATGAAAATAAATTAAAGCTAGATAGAAATATTATTAAAAAATAATAATAAAAATGACAAATTACTAAAACGTGAACTAAAATTATATAAATAAAATATTACTAAATAATATAATTGCATATAAATAATATTAAACTAGCACTACCTGAATTCATAATGAAAGGAATTCTTGAAAACAAAATCTTAGTTTTTTTTTTTTTTTTTTTTTTTTTTGGCATAATCGTTTATTATTATTGCATTAAAATACTTTAAAAATACCTTTGTTTTGTTTGGCTATTTTGGCATAATCTTTTAATATTATTTCTTTGAAAAAGAAAAATATTTTAATAGAACTGCTTTTGTCATATGGTGCAAGCAACATGCAAAAAATGCAGGAAAAACTAAACAAAAGAGGGAATGATGTCAAAGAGAGGACCCAAGCCATTTCTACTAGCCAGAATATCACTTAGAGATTTAGGAGTGGGCACTTAGAACTAGCAAAAGCAAGAAACACTCTAGCATCATTGTGGCGAGTTTTGCATGGACAAGCACCACTTAATCTAGTATTATACATTGAGTTTAAAGGGATAGTTCATCCAAAAATTGTAATTGTCATCATTTACTTACCCTCAAGTCGTTCCAAATCTGTATGAGTTTTTTTCCTCTGTTGAACACAAAAGAAGATATTTTAAAGAAAGTTTGTAATCAAACAGTTGACTGTAGCCATTGACTTCCATAGTATTTATTTTTCCTATTCTAGAAGTCAATGGCTACCGTCAACTGTTTGATTACAAACTTTCTTTAAAATATCTTCTATTGTGTTCAACAGAGGAAAAAACTCCTACAGATTTGGAACAACTTGAGGGTAAGTAAATGATGACAATTAAAATTTTTGGATGAATTATCCCTTTAATTTAAACGGATCAGCAATTAACAATGTCATGTCTCCCTATCGTTACAGCACTATCAAACCAACTTCTGTCTCCCTGAAGGAAGATGATTTTCCAAGTTTGTCTGGATCAGTAGTTTCCTCTCCAATGACACCTGCATATACGAATCAACCCAAGAAACATTCATCCTTCCAGGAGGAGGACTTCCCTGCACTGGTCTCCAAGATCAAACCACTGAAGCCCCAGTCGAACACAACGTCAGCCTGGTCTCAAGCTGGAAGCAAACCTGTGGTGGTTCCCAATAAACCTGTGGTTCTGCCCACCAAAACAGCCCATGTGGTCTCTTCATCCATACTGTCCGCTAGTGACCCGCCCCCCAGTGGGAGTGTGCCTCAGCCTCTCACTGCCTCCTCTTCTCGCCGCAAAAAGAAGCTCACCTCTGCTGAAACCCACAAAGCTCCACCTAAAGTGAAATGTCCGTCCTCATCTGACGATGAGGACCCCCAGAGCGGTAAAACAGCCCAGGAGATCCGAACGGTACCAACTATGCTTGATATTTCCACTTTGCTGACGATGAAAGGTGGCCCATCTCAGCCCAACCCCAAAGCAAGTAAGAAGAAGAAGCCAGCGACGACTTCATCTCTGGGTTCTCCCTCGCACACTCCGGAGTCCGTGTCTAAAATGGCTCACAAAGAGAACGTTCCTGAGATGAAGCCACCAGATACCAGTCTCGCCAAAGCTCTTGCGGTGCCCAAAATAAACTCATTTATAAATGGACTTGCGGAGAAGCCAGCAGAAGCACTGTCCCGTACATCATTTCCTGAAAATATTCCTTCCCCTTTAAAGCAGCCAGCACCTGACCAATCCCCTCCTTCCAAGGAAGAGGAATTCCCAGCTCTTATCTCCAAAAAACCTCCACCTGGTAAGAGGGTTTCTTTCTTAAAAGAGGCAATGGCCAAAATGACATTGCTTATATGTAGGACTGCATGATATATCGAAATAAAATCAATATCACAATATGGCTTAGTGCAGTTGTCAAATCTCACAGGCTGCAATTTGCTACTGTTTTGAGTGAAGCACGTAATTTGCGACAACCCGTCAAAATAAAAGTTTGATTAAAAAAAAGCACTGTTTTAATACCATCTGAAAATTAAAGGGGTACATCACCGCTGGAAAGATGAATGTGTATTTAAATTGGGTCATTTATGTAGTAGAAATGTGAAATTATTTTAGAAGTTGGTGCCTTCCAGAAAATGTATTTTTGGCTCATATGGATGAAAGAAAACAACTCCCAGAATGCACTTGCTTTGCTGCTCTACGAGGCCACTCCCAAGCCACGCCTACCGGTTACATCACTTGCCCACCGCGGCACCGCCCCACGGTCGTTTTCATTTTTATAGTAATAAAATCATTTAGTTCAGTTAGAGAACAGACACTGCAATTAAAAACTGAACGTGTCTGCTCAATACAGCACGAGCCGAATGAGAGTCGCAGCACAAACGCAGCAGGAGTCAGATTTCATTCATCACGAGAGCAAACAGCTGACAGACAAGATGAATGCGGAAAATTTGGTTTCAAAGCGAAATGCGCCTTTTTAAGTGAGTTTTCATTGTACCGTTTTGTTGTTGTTTTTCATTAAGAATAATAGGCTAATGAACCCACAATTCAAGCAACCCGCCCCCTGTGTGTTCTGTGAGTGAGATCCCACCCTCTATGGGCGTGGGTTGAAAACATGTGGAACTAGCTCCTACTACTGGCTGTAGTCTCTAGCCTCTGGCCAAAAAAGCCTCCGATGACGCTAAATGACGATTTTTGCGTCATCAGAGGTTTTTTTTCCAGACAAAAAAAATACAGAAATCTCTCGTCTCAGGGGGACAAGAGGGAGGGAAGCATGGTCATTCGAATATACTACCGTGTTTCTACTGATACGAAGCTTAATGCTAATCGGTGAAGTAACCCTTTAAGTAATTAAGATTAAGAATTGTAATTTTACAGTAAAACGATTTTCTTCTTTTTTACAGCACATTAGTATTACAATATATTTCTTATTTTGTTTGATATATATTTAATAATAGTCACAATAAAATTTATATATATTTATTATTAGTGCTGTCAAAATTTGCACATTAACGCAGTATCCGTTTTTATTTCTGTCATCCTTTGGCTAGCATTACAATCAGGGTTTGAAATTAACTTTTTCACTTACCGGCCAATTTGGCTACTAAATTAAGTTACCGGCCACTCAGAACTTCTACTAGCCAAAAAGAAGGGGGGAAAAAAGGTAACACTTTATATATATATATATATATATAAAATTTGTATTTCATACATTCATTTCTTATTCAAACAAAATCCTGTCATCCAGCCATCTCCTTCCTTCCTCTTTCATCCTTATCACCAAAAATGTATTTTAGGTGGACAGATCAATACAGTACAAAGAACAACAAACACCACACAGAACAAAACAAACCTGTGGTCTCAGGATAAACCAGGGTCTGCTTCGTTGCTTGGCTTTTTTCACTGGGGTTAGTTACCCCAGGTATCGCCACATTATTATGTTTTTTTTTTTTTTTTTTTGATAGTTACCCGCCAAAATTTTTACCCGCATTTGGCATTTTGGCGGGTGTTAATTTCAAACCCTGGTTACAATATATGATTACGCTCTTATTCATGCAAATGCTTTTAAACCATTCAAGCGCGATAAGACAAAAGAGAAGGCAGTGCAGTACTGGCACAGAGCGTCTGGCAATTATCTCCTGTCTGTGTGACACAGACACACACTCATGCGCATAGAAATCTGCTTCCGACAGCGCTTGAACGGACAAAAACACACAAAATTATGCCAAAATGACCGTTTTGTCGAGTACCCTCGCAAGCACAGTTAAATTCGTTAAATGAAGTCTTAAATGAACGTAAAGAGTTGTGAGAAAATAGGATGCGTCATGTGCGTCAGCTTAAAGTGACAGCAGCCTATTAAGCCCGCTGCAGTGACGTCTGTCATTAGTGTTAATCAAAGAGCAAAAGAAAATCAAGGTCCAAGGGCCGGGACTCAAAATCGGGTCGCCCGCAGCACAACTGCACTACATGTCGGAGTGCTGCCCACGAGGCCACCAAAATTTTTTGAGTTTTCCCAAATCATTTAGGATTTTGCTCTTAAAGTGTAAAAAGTATTTTTTCTCTTTTTTTTTTTTTTTTTTTTGTGTATTTTCTATGCAGATGCACTACCTAACAAAATCACCCCAATCATTCTTGAATGGTTAACTCTTTCCAAATAGAGCCATTCAAGTCATCTGGCGAAACTCCCTGTGTTTTTTCATATCACAATATATATATATAGCAGAAAAACAAAATATTGCATTGTCAGTTTTTTGCAGCCCTTCTCATAAGTGCTTCCTTGTGTTTCGTAGGCTTTAAAAGTGCATTTCCGTTGAAGAGCACTCAGAGTGCACTGCCTCCTCCTCCTCCTGGCCTCGGGCTTGTTGTGAGCAAACCTCCCCCAGGATTCACCGGCATCCCGCTCAACAGTAATGTGGTAGAATCATCAGAGTCTGCTGTTAACAGGTTAGAGGACGTGATGTGTACTGTTATAGGCGTGTGTGATGTGAAGGGGAAGCGGTGTTCCTTGTCACTGGTGTATTTTAAGTACATAAAAGTTGAAACAAAACCCCATATTGTCGACCAGTATGTTTTTTTGTTTTTTTTCCCCATAGTCTTTTTCAAAAACAATATATGAGAGAATGTCGATAAAATGCGCCAATATATAATGTATATTTTGTTTAATGTAAGAAACCAAGTGGCATGCTAGAGTTTTTCTCAACACTAAATTCAATTTTCTGAGCTTTTATTGCAAATACATTTAATCAGCTGGTGTCAAGGTGATTTGTAGTGGATTCATGGAGTCAGTTCCCCTCAGGTGTCCTATCAGAGTCGTCGCAGGTGTAGTTGGTGTAGGTGTAGTGTAGTATCTCATTAACTATGAACTTGATCCACAAACCTGTGACACCCAGAAAATGCCCTATTGTTTAACAGTATTTTTATTGTATTGCATTTTTTTTGGTCACTGTATATACACATTTATTTTACCCTACACTACCGTTTGGGGTTAGTAAGAATTATTTTTTTTTTTATTTTTTTTTTTTTTTAAGTATTAACGAAAGTAGTACTTTTATTCAGCAGGGAGGCATTAAATTGATCAAAAGCGACAGTAAAGACATTTATAATATTAATAAATAAATAAATAATATTCTTTTGAACTTTCAATTCAGCAAAGAATTTTATCACAGGAATAAATTACATTTACCTACATAAATATTATAATAGAAACCAGTTATTTTATATTGTAATATTTCACACTATTACTATTTTGACTGGATTTTTGATCAAATAAATGCAGCCTTGTTGAGCGTGAGACTTTTTTTCAGACACTCAGAAAAATCATACTGACCCCAAACTTTTGAATGGCAGTGTATATTTCCCTATAAAATCACTTCACAACAGAGGATTTTGTTTGATACATTTATCACGATTTAATGTAGTTTACGATTTAAAGTGTTTTACCTCACTCAGGCATTGTTTTCTTTCAGACCAACACCTGCTATTGGATCCTACCTCGTACCTGAAAATTTCCAGCAAAGAAACATGGACCTTATTCAGTCTATTAAGAATTTCCTTCAAAATGATGAAACCAAGTTCAATGAGTTCAAAAATTATTCAGGCCAGTTTAGACAGGTAACTGTTAAACCAAGATTTCAATTACTATTTTTATTCCTAGTGTTATATTGATATGAAATACTTTTGGATTATTAGTCCTGCAATGTTTAAAACTATTTTAAGCATGCATGATGTCTTTTATAATTAATATGCAGCTTCTGTGAGCTCATTAGTTGATACAACATATATTTAAAATATTGTAATATTTTAACATTTTTGGTTAAGCTGCTTTGAAACTGTTTGTATTATAAAAAGTACTATACAAATAAACATGAATTAAATATATTATTTTCAAGTTTTATTTCTCACATCATGTAGGACCATTTAAAATGTAAAAGGTGTTTTAAAATGGTGGAAAAACTGCTGATCCATTATAGAACCTTTAATACACTCTTCCTTAAACCATTCTTTGAAACAAATTCCACATAAAACCTTGGTTTATTAAAATCTGTTTACATGCTATATTGATCTCTAACATTTGTCTATTAGTGGATGTTAATAAACTGTCTTTTCTCTTGACCAGGGTATAATACCTGCTGTCCAGTACTACAAAAGCTGCCAGGAGCTGCTGGGAGAGAATTTCAACAGGGTTTTCAACGAGCTGCTGGTTCTCCTACCAGACACTCACAAGCAACAGGAGCTTCTCACTGCCCACGGAGACTTTAAGGCTCTCGAGAAACCGCAGCAAAGCTCCAAGCCTAAAAAAAACAAAAAGAAAGCCTGGCAGACAGGCACCACCAGCAACAGCCTGGAGTTGGACTGCCAAGTGTGTCCCACCTGTAAGCAGGTCCTGGCTCTGAAAGACTTCAACACCCATAATACCCTGCACATTGGCGATGATGACTTCCCCTCTCTACAGGCCATAAGCAAGATTATCAGCTAGCTGCCACCAGGCGCATGTCCACGGCTGTCTGTGACACACGACCTGGAGCTGCACCAGGATATTGGCAAGATGCTTGAAAGGATGAGGGGTTGTCGGAGCTGCAGTGATAATGTTTACTCGGATTGTTCAGGTTTAGAAAGTTTTGACAACACCTTTGTTTAAAGAGGAAAGATCAACCCTAAAACGTGCAAGTGGAACTGTAACGGTTTTGAATAGAAACAGGTTTAATCTACTTGAAAGCTTGAGTTTGAACGGTAATTCCAGTTCATCTTGACAACTTCTTTTCATCAGGTTTTTCCAGTGCTGTTAGCATGGTCATTTGTTTTTTAAAATTGAAAGGTTGGCTGCCTTTGAAAAATAACCTATTTATTTCAGAATGCTCCTGCCGTTCAGTTGAAATATATTCATTTGTTTACAAACTCTACAGCACATAAAAATGAATGGTTAATATATAGTTTTCTTACAGTGATCTGTCAACTGATTTTTGACAAATGACATTTTTGAATGTTTGTTTGTGCTTAAATACTTTGCAATTAAACAATAAAGCCAGGGAACAAAAACCACCGCTCAGCACTCCTTAGGGCTCATAGGATTGTCTTTTCTCAGTTACACAATTACATCAGTGTGAGAAACTTTCACCTGCCTTCAAATACTGTATAACACCAGAGGGACATTTTGAAAGGTTGGGGGATAGGATCAGACTACAAAATGTTTTGTTTAAAATACCACATTAGTACAGATGGATGATTCTCTAATTTGTTTGCTTAGTTTTTTTTAATTACCATTGTGCTTGTGCCTCTTAAATGGTTTTTCACCCTCTCATAGGCTCATCGTTTCTAACTGTCTTACAGAAACTGCTAATTGTGGCACAACCCTGTCGTCAACAGTTTGCGATGTGTCAGGACATATCTGCAGAATAAATGCTGGTCAAACATTATCAACCTTTAGATTAATTTATTAAGTCTCCAGTCTGTGTACTTCATCTGTTGTGTGCAACTCAAAACTGTTTGCTACAGTGATATTTAGAGGAAGAGTTCATGCAAAATTACAATTCTGTCATTTTAAGAAACACTTGCTTAACACAAAAGGACATTACATTCTTAAAAATAAAGGTTGGCATCCGTGGTAGAAATTTTAACATCTATGGAACCTTTGCCTTGCACAAAAGGTTCATTTTAGTAGAAAAGGTTTCTTTAGAAAAAATTGTTCTTTTAAGAACTGATCAATGAAAGGTTCTTTGGAGAACCCAAAATGGAAATTTGTCATTGCACCAAAGGTTTTTTTTTAATACGGGAAAAAAAGGTTTCTTGATCACCAAATCTTCACACTTAAATTTGGTTCTTTTAAGAAACCCTACAGTAAAGAACCGGAAAGGTTCTTTGGGGAACTAAAAATGGTTGTTCTATGGCATTACTGCAAAAAAAAAAAACCTTTTGGAACTGTAAGATAAAAATAAGGATGTTGAAGATGTCAAAGATGAAGTTTATTGCAGCATAGCAGTGGCAAAGTACATGATGCACCTTGGGTTCACCGGCGTCAAAATGAACCCAGAACATCCAAACCTCAAGCCTTTTATCCTGTTACAGTTTACCACTCTTCATGTAAATGAAATTGCTCCCTTTGTAACAGCTGTGGTCTGTATGTTAATGACGTTGTGACACCTCATTGTCTGAGATGGTTCTCTGTGTCCCACACCCGTTCCCATTCTACTACACTGTAAAAAATCAGAAGTTGAGAAAACTTAAAAGTTTAAGGCAACCAGCTTCAGGACATTTTTGTTTACACTCAACTTGAAGGTCAATTAGTTGTACTAACTTAACAATTCAAGTTACATGCATGTTCAATCAACATAATATATTAAGTTGAACAAACTTAATTAAACTCACATTTTAAGTTTAGTCGACTATAAATATGGAATTTTCCTTACATAGAAATTTAAGTTTACAAAACCTAAAAGTTTAAGGCAACCAGCTTCAGGACTTTTTAAAGTTTACTCATCTTGAGTTTTAATGTTCATCCAACCTAAACTATTAAGTTCAGCAAAGAAGTGGCAATCCAACACGAGTAAATGAATTTATTGAATGCTATTTAATACAATTACAACATTGGTCCTCAAATCCACTCATTTCATTCACAACAACTTGAAATGGATTAAATGGGATGAGGCAATAAGTCTGTGTAAAAAATAAAATGTACAAAATTCAAGTCCAAAATAATGTGCAATAAGCACAAAACAAGTGCAGGCAAAAATCCATGCCCTAACCTGTTCTCTATATTATCATTATACAACGATCAAACTCACTGCTTGAGCTATATAAAAAGTTGATTTTGGAAATCAAATATGTTGGATGATATAACTGGTAAAGAAATATTGTATCAACAACAGTTAACAGTTCAAAGACAGTTCTGAACAGTTCAGAGTCCAAACAAATTTACTACAAAATAACTATTTTGTACATTTGTACACTGGATGAAACAATGATAAAGAAAGAACGATTACCTTGTTGGACATAAAACTGCATTCATAAAAGTTCACTCCTAAAAAATAGTAGCAAATACTACTGGGATTGTAGTTAACTGTTGTCACATCGTCTTCAACAACAGTGAGGACACCAACTTTGAATCCCTTAGTGCGGGTTTCAACAGGATCGGTGACCTACGGAAACAGAAAATAGGGAGTCAATAACAATACAGTATACTGTTCTACATTGACAAAAATATATATTGAAAATTTCTATAACTAGAGTTCTCTTCTCTAACTCTGAAAACACCAGTAATTGTTTTTGATACACAAGTCTTAGGAAATACAGCATTTATACAAGTCGGAGTCTGTATTAACATTGCCAATTATGTTTCATAGGCATATATACATGAAGGGTTTGTATGTATGCACAAGCGTTTTTTGGGTGTATGTATGCTAAGGGTTTGTATGAATGCACAAGTAACAGATGTCAGTCTGCATTTCACATTATGTAAATATTGATTTCTTAAAGGGATAGTTCACCCAAAAATGAAAATGATCTAATTTATTTGCCCTTATGACATCCACAATGTATATGACTTTCTTCAGATATATGGGGTTACATTTGTGCCAAAAATAAGTCGACTGATTTGTGCTTTGTACTATACATTTGTCCTTGTCAACAGTCATTGCCTACTTTTTCGGATAAATTAGTATATGTTTATGTGTATGCTCTCTGTTTATGTCGTCTTTACTGTCGTCTTGCTATGTCGTCTTGGCTATGTCATCTTTACTGTCGTCTTGCTGTGTCGTCCTGCTATGTCGTCTTTATTGTCGTCTTGCTATGTCATCCTTACTGTTGTCCTGCTTTGTCGTCTTTATTGTCGTTTTGCTATGTCGTCCTTACTGTCGTCTTGCTATGTCGTCTTGCTATGTCGTCCTCACTGTTGTCCTGCTATGTCGTCTTTATTGTCGTCTTGCTGTGTCGTCCTTACTGTTGTCCTGCTATGTCGTCTTTATTGTCGTCTTGCTATGTCGTCCTCACTGTTGTCCTGCTATGTCGTCTTTATTGTCGTCTTGCTATGTCGTCCTCACTGTTGTCCTGCTATGTCATCTTTATTGTCGTCTTGCTATGTCGTCCTTACTGTCGTCTTGCTGTCGTCCTTACTGTTGTCCTGCTATGTCGTCTTTATTGTCGTCTTGCTATGTCGTCCTTACTGTCGTCTTGCTGTCGTCCTTACTGTTGTCCTGCTATGTCGTCTTTATTGTCGTCTTGCTATGTCGTCCTTACTGTTGTCCTGCTATGTCGTCTTTATTGTCGTCTTGCTATGTCGTCCTTACTGTTGTCCTGCTATGTCGTCTTTATTGTCGTCTTGCTATGTCGTCCTTACTGCTGTCCTGCTATGTCGTCTTTATTGTCGTCTTGCTATGTCGTCCTTACTGTCGTCTTGCTATGTCGTCTTGCTGTCGTCCTTACTGTTGTCCTGCTATGTCGTCTTTATTGTCGTCTTGCTATGTCGTCCTTACTGTTGTCTTGCTATGTCGTCTTTATTGTCGCTTTATTGTCGTCTTGCTATGTCATCTTCACTGTCGTCTTGCTATGTCGTCCTTACTGCCGTCTTGCTATGTCGCCTTGGCTATGTCGTCTTGCTATGTCGTATTGGCTATGTCGCCTTTACTGTTGTCTTGCTGTGTCGTCCTTACTGTCGTCTTGTTCATTAATTCAAATTAATGTTTACAGGGCTATGGAAAATGCCTAGTGGGCAAACTGACTTATTATATTTTGCCAATATTTTGCTTTAGACAATACCTCCCCTAATGTAAGTACAGTACACAAATACTTTTAGAAAAAGATTTCCAATTAAGTAAGAATTCCAATTAAAGAGCTCTACAATTCAATTCTTACTAGTAACTATTACAATTAGAGAGCTCTCTAATCCAATTATTACTAGTAAGAGATGAACTGACCCCTACTGGTTACGGATTGTTCGATTCCCCGCGACTTTCTGGCAGGGGTGGGGGTATCATCGTGATGTACAATCAACAAATCAAAATAAGCCCTGTGGTCATTCCCCAGTTTAACTCTTTTGAGTGTCTTGAATGTCTCTACATCCATCTCTAGGGCCATAGCTACAGTTTACAGCCCTCCTAAATCTAGAGGTGATTTTTTGCCTGAATTTGCCGCTCTGCTGTCGATGCTATACCTTAAGTTTAAGAGAATTCTCATTCTGGGGGACTTCAATATCCATATGGACAATAAAGACGCTGTAATGACAAAGGACTTGTTTCTCCCTATTGGACTGTTTTGATTTGAAGCAGCTGGTGGACTCTCCTACACGTATCAAGGGACATAGCCTACTTTAGATCTGGTCATTACCAATGGTGCATTTTTATCACAGTTATTCTCATCTGATTTAGGGTTGTCTAACCACATGGCAATAGTTTTTCATATGGACTTGACACATCGTAATATACCTTTTTGTCGAACGGTTCATTTTCGCAAATGGAAATCTTGATCTCCCCGATTTTTCTGCTTTTATAAATTCCTCTTTGAATTGTTTTTCGCCATCTGCTCCTTTGGAAGATAAAATTTCTCTGTTAAACACAGTCCTTTCGTCGGGCTTTGACACATTTGCACCAATAAAATCACGTACAGTGGACTTTGTCCGCTCAGCTCCCTATACTAACGAGTTGCGATCTATGAAGGCAGCTTGTCGTAAGATGGAGCGTAGGTGGCGTCTTTCTGGTCTTAATGTGCACCATCAAGCTTGGAAGGACCATTTACTTGTATATAAAACAGAGATAGTAGCCGCCAGGTCACAGTATTTTTCTCAGATAATTGTCAATAACCAAAAAAAAAAAAACCCCGGCAATTGTTTCATATTATTAACAAACTGCTCAAAGTCAACAATGCTTCAAATATGCCTGTTTCAGATCACCTTTGTAATAGATTTCTTGACTATTTCAGTTCTAAGATTGACAACGCTCGCAAATGCATCACTGCAGTAATTTTTCATCTCTGTTTTTTTTGTTTATTTAAAACTCGACAAATCTGATATTATTGTAATTGTATGTCTGTTATTTAACAGTTGAGAGAGTTCTTTAATGCTGATCTAACCAGCAGAAGACACGAGACGGGGTTAAATCCCAGTTGAGCAGGTGGCGCATGTTGTCACACTGCGTTACATTGTGCCTCTATTAGAACTATGATATTATATTCTATACTTTTATGAATTCTATTGAGAAACCACAAGAAAAAGGTGAATAATGACTGAGTCAATGTTTAGGAGTTATTAATTAGTATTATGTTTTGAACTACACTGTAGCTATGTGTTTTACGATGTGTTTGTTGTCAAACTCAAAAATTAGTTTATTTTTTATTTTTATTGACAAAATATTTTAGTTTGTCTTGTTTTTTTTCTTCTATTATATCAGATAACATTTTAAGCTGTCATTTGGTATTGTTACAATGCTCACATGTTACAATGTACCCCACCTATGGGGCACGTTGTCACATTTCACTTCCATTCATTCGGGGTAAATCAAGAAGAAGAAAAAAAATGCTGTATTAATGAAACAAAACCACATAATTGTACAAGACGTGTGAAATTAATGTGGAAAAAATACATACTCTGAACCCTAAGTGGATTTACTCAGAACTGAGAAAGTCAAAGTGTTGTGCCCCGCTCTCCCCTACACATTCATTATCTTATGCCTAATCTGGTGAAATTAATGTTCGTTAATGTTTCTTTTCCCCTCACATTGACAGTTACTAATTATTACATTATTAGCTACATGAATCACGTAAATTATAAGCCTATTTTTAATTCAAAATGGCGAAATTAGACAATTTTATTAGTTGACCTTATTATTTTTGTTGGTTGTTTAACATTTCTATCCTAAAACAGCTGTCAAATATGAAATGTTAAGTTTAGCTACTTACACTCGCACTTTCTGTCCGTTTACAGAAGCGTTGTTGAGCTGGAATTCGCGGTCAGCATCTTCTGTGAACATAAAGCCCTTTGATTTGATTGGTCATCTCAAATATTTTGACATTGACGAGCGGTGACAGACCGCTGAGGCAGCTCCGATGAGAAGATCTTGGTGCTGTGCTATATCCTTGCAGCACTAAAGTAGTGTTAATATTAGGCATTTATTTCACAACATTTTTATATACACCTCGGTGACCTCATGGCTGGCTACTATGGAATGCCAAGTCTGCCAAAATTAAAAATAAATAAATAAATAAATAAATATACATAGAAAAGCAAAAAATAAATAAATAAATAAATAATTATTTATACACTTATTTCCTTATTTATGTATATATTTATTTTTTTCCACATTTATTTATTTATTTCTACATTTATTCATTTCTATTTTTATTTATTTCCACATTTATTCATTTCTACATTTATTTATTTTTACATTTATTTATTTCTACATTTATTTATTTTTACATTTATGTATTTTTACATTTCTTTGTCCGTAGGGTAATGAGGAGGGCGTGGTTTACCTCAGACATAGCAATCGAGCTCAGAGTAAGCGAGGGCGAAGCGTTAAGGCCACAGTGACACCTTGTGGTGCGGCCGAAATACAATAAGTATAGCCTACTGACGTTGATACTGTTTACTATTTACAGGTTTGTATCTCGTTATTCTTTTCAGAATAGAATTATTAGTGTCATTGTAACCAAGTATCATCATAGTGATCAAATATCGAAGCTATCTCTATCTAACAGGCTACGTCAAAGATCAAATCAAATTATTTATTGTTAAATTTTTTCTGTAGCCTAACAACTGCCAAAAACAGTAAAAGAAAAAATATAGGCTAGTATAGGCTATAGGCTACATAACTTTTAATTTTTATTATTATGATTATTATTATCATTATTATTTACAAATCGCACCCTTTAGGCTTTAGGCACAACGTACGGGTGTTATATTCCCTATACAGCATGAAGTTCATTATGTCAAATGTCAAAAGAACAGGTGAGAAAAATACAAGAAAACCAAGAAAACATTTTTGTATCCATCCCATCCCAGTCTTTGAAATCACTTATCTTTCTCTTTCTTTCTTTCTTTCTTTCTTTCTTTCTTTCTTTCTTTCTTTCTTTCTTCTTCTTCTTCTTCTTCTTCCTCTTCTTCTTCTTCTTCTTCTTATTATTATTATTAGGCTGTTGTTATTATCATCGTCATACTGGCCAAAATAAAATTAAATAGACTAGGCTATATGAAATAGGCATATGTTAAATTCCTGTTAAATTCCTTCTTTTTACTAAGTGAAATATATTTATTCGGGTTACAAGTCCAACTCTCTGACCATTAGGCCTTGTAGTTATTGTGAATTTACACAAATAAAAAGACACTTTACAGTTTTGTTTTGAATGTCTTACTCTTACTTAATAATCTGGATAACCATAAATGACACAGTATTAAGTCGTTTCTGCTGCTGAGGGGGAAAAAAACAAGCGCTTTACACGCTCACGCAACAAAAAGCCTATATCAGCTAACTTGCATTGCTATGACTTTCATCCTGTTCATTAGCTAAATAAAATACAGTCAACCGAACAGTTATTCTGCTTAATTTTCCTTGTCAAAAAATCCTATTGGAATTTCAGTTTTTTCGGATCTTATCGGATTCTTAGAATACCATTGGACATTCAGATGTTTTTTAGCTGAATTCGTGGAAACATAATAATACATCGTGGCCACTAGATTATTTTGTTAATAAGTGACGCGACGCGACAAAACGTTCTACTGTAACCGACGCCTCGTTCTATTTTGGATTTTTGAAATATGTGTTGTATTTTAAGCGTTTGTCACATGTTGTGCATGTACAAATAGGAAATATGAATATGAAGTGAATTTGTGGTCTCGTTTCAAATGCATTGATCAATATGCTTGCGTCGACGTCACTGTAGCCTATATGTGCGCTGCTTCCTCTCCGTGAGTTCTGACCGGTAATGGAAAATATCAAGCGCTTCCATTTCAGAGTCCCTGTTATCAGATCTGTTGAAGATGTTGCTGTTCATGTTTGTTAGCCCAGGACATTTTACAAATCCAGACCAGACGATGTTCTACGGCCATGTCCGGAATAAAGTGTAGCCTATCCATGTCACACAGTACAGTTAGGGTGATATGACTTAACCCATGATATAAGATTTTGGCCATATACCTATCCAAGTCATTCATCACAGACAGTAACAACATCAGTAGGCTATACTTATTGTATTCCGGCCACACCACAAGGTGTCACTGTGGCCTTAACGCTTCGCCCTCGCCTACTCTGAGCTCGATTGCTATGTCTGAGGTAAACCACGCCCTCCTCATTACCCTACGGACAAAGAAATGTAAAAATACATAAATGTAAAAATAAAGAAATGTAGAAATGAATAAATGTGGAAATAAATAAAAATAGAAATGAATAAATGTATAAATAAATAAAAGAATAAATAAATAAATGTGGAAAAAATTAATATATACATAAATAAGGAAATAAATGTATAAATAATTATTTTTGTTTTTTTTTGCTTTATTTATTTTTGCTTTTTTACATTTCTTTGTATATTTAATTTTGGTAGACTTGGCATTCCATAGGCTAAGGCCATGCCTCCATATTGATCCTATTCCAACTCAGTTGTTTAAATCATGCTGTGGGTTCCGTTGTTTTGTGTATAATAACATATTCCCTGTGTACGGGTGTTGTGCCAGCAGCATTTAAAATTGCTGCTGTAATCCCGGTACAAAGAAAAAAAAAAAACGAATACGGATTTTGACAACTTCAACAATTTTCGTCCCATTTCTAATCTTCCATTTCTCGCTAAAATTCTGGAGCGTATTGTGGTTTCTCAGTTGCACGACCCATCTCACTGTGAACAATCTTTTTGAACCCCTTCAATCTGGCTTTCACAAACTCCACAGCACTGAAACGGCGTTAGTTAAGGTTACTATATGACTTAATGATTGCTCCGGACTCTGACTGTCTTTCAGTATTGATCCTTTTTGATCTAAGTGCAGCGTTTGACACTGTGGATCACTCTCTGTTATTCACTCGCCTGAAAAACATATTTATGGTTACTGACACTGTATTAAACTGGTTCAAGTCTTATCTTTCAGATCGGCGCCATTTTATCTCTCTTGATGGACGTCAGTCTAAAGTTGGTTCAGTTCAATTTGGGTCCGTGTATCATCATTTCCTATTTGGAATGGAATAATGAGAAAAGATAAAACGGCTTAATCCGTGTATCATTCGTTCAGTCGTTTTTTGATTTAATAATGAAAGTAGAAAAATTAGAAAACAGCTCGTGTTTCGAAACGAGATTTCGTATTGATTTTTCGTTTTTCGTTCAGAGGTAGAAAAATAAATTGTTTGAATATTCGATTTCTACACGTGAGCGGGAATTATACGCCCCTTTCTGCTGATTGGTCAGCTGAAGATCAAACTATTCCGTCATCAGTTCTTCCTCAATTCCGCACATCAGAATAATAGTCCTGCGCTGCTACAGCTGTACGGATTCTTAACACGTTTATTGCAACTACATTTCATAGTTTTCTCATCAAACAACCAGACTAACGAATGGCTCGACACAACCCGTACCGGGGAAGAGCATAGACAGGGCTTTCTTCTGTGTAGACCAGCGGCTTTAGACCAGCAAAGTGCCAGGGGGTCCGCGAAATAATTTGCTATATCCGACTGTATTTTCCGGACTGTTAAGTCACGTTTTTTTTTTATCATGAAACATGCCGTGATTTATTCCAAAGTGACTTATATAATGCAACACAATAACGTCAAATAATCGAAATGTTGACTTTTTATAGGCGCGTCAAGTATTCGCTGTATTTTAGTTCATATTTCTGATGTGCGCCAGATGTTCAATGAGACCGAGACGCGCTATAGCAGCGCATCCTGTTGTTTTCTTAATTTTTCAAAGGCATGACATTTTATAGTAATTTTAAATGTACACAAATAAAATAAACATTTTACTGTTTCGAACGAGGAAAAAATCAAATGACGCCGGCGATCGCGCGCTCACATAACGTATCAGTTCTGGCATTGCTAACTTGACATCGTAGCCTGTTCATTGTCAAAATAAAAACAAACATAAAAAGTTATTCTGCTTAATTTAATTAGTCTGTTATACAATATTAAGGCTGTGCCAGTCAGTACTTGCTGTTATTCCAAACTCATATCTCTGCACGTGAAGATGCCGATTTAGCCTATAAGCATATAGCCTACGCATATATGGGACGGGAAGTATGAAGCCTTCTTTACATAAATAGTATAATAGCATCCAAATGTTACATTGCAAATATGGAAACTTTGGACCGAATGAAAGAGATGCACGAGCCCAACGTCGATACAGTTTCAATTCAAATAAATTCATTTAGGATTGGCGTTTAAAATAAATGTTGTTTGTAATAAATATGGCACAATATAGGCTAAACTATTTTTATATAGGCTTATATGTATATTTTTATTATATGGCTACTTATATCTTTCACTCTTGTTGTTTTCTGAATACCATTCATTTAAGGATTTGTCATACAGTGAGGGGAAGTAAAATACATGTTAATAGTGTTTATAATGTTAATGTTGTATTTTATTTACCGGTGTTTTACACTACTTCTGAATGTAGGCTAATAGCCTGATAAAATGCAGTTTTTACAACAATGCAACGTTCGCGTGTTTCTCTCTCAACATGACCCGGTGTCGTGTGAATTACACTCGGTGCGACTTTTCTGGCAAATACGGTCAATTATAAAATGTGCTGTATTATTACAAAATGCATAGGATGCATTATAGGCTATACATTGGGTTAATTACCCCCACCCACATTAACTTTGGGCTTAATCACTGTATAGCCTAATTATATGGGGTTCATTGGACATTTATTTTGGTGTAGACAAATTCACAAATACTCAATATGAAATAAAATCAAATTAATAACTGCTGCGTATTTCCGGGACACTATGTCTGCGCCTGACTGGTGCGTTTATTAAGTTTATTTAACCCATCGCAATTTATTGGAACTGTGAACTAGGGTAACTACCTTGATGTTGTTATGCTTATGTCCTTTTTTCGGAATACACACACACACACACACACACACACACACACAAATGTCCTGCTCGCATTTGCCCTTTTTTTTTTTTTTTTTAAGCGGATGCAAATATGTCGTAACATAATCCATATATGCAACTCGTGCCATATATTCCAAGCGCTCTGAAGGTATAGCCTACTGTAGGGTTTGGTGAGAAACTGGTGCGCTGCGCACAACCACCCTTTTGAGATATCAATTATAATCAATTTTAATAAAACACAAGGCATAAATCATAAAATAAAAGAGCATGTATTTTAATATCTCTGTTGTTCTCCAGTTGTCTGGTTGCAACGCATTATTCTTTCCTTTTTATTACATTTCAAAATATGAAATGTAGTTGCAATAAACGTGTTAAGAATCCGTACAGCTGTAGCAGCGCAGGACTATTATTCTGATGTGCGGAATTGAGGAAGAACTGATGACGGAATAGTTTGATCTTCAGCTGACCAATCAGCAGAAAGGGGCGTATAATTCCCGCTCACGTGTATAAATCGAATATTCAAAGAGTTTATTCATTTTTCTACCTCTAAACGAAAAACGAAAAATCAAGCCGAAATCTCGATTTTCGTTTTTCTGAAAAAATGAAAAAACGAAATACGATCTGTTTTCTATTTTTTTTACTTTCAATATTAAATCGAAAAACGACTTAACGAATGATACACGGATTCGGCTTGTTTATTCGTTTTTTTTGTTTAGATTAATAGATGGAAAATGAGATTTCGGCTAGATTTCTCATTTTTCGTTTGTGGTTTACAAATCGGTTTATGGCTTCGATATTTCATTTGCATATTTCAAAAAAACGAGATTTCGGCTTGATTTTTCTTTTTTTTGGTTCACAGGTAAAAAACGGATAAATTACTTCAAAATTCGTTTTCCACGTGGGGGCGGTTATGAGGCGCCCCTTTCCGCCGATTGGTCAAGCAAATCTGAGCATCTGACGTCATCTGTCGTTCCCCAGGTTTGTTCAACAAAATAATAGTCCTCTATAGCAGTAGGCTACCGCTTAAACTGTACAGGACAGGTCCTTCTTCTGTGCAACTTAACGCGTTTCACAGAAAAAAATATATCAGAAATATGAAATATTAATCAGCACCCAGCCTGTTTTATTTAGCTGTGCGGAGTTAAATCTGTGTGGTGATGCTGAGCTAGAGAGCGGATAGCGGGTGTGAAGCACAGACCAATAATCGGTCAAGTGTAAATACGCAGCAGTCATAACTTTTCTTTACAATACGCTCAGTTTTGGACAAGGGATGGTCATTGCAAATACTGTCATGCAAATCGGCTGAGGGTGGGTACCGATGATGGTGAATTTAAATTTTACTGTAACTCATAGCCGCGAGCGAGATGATTGACAGGACGATAGCGGAGGCTAGCGCAAGATAACTTTTGTTAATAAAAAAATATATATTTCTTTGTTTAATATAAGAGTTTGTCTTTGTTTTATTGTTGTTTTCAATCAAATAATAGTGAACCACAAACTGAGCATTCGTTTTAAAGGGGAATTTCCAAATATCTTTTATTTATTTGTTATAATGCGGGTAGGCTATTTTAAGTCATCTGTCTTAGCCTATTCGTCTTTTTAATAGCTAAAAGTTTAATATACGCGATTTTTTTTTTATTGTACTATTATATTATTGTTGTTGTATTGACCAATCCATTCTGCTTTAAGAGCTCGAGCATTTAAAGAGGCAGACGACAAAACTGCAGCTTTTATAATAAACCGGATATCGTTTTCTTGTGTGGGCGCTGATATAGTTATCGTTCTTTATGTGAACGGGCCTTAAGAGTGTAGGATATCAGGGACTGACGACCTCTGTGACCGTTCACTTTCATTTTTCCATATAAAAGGGAACCTTTCTGCCAAACATCATCTTTTGATGTGAGTAAATGACAGAATTTAAAATTTTGATTGAACTATTCCTTTACCTGTCTTCAAATCTGATAATTGGAAGTTGTGTTTCTTGTTTTCACAGCTTCTGGAGTTTTATTTGCTAAATTTAGAACTAAATAACATTGGGATATATCAGAATATAGAATTATATAATATTATCAGAATATAGAATTATATAACCATTTGAAGCAATTAAAAGTAGAAAGTTGTTACAGGGTACAACTTCCGACAACTGAATAATCTCATAACGGTGTGCAAAAGTCATTAAAGGAGCACATTACAGGTGATCCACTCATGAAAAACATGTCTTTATTTTCATAATGTCTGACAACTGCAGTCCGAAGACATTCCGACTGACAACAGCAAATCTTTTGTGTACATCTTTCAATCACAAGATGGCATATATTGCCTGCAGATACAGTAGCCTAAGTAATATGTGTTTAAAAAGAGTCATGGACAAGGTCAAGGCATTTTTACTGATGCAAATTTTGCACTTTGTCCCTCAAAGGAGTACAAATACAAAAACTAAATAAGGCTTTTAATTTCACATCTCTTCATCACCTATAATTCTTGTTTAGACATGCAAATTTTGATCCAGCAAAACATACCTCAGTAAATTACTCTGAAATATTGGTCCATGAGGCATTTTAAGGAGTGCAAAGTTAAAGTACAGGAAACACAAGACCCTGACCACTTTCACAAACATACTTCTTTTACATGTTTTGAAGTACACTCACTATAATTTTTGTATGTTGCCCTATCTCTGAACACAGAAACATTACCAAAATCTACCACATATCAGACAAAGCACTGATGATGGTCACCAAACAGCGAAACAGCTTCGCAAAACAACAGCCAACTGATGAATATCTGAAGGGTGTCCCAAACACATCACTTTGCAATATACACTGCAGTTCAAACATTTGAGGTCTGTAAAGATTTTATAAGTCTCCTATGCTCATCAAGGCTGCCTTTATTTGATAAAAAATACAATAAAACAGTAATATTGTAAAATATTAGTACAATTTAAAATAACTGTTTTCTATTTTAAAATGTAATTTATTCCTGTGATGTCACAGCTGAATTTCCAGCATCATTACTCCAGTATTCAGTGTCACATGATCCTTCAGAAATCATTCTTATATGATGATTTGATGCTCTAGAAACATTTCTGATTATCATCAATGTTGAAAACAGTTGTTCTGCTTAATATTTTGTAAAAACCGTCATGCATGTTTTTCAAATATTTTTGATGAATAGAAAGTTCAAAAGAGCAGCTTTTATTGGAAATATAATTTTTGGTAACATTGTCATTTTTGATCAATTTAATGTGTCTTTGCTGAATACATTTTTTTTTCTTTTCTAAAAACAAAATAATCTTACTGACCGTAAACCTTTGAACGGTAGTTTATTCAAATTTACTTACATACCAATTGGTGTCATTGTCCAAGTTTGTAAAATCATTCATAAAAAATTAAATTTAAATGCCAATTAAACTTTTTACACAACTATATATTTGTATTCCTCACTTTTAAAATGCCAACTAATAATGGCTCTGATTAAAAAATAAATAAAAATAATTTATTACATTTTTTGGTCATGGTCAAACATTATAAGAAGACACCCTTATCTACAGTAAAACTCTTTTAGGAAGACCACCTCTCGTAAGCTTTTGGAGAACACTTAAATGTGTCAAAGGTTTGGTGATTCCATGTTTCAGATATTGCACTTTATATACAGTACCCAACAACATTATGGAAACTGAATATTTAAGTTATTGTTTAGGATGCATGGCACTTCATAGCTCTCTAAATATAATACATGCAATGTAACCTTTTTCATTTTTATACAACACTGATAACCCTCAATCAGTTTCATTCCAGCTGATAAATTAACACGTAATATTCCAAACGAAAGTGAAATCACAATCAACATATTCTTGTACAGAAGTTCACAGAACGGTACTACCTATTGTCACACCACTTCAGTTTGAAGAGCAGTGCCAGTCATCCACACTGATTCTGACAGACCAACGACATCGCACAGGGACTCTTGCTCGGCAGCGTTTCAGTAAATTGGCACCTGGTAGGTTTGGGTGGTGGGGTCCAGGTTTTCAGTGAAGGGTGGGCTCTGGTATGTGTCGCCGGGCTCGGTGCTTGTGACAGTGGGGTAGGGCTGGACGGGAGGGTTGCCATCGAGGTGCTCTGTGGTGAACAGGGTCATGTCGGTCCCTAGCAGGTACTTCTGCACCGCTCTTACAGTCGAACCAGCCTGAAATACAAAGAGAAAGCAACTGAAAGTCACATAGTAGTATCAAACTCTCATTAAAAATAACTACTCTCAACTCTGACCAGACCACTTGTACTGAAGAAAGCAACCACTTTTCTTGTTCTTAATACACTATAGTCATATTGGTGACAAATTATTCTAGTACTTGGCATTTAGTTTTGTATTTTTGACATATGGCTAAATTTGTATGCTTAGCAAAATGCTGAAATATTATCACAATATTATCAGAATTATAACAAAATTCAGGTCATTGAATGTCATCTAGCAAGAAATATGAATTAAACATATACAATTTGGTTTTTATTCAGCAAGGATACATTAAACTGATCAAAAGTAACAGGAAAGACAGTAGATTTTGTTACAGTAGTTTTTTAAAAAAATGCAGTTTTTTTTTTTTTAAACTTTCTATTCATCAAAGGATCCTGAAATAAATGTATTACGGTTTCCAGAAATATTAGGCTAAATAACACAACATTAGCCAAGTTTCCATCCACTTTTTCCATTGTTTTGTTATCGACAAAGTGAATATGCGTTAAAAAAAAAGATTGCACAATTTGCTGTCTCCAGCCTGTTTCCATTCAATTGGCCTTTTACCCTAAAAAAATGCATTGTCGCATAAATTTTGTTGTATCGCTAAAAAAATCTGCCCTCAAGTCGTTTCCATACATAATTTTGCATATGTTGCAAATTAGAGCGTATCTTTCGCGTCCCAAATATTTGTAAAATGCAGAGAGTAATAAGAAGATTTAAATGTATACTGCTTAGGCCTGTTAGCTACTAAATTTGGAAATATTAATCAGAAGATCACGGAGAAGTGGGACAGTTTGTCTGACAGGACTGCATGAACTGTCTTTATGACGAAGCCCATGGGTTTGGACACAGAGCAGCTCATTTGTCCTGTATGCAACATTTTAGTATCCATAAAAAAGATTGGTACAGTAAAATGTTCGGTCATATAGCAACAATCTTTAACGTAAGCCTTGAACATGCAGTCGCGGTTTGACGCGGCCGAGAACGCATTCAGATCATTCAAACTAAACAAAGTTATCGTTCTGGTTTCAGAGTTCAATAACATCAAATCGACCAAAAACATCAAATCGCTGCTAAAAAAAATTCTCAGAGACAGATGCAGCTGTAACCTAAACTTTTTATTTGTGTAACCTATATTTAATTTTTTTTTTTAAATAATCTAGCTTAACTGATGCCGTTTTAACAATTCTAAAATTCGTTTAGAGCTTTTTGGATTCAACCCACTTTATTTATTTATTTTTTATTTGTTTGAGATAAAATTATTTTACATATTAATAAATTGTATTTATAAAATTATTTTAACAAGTGTCATGTTGATTTTCACTTGTCAAGTAGCCAGATCCTGCCCAAGAAATCGTGATTTTATAGCATTAATTTTATTTAATCGGATACAGAAGTAACATTTTGTGTATTTTACCTTTCTTTTTGTTAGTATTACAAACTCCAATAGCCTTCCTTCGTTTGACAGACCCCCCATTTTTATTTTTGACGAGCTGCTGAGATTTTCAAGGCGCTATATTTTCCTTATCCATTTTGAAACAAAACTTTATTATATAGCCTATTATTAAATTGTAGGCCCTATACATTTTTCATTAATAAGTGTCATGTTTTTTTTTTTACTTCGTTATAAACACTTTTTAAATCAATACTTAAAAATAAAGCAATACGGGTGCAGCTATTATTTTTCTTGATGAACTTTTATTAGATTGTAAAAAACACAAAATTACAAATATAAGGATGAATGATGTTTGAGAGGTAACACGTCTTATTCTTACCAATAGTAATAAAATAATTTAATATCCAATTTAATAATATGAATATAGATTTAATGCGCCTTTGAGCTACAGAGAAACGGGAGCAACCACGAACGCGGACGCTGTGGTATAGGCAAATTTTTTCATGTGACACCACATTTATTTGCGTTAAAGCCCTTTTTCTCGACAAAAAGTGTTTCCAAACTAGTTTTGCGCGACATTTGAGTAACGACATAGAATATATACGCTAAAGTTAAATGGAAAAAGATTGTGTCGACACTTGCAAAAAAATGATCGATAATTGGCATTTCCATCAGCTATATCGGTAAACATTTTGATGCGCTAAACCTTTTTTCGCAAAAAAATCCTTGGATGGAAACCTGGCTATTGATAATAATAGATAATAATAAGAAATTATATTCACTCTATTGTGGGTTTCTCGAAGAACCTTTCAGTGAACAGTTCTTAAAAGAACCATATTTTCTTAGTTTGAAGAACGTTTGAAAAATCTAAAGAACCTATTTCTGATATAAAGAACCTTTTTTTTGCAATGGAAAGGTTCCATGGATGTCAATTTGTTTACTAGGACTAGATATTACAATCCCTAACGATTCAGCACAGCACTGGCCTTGAGCGATTCAGCACTACCACAGTCCATGTTGAAGGAGTCTTCTTAGGTGGGTCTGCACACCAATATGACACATCTTCAATTGTGTACCGCCGCCTCATTGGATGTTTCGGTCTTTTATCACAAGACACCCTCAGCAGAGGCAGGCCCACCACAGGCTGATCAGACCTGGGTGTGTTTGGCAGCCCACACTGTCTCCTTTCTTTTCAGCCACAACCAGTGACTACTTCCTTCGGCGACAGTGGCAAGTTCTTTAATTACTTTCCTCTGGGCGTGGCCTCTGATACCCACTTTCTTCAGCAGCCTTATGGTGGAACTGGTGCTGAAGCCAAGCACCTCAAAACTTGGTTATGACGCCAAGTGTATCTCCCTTGAGTTAAGCTGTTCCTACAACTGACCAGAATGTGCTTGAGGGTTGCTGGAGCTGCACATTGATGACAGGCTGAATCCTCTCCATACCAAAGATGTAAGTTTGTTGGAGAGGGCAGCACATCATATGTGGCCCTGATGATGAAACTTAACCTGTTTGTTTCCATGCTCCACAGGTCGCTCCATGTGATTTTACGTCACTCCAGGCCATCCCACCTCATTCAGCTGCCTTGCTGGGCTTGTGAGACCGCTCTGGCATATCTGGCTGCTTCGTCCTGGCGGCGCACCTCCTCCACCACAAGGTGTCGGCGTTCATATGATGTAGCCTTTTGCCATGTGGGTATTGCTGTTCCTAGACCAAGTCCCCCCCTGCCATGTTGGACTTGCCCCACAATGTCCCGGTGTCTGAGGGGCGCCTTTGCTACTGCTACTGCCAAAGCTGGGTCCCATTTCCTCCCAGTTGCTAGGGTCGGCGGTCCTCTCTAACAAAGTGGTCACGAGACTCCTTAAGTGTCATCTCCAGCCTAGCTTTGGCGCATTTATACTACTCCACAAGGCTTGATATAGGCAGGGACTTGTGTCCATCTGGTGCTCTGGTGGTTGGATTGGCGGCATATCATTCGGAATGCTAATTGGTACATGGTTCTGATTGTCAGAATAGGTCTTCCTCAGATGCTCCTCAAGGTCTTTTACAGGTACTTTAAGGGTCCCGTTTTTTTCCTTGACAAAGAGGCGTTTGACAAACTTAAAAGGGTCCATGTAGAAGGCTGTCCTGTTTCGCTCTTTCTTTTTATGTTGTTTCCTCAGACTCTCTGCTCTTTTCAGTGTCGCAAGGCATTGATTGATATCGGCCTGTAGTGCCTCAAGACCTTTCCTTTCCCCTTCTGTAGCCTTCTTCCACTGTTTCCTCAGGCTTCTTTCTTTCACAGGTCTTTCAATCTCTTGCTGTCTCCTCGACTTGAGCTGGGTTGATAGTTCCTTCTGTGCCCTTCGATTCTTGCTTTTCACCCCAAATCTCTCTGCTCCATAATTGTAAATGATCTCACCCATCCTTTCTAGTTTTCTTTCAACCTCTCCTTTCTGACCTTTTAATAGCTGGAGGAGGTCTGTATTGATGGTTGCCCATTCTTTTTTCTGGCCGGATTTGGGCCAGAGGATCTGAGGTTTTCTTCCATCCATTTTTCTTTCTGCTGCTGGCTGTGGCTGGATGGGCTCTAAGGTCATGGCTAAGGATAGATTTGTATCTGGTTGAGTTTTGTTTGGGGTTCTGATACCCTGTGGACTGTGGTGCTTGTCCTGCCACTGGGCTTCACTCGACTGATATGCCCTACCTCTAAGAAAGTAGTGGTCAATGCGAGGCCCCTCGCTAAACTCTCTCAGGCACTTCTTTCTGCCCTGGTGAACCTTTAGACCCTTGTCTGATGTTATCTTTTTCCAGCCACAGATACAGCATTGTAGCTTGTGTCCTGTTAGCATTGCTGGACCTTCAACTGCCGTGCCAATCGTTTGATTCATTGTCAGTTAAAAAGGTTTTTTATGGAACCACAGATGTCAATAAAGAACCTTTATTTTTTAGAAGTGCATATATATATATATATATATACACTCACCGAAAGGATTATTAGGAACACCTGTTCAATTTCTCATTAATGCAATTATCTAATCAACCAATCACATGGCAGTTGCTTCAATGCATTTAGGGGTGTGGTCCTGGTCAAGACAATCTCCTGAACTCCAAACTGAATGTCAGAATGGGAAAGAAAGGTGATTTAAGCAATTTTGAGCGTGGCATGGTTGTTGGTGCCAGACGGGCCGGTCTGAGTATTTCACAATCTGCTCAGTTACTGGGATTTTCACGCACAACCATTTCTAGAGTTTACAAAGAATGGTGTGAAAAGGGAAAAACATCCAGTATGCGGCAGTCCTGTTGGCGAAAATGCCTTGTTGATGCTAGAGGTCAGAGGAGAATGGGCCGACTGATTCAAGCTGATAGAAGAAAAACTTTGACTGAAATAACCACTCGTTACAACCGAGGTATGCAGCAAAGCATTTGTGAAGCCACAACACGCACAACCTTGAGGCGGATGGGCTACAACAGCAGAAGACCCCACCGGGTACCACTCATCTCCACTACAAATAGGAAAAAGAGGCTACAATTTGCACGAGCTCACCAAAATTGGACAGTTGAAGACTGGAAAAATGTTGCCTGGTCTGATGAGTCTCGAATTCTGTTGAGACATTCAGATGGTAGAGTCAGAATTTGGCGTAAACAGAATGAGAACATGGATCCATCATGCCTTGTTACCACTGTGCAGGCTGGTGGTGGTGGTGTAATGGTGTGGGGGATGTTTTCTTGGCACACTTTAGGCCCCTTAGTGCCAATTGGGCATCGTTTAAATGCCACAGCCTACCTGAGCATTGTTTCTGACCATGTCCATCCCTTTATGACCACCATGTACCCATCCTCTGATGGCTACTTCCAGCAGGATAATGCACCATGTCACAAAGCTCGAATCATTTCAAATTGGTTTCTTGAACATGACAATGAGTTCACTGTACTAAAATGGCCCCCACAGTCACCAGATCTCAACCCAATAGAGCATCTTTGGGATGTGGTGGAACGGGAGCTTCGTGCCCTGGATGTGCATCCCACAAATCTCCATCAACTGCAAGATGCTATCCTATCAATATGGGCCAACATTTCTAAAGAATGCTTTCAGCACCTTGTTGAATCAATGCCACGTAGAATTAAGGCAGTTCTGAAGGCGAAAGGGGGTCAAACACAGTATTAGTATGGTGTTCCTAATAATCCTTTAGGTGAGTGTATATATATATATATATATATACACTGATCAGGCATAACATTATGACAGGTGAAGTGAATAACACTGATTATCTCTTCATCACAGCACCTGTTAGTGGGTGGGATATATTAGGCAGCAAGTAAACATTTTATCCTAAAAAATTATGTGTTAGAAGCAGGAGAAATGGGCAAGCGTAAGGATTTGAGCAAGTTTGACAAGGGCCAAATTGTGATGGCTAGACGACTGGGTCAGAGCATCTCCAAAACTGCAGCTCTTGTGGGGTGTTCCCGGTCTGCAGTGGTCAGTATCTATCAAAAGTGGTCCAAGAAAGGAACAGTGGAGAACCGGCGACAGGGTCATGGGCGGCCAAGGCTCACTGATGCACGTGGGGAGCGAAGGCTGGCCCGTATGGTCCGATCAAACAGACGAGCTACTGTAGCTCAAATTGCTCGAGAAGTTAATGCTGGTTCTGATAGAAAGGTGTCAGAATACACAGTGCATCGCAGTTTGTTGCGTATGGGGCTGCATAGCTGCAGACCAGTCAGGGTGCCCATGCTGACCCCTATCCACCGCCGAAAGCGCCAACAGTGGGCACGTGAGCATCAGAACTGGACCACAGAGCAATGGAAGAAGGCCTGGTTTGAGGAATCACGTTTTCTTTTACATCACGTGGATGGCCGGGTGCATGTGCGTGGCACCAGGATGCACTATGGAAAGAAGGCAAGCCGGCGGAGGCAGTGTGATGCTTTGGGCAATGTTCTGTTGGGAAACCTTGGGTCCTGCCATCCATGTGGATGTTACTTTGACACGTACCACCTACCTAAGCATTGTTGCAGACCATGTACTCCCTTTCATGGAAACGGTATTCCCTGGTGGCTGTGGCCTCTTTCAGCAGGATGATGCGCCCTGCCACAAAGCAAAAATGGTTCAGGAATGGTTTGAGGAGCACAACAACGAGTTTGAGGTGTTGACTTGGCCTCCAAATTCCCTAGATCTCAATCCAATCGAGCATCTGTGGGATGTGCTGAACAAACAAGTCCGATCCATGGAGCCCCCACCTCGCAACTTACAGGACTTAAAGGATCTGCTTCTGACATCTTGGTGCCAGATACCACAGCACACCTTCAGGGGTCTAGTGGAGTCCATGCCTCGATGGGTCAGGGCTGTTTTGGCAGCAAAAGGGGGACCAACACAATATTAGGAAGGTGGTCATAATGTTATGCCTGATCGATGTGTATATATATATACACACTACATTGCCAAAAGTTTTGGGATGCCTGCCTTTACATGCACATGAACTTTAATGACATCCCATTCTTAATCCGTAGTGTTTAATATGGAGTTGGCCCACCCTTTACAGCAATAACAGCTTCAATTCTTCTGGGAAGGCTTTCCACAAGGTTTAGGATTGTGTTTATGGGAATTTTTGACCAATCTTCTAGAAGCGCATTTGTGAGGTCAGGCACTGATTTTGGACGAGAAGGCCTGGCTCGCAGTCTCCGCTCTAATTCATCCCAAATATGTTCTACCGAGGTCAGGACTCTGTGCAGGCCAGTCAAGTTCCTCTACACCAAACTCGCTCATCCATGTCTTTATGGACCTTGCTTTGTGCACTGGTGCTGATGTTGGAACAGGAAGGTGCCATCCCCAAACTGTTCCCACAAAGTTGGGAGCATGAAATTGTCCAAAATGTCTTGGTATGCTGAAGCATTAAGAGTTTCTTTCACTGGAACTAAGGGGCCAAGCCTGCTTTGGAGTCCAGTGGCGGCGTGCTTTACATCACTGCATCCAACGCTTTGCATTGCACTTGGTGATGTAAGGCTTGGATGCAGCTGCTCGGCCATGGAAACCCATTCCATGAAGCTCTCTACGCACTGTTCTTTAGCTAATCTGAAGGCCACACGAAGTTTTGGAGGCCTGTAGCTATTGGCTCTGCAGAAAGTTGGCGACTTCTGTACACTGTGCGCCTCAGCATGCGCTGAACCCTTCGCTGATTTTACGTGGCCTACCACTTCGTGGCTGAGTTGCTGTTGTTCCCAATTGCTTCCACTTTATTATAATACCACTAACAGTTGACCGTGGAATATTTAGTAGTGAGGAAATTTCACAAATGGACTTATTGCACAGGTGGCAACTTATCGCGGTACCACGCTTGAATTCACTGAGCTCCTGAGTGACCCATTCTTTCACAAATGTTTGTAGAAGTGTCTGCATGCCTAGTGCTTGATTTTATACACCTGTGGCCATGGAAGTGATTGGAACACCTAGAATTCAATGATTTGAAGGGGTGTCCCAATACTTTTGGCAATATAGTGTGTGTATATATATATATATATAACAAAATTAAATAAAACAAAATAAAATAAACTAAATAAAATAAAATAATAAATAAATTATAATAATTAATTATAAATAAATTATAATAAATTATTGTATATGTAAACAAACATGACGCATTGATGTAACAATTACTAAAGATCATAGACAATATATACATTTCACTCTTGTTCAGTAACTGTAAGAAATATCTTTCACTGCTTCTCTCACATCAGGACACACCACCAAACACTATTTTTATCCTCATTCATGGCCAGGGAAAAGGAAGTAATTCTATTACATGTTCCCAAATCCCTTGAGGGCTGAAACCAGTATGTAGAGCAAGCTAATGTCTAGATAGTTCATGATTTAACAACTTACTCATTTACTCAAGAAATCTACATGGATTGGTGTTCAGCAAGAATGGTGGTCACTGACAGTAAAATGTGTTTTCATTTCCATTTTTTCATTTACCCAGGTGAAGATGGAGAAGAAGGAGAAGGTTATGGCAGCTCTGGCAGCATCCGCTCCCTGATTTAAGGGCAGCTCATCTGGGGTAGTGCGTTGCCATTGGTTGGCCAAGAAGCAGAAACAAACAAACCACAAAAAAGCCCAGAAACCTATAATCATGCAAAAAATACACATATTAGACTAACAATGACAATATAGTTTACTATATTGCCCACGTGTTTACATAAATAGACAAAATCACAAATAAAAGTGGCAATGTCTGAAGCAATACAGTACTTCTGTGGAGATCATGAATCGTTGCCAGACCCCGTAAATAATTCACAGCTTAAAAATAGCATGCAGTCACAGAGAGTCTGAGTCTATTTTGGCTTGCTCTTATTGTTTACCTGAAAATCCAATGTCCAGCATCACTGCCTTCTTTCTGTCTTTAATACTGCTGATTTGTTGGAACTTCATGTCCAGGATAATGAAGAAAATGCAGGCTAGAAATGCTATGAGCCCAATGGTGGTCCCATAGTTGCAGGCATCGTTGTTCTTGTTGAAAACGCAATAGAGCCGCTCGCTGCCGTGGTTGACGTAGCCTTCATTTATTATGGATCCAAACACCACTATTGAGAAGATCTGCAGGGGAAAAGATATGCACGACTTGATGTGTTTTTTATGATAATGCTGTTAAAACCCTTTGTAAATGACATTAAATATTTAATATACTATTACACTATTGTGTAAAGGCAGTTGATTATGAAATGTCAAGCAGTGACAGAAGCTTTCTACATTGTCACATTATACTTCATCTAAAACTACTTTAACAACATTTTTTTGTAGAATTATAGTTACAGTTTTGATCTCTCATATGAACTGAGATTATTAAAAGATATTAATTCTTCATTCTGGAAGTGCAGAACCATTTAGTAACCAAGTAAAAACTTTAAAATGTGAAATATGTAAAATGGTGACTAGTTACAACAGCTAAAATATACACATTTTCATTTCTACATAGCCTATATAAATTATACATACATTTTAACCTAAAATCTTGATCAACTCCCTGATTATACACACCTTGGGTCTGTGGAGGATATATATAAAATACATAAAAAAAACTACATTTCTAACTATTTAACATTAAACTTAATGAGAAGCTAAGAATTATATAATGTAGTAATGTTAATGTTCTTAATTAAAGTTATTGTAAAGTGTCTATCTTTTTTAAATAAATATTTCAATTACAGAATGAAAGAGAAAGATAAACTTACAGTCATAATAAGATCCACTGTATGACCATCACAATGCTATTCAATTAACAATATGTAGGCCTACTATAAAGAGACTTAATGACTGTTTTAAATCAATATTTTCCATTTGCAGGACAACATTTCCTTAAACTATTGTTCTGTACGAAATCTTTTATTTCTAAAAAATATTTTTAGAACCTATTTTTACGAGAAATAAAAACCTTTGGCTGAAAGAGAATTTTATTGCACAAAGCTATGGTCCACGTGATGTGTCTGTCTGATGCAAAAATGGAAGTAACAGTACATGAGCGTATAGTAAAGCAACAACCAATCAGAATCGAGGAGCCGGTCCTATAGAAGCAGACTGTGGCTGCGGATCAAAACCTAGTGGGCTGCCTTTCTAAACAGCATACACATACACATGCTCAAAATGAGTCACTCGCTATATGCTTTAGACACACTATAGTGATGTTCTTACTGGGAAAAAACCCCCCTATAGCCTATTGCATAAAAGAGAAACGTTAATCCATGTACGTCTCTCTCTCTCTCTCTCTCTCTCTCTCTCTCTCTCTCTCTCTCTCTCTCTCTCTCTATATATATATATATGTGTGTGTGTGTGTGTGTATATATATATATATATATGAAGTCACGCCTATAGGCCTATTGATAAATATAATACATAATATAATGCTATCATAAACGAATTCATCTCACAGTAATAAACGAAACTACATTTAAAAAGATTTAAGAATGAGCGCATGTAGGCTATTTAGGCTATATTCATGCTTTTATATGTTATTATTCTAGAAGGAATCACATGAGTAACCTCGTCACCAGAGGCAAATACGCTTCGTGACATCAATACGTCAACATTTGCAATAACTATAAACGAAAAACGGAATCTTACATGTCGCAAATAAACGTATATCTATATGAGCGTCATATTTCCCACTGACCTCATTCAATTATTAAATGAGCGTGTGATGAAAACGTTATGATTATATGTTCTGGGCTATTCTCACAGATTATATTTGTCTCCTCTAGGCTGACATGATTATCAGTAGGTAAATAAATGTCTTACCCATGATAATATTCTAAGGATGGTCTGCGGCTGCTGAATAAAGGCAATAGGGTCGAAAGCAGCCCCGGCTCTCCCAGCGCCAAATGAACCCACTCCGTCCATTTTCCTCCTACGGTTATTCAGGCTCTGGGCTCTTAGTCGAGGTAGGCAACCAAACACACACACACACACACATACACACACACACACCCCCCGCTGCCTGTCAGAGGCGTGCGCAATCTCTCTGTGATTGTTACATTCTCAACAGCAACATCTCCGGTCTACATCACGTCCTCAGCTGGGAGAGCGCTAACTTCTTAGGGGCTGTTCAGCTTCAAATCGCCAAATAGAACATTTTAAGGGGCATGCACAATATTTTGTCAATAGGGTCCAGTATTGTTTGGACCCTAATGCTCTTCAGCATTTTTGTGTGTATGTATGTGTGTGTCTTCTGCTGAAAGTCATAGCCTACAGAGTCTTTGGAATGACATTGTTTTGACTATCACAACATACATATTTCATATAAATGAGTGCAATTCTAAGCACATCATCATTCTTCACTGCAAAGGGCAGAAAGACTTGCAGCAAATAAGTGCGTAAATAAAAAGCAAGCATCATGAGGAAAGCAATGTGGGAGAGATAAGCTATACAATATTCGGTACATAATACTAGCCTATACTTTCCATATTTGTTAATAGCAAATAAGCATGTCAAATAAGCATTTTGCTTTCTTTAAGAAGCTTAACTTGATGCAACTGAACATGACCCATGATTCATTGCTTTTACTCCTTCCTGTATATTATTAATGTAACCAGGGACTGGGACCCACTAGGCCTCAGCACACTTCCAAGGGACCCTCAAGATGACTTAAAAGTTAAAAATTAAGCAAAAAAATTAAGATGTAAGCTGTCTTTTTATTTAAGAACCAATGCGTTCATTATCTTGGTCAACCTGGATATAATGCTTGAGGAAATTTTAAAAGTGTGATTTCTAGACCTGAAAATATGGAATTAATATACAAGGCCCCTCATTGTCAAACATAATTAAATGACATAATTATGAATAATTAAAACAATTAAATGCCATGAAGAACACTGTTATTGATATTATGACATTTAATTGTTTTATATACAAATTTATATAAAACAAGCTCTAATATTTTGAGTGATTGAGTGAATATTGTGAGTAAAAAAAAACATGTAATTTACAAATGAGAAAAGTCATGTAAATACACTAAAAAGTGTAGACCATGAAGAACACTGTTATTGATATCATGGCATTTAATTGTTTTAATTATTTATAATATGTTATTTAATTATGTTAGTATGTTGCCAATATTTGTCATTATAGAAGAAATATCTTAGGGTGTCCAAATATTGTCTTTGAGAATGGGGAGTCTTGGAGTCAAAAAGGTTGAGAACCACTGCTCTAAACAAATAGAACATTTTTATTTCCAGCTGTGGAACAGAGTTCATCCATTTACGTCCACCGAGAGCTCAACCACTCCAAAAAAGTATGGGCCATAACGCCATACTCTTGTAGACAGACAAACTCTTGATTAAAAGCACAATTTAGACATTTGTATATTGATAAATCATTATATCAAATAGAACAAAGTTTAAGTGCAAAGTCAACATGTAGGCCTATATGTTTACGCATGACTCCTGATTGGCACTGCAACCTGCATTTGTTGCAACAAAAATGACAGGTCCACAGAATCAGTATGCGACTACATTTAGCTCATGTTCATGACTGTGTTGGAGATTTTCAGTCACAAGAACCATCTTTCCAGCCATCTCGCCATCGCTCATCCACCCTGCTGCAGTCAAACACCGGCTTTCCTAACCGGATGTTGATGTCATTATGGAGGTGACACAGCCACTGTGAGAGGTTGTGCCGGTTGCTAGCGTCTGGCTGATTTGTTTTCAATCTGATAAGAGACAAGATCATTGAAACATATGCTACCAAACATAAATGTAAACACTGTAATGCTTCTGCTAGAAAATGGTAGAGGAAAAACACAAAAACCACAACAATAAATGATGACAACCTTGATCTCAGGTCCTCTGCACATTCATCACACGGGAAAACCTTTGAGAAGAGGTTGATGAACTGTGTCATCTCTCCCTGTTGTTCTGTGGTCGGTGTATCTGGATAATATGCAGCCATAGTGTGAAGAAAAGACCATGAGCTCCTGCCCAGTTCCTCTCTGTCCAGAGGGCATTCAACAGGCTTAGTTTCCTCCACTGCCCTGCTCTCCTGTTCAAATATCATACGATTGTTTACTGTAAGGACTTGTAAACAATAGCAACTGTCATAGCACAACATTACTGTTTTGAACCCATGACCTTGGGTTGATGCCATGCTCTGGCAGCTGAACTATAGTTCTTGACAAGTAACTATAACCATGACTGGCTTCTTCTACCAATTACTTCAGTGTAACTATGGTTTTAAAACAGTGGTTCTTAAACTTTTTGACACAAAGGCCCTCTGATGTTAAACATAATGCAAAGGCCCCCTCCCCCATAAACTCAGATATTTCAGATGTAATTAAACTACTTTTATTAAAAGAATCTGAGAGTATTGATATATTAAATGAATCAATTTTGTCGTTTTGTGATTCCAGAAGTTTCAAGAACTGTATGTTCTTCATTAAAAACAAGTTACAGAGGTGGTAAAGTAGAATCTTGATTTTTTTTTTTTTGCATTTTAATTTATATTATTGTTAGATTATTTTACATATTACTAATTTATTATTATATTTATATATTTATTGCATTATAATTATATTATTATTATTATCATATTGAAAACTATTGAATTGACTAATTATAATAGTATTATAGTAGCCAACATATTTAGAAAGTATAACTAAAACTGTCATAATTGTATTAAAATTAGATTCCCTTACTCCCCCAAATAAACTATTTATTATGAATCTTTATAATATTTATGAACAATATTTATGACAACACAAACCATAGTTATTACTAAATTTAGTGTTACTATAGTAAAACTATAGTACAGGAGAGGAAAGATTGAGCCCATTGTTTGCACCGTAAATTATTACATTGTTTATTAATGCAGTGTTAGCTAACTGTGTGATTTGTATTTGTACTTTTCTGAAATCCATAACTTGGACACAGTCTCCTGACTCTCCTCTGATTACAAATCACTTTAAATTGTAATGTAGACGCATGCATTTTCTGTAAAGCTGCTTTGAAACGATATGTATTGTGAAAACCGCTATACAAATAAATGTGGATTGAAAGATTAAAATGTCATCCGGAAATGTCAAAAATCCAGGTCTTTGCCGATATAATTGTACTGACAGGATGTGTTTAGTTGTCATTCAATCTATTTTGTTTTCAGATATTTTACTCCTGATTCTGGAATATAGCAGACTACATTCAAAAGTGTAGTTTCACTGTCAGAGATCAATACTCTGTTCACCTGCACTGTGACTGAGGACGTCTGTTTCTGCAACTTCATCCATGATTTAAAATCCGTACACGCTCGGCACGGTTTCTTTTTCGGTTCCCCGGTAGTGGTCTGATCTTTACTCGTACTGTCCTCGGGTGGTCTGTCAAACACGGGGAAAGGGAAACCCTCCATACCAGCTTTGTTATGCGCGGAGAATCGCGACCCGGCAGCGGCTGCCATGTTTAAAATCGCACGATGTATTTACTTCACATGTGAACGAATCGTTCTTTTGAGTCGGTTCTTCTCAATGAGCACACTGAATTATTCACGAACGACGATATGTGCGTTCACCTGGCTTTACTAGAACGTTATTCCACGACGGTATGCAAGGGACCAAATTCCGCAGTAATTATATGCTGACGACGTGAAATAATCACTAAATCGGTTTTGTGAAACGACTGTTCGAATGAACCGATGCGCAGAAATGAGTCGGCATTGAATTCTAACCACTGTTATGCATGATAGGAACGGCTGTTGTTAAACACGTGTTGGTCTTGTGTAAATTATCAACAATATGGCAACAACGGGTAAAAATATAACTGACATATCACAATGAATGCAAGCGCTATATTTAAAAAAAAAAATTATGTTAAGGAGTTAAACATTAGAGAATTAGTTTCACACCGGAGCGATTTCTGTGCAGCACTGTCCACCAGCGAGTGGTGACGTCACCAGCAGTCCATGCCGCAGAGTTCGGGCTGCCTAAAACTGTAATTATTGCACCATTTACTTCTTTAAACACACGTGACAGTGTATAATACTTTCTGAAGTGTTGACTTAATATAAATAGCCATTTGGTATGATATTTGTATGACATCACATATCAATCTGCAACAGTGCTTGATAAGTTTGATAGAAGTGCCTACTAGCTTAGCTTACTACTGACAACGTAGCTAGAGAGCAGATGGACATGCTTTATTTCATGCTACCCTAATGTTCACAGGCTTCACATTAGGAAATATAGCACACTTCATTGACAATGGGGATTCTGGAAAAGATAGCGGAGATAGAGAGAGAAATCTCTCGAACACAGAAGAATAAAGGTAAGTCAAGAGACCCCGATTTTAAATTTCAAATGGGCCTTTTGTTGCTTTGTATCTATTTACTCTTAATCGATTAAATCCTGATTAGTTCCAAACTTGTTTTGCAGCAACTGAGTACCATCTGGGTTTATTGAAAGCCAAGTTAGCCAAGTACAGAGCCCAGCTTCTGGAGCCCTCAAAATCAGCTGGAGCCAAAGGTGAAGGCTTTGATGTTATGAAATCTGGCGATGCTAGAGTGGCTCTGATTGGATTCCCCTCAGTTGGCAAGGTAACAAATGACACCAACTGTGCCATATTTTTGATGTCCGATTCTGAGACATGCTCTAATTTATGGTATTTTGTTTGTAGTCTACCTTTCTCAGTTTAATGACATCAACAGAAAGTGAAGCGGCTTCATATGAGTTCACCACCTTGACCTGCATTCCTGGTGTCATTGAGGTATCATTTATGTTAAAATATTTCTCTTTCCTCTCTGTTTTTGTTTCTATCTTCTTTCTGTTTATATCACTACTATTGTTATTAAAGTAATTACAATATTATAATATAATATCCAGTTTTGTATATAATCTCATATTCATGCCTATCTGACACATTGGTTTAATTAAACTTTAAAAAAAATTAATTTCTAGTACAAAGGTGCCAACATACAGCTGCTGGATTTGCCTGGTATCATTGAGGGGGCTGCGCAAGGTATGTTCTTTTGTAATGTACATTTTTATGTTTATTTTGACATGGTTACATGTGTCCTTTCTCTGTGAAATTCATGTGTTTTTGTTTTAAAGGTAAGGGCAGAGGTAGACAGGTCATTGCTGTGGCCAGAACTGCAGATGTGGTCATCATGATGTTGGATGCAACTAAAGGAGAGGTTCAGAGGTGAGTTGAAACATTTACCTCTGGTTTTACAGACCAGGCTTAAGCTAGTCCCAGACTAAAATGCATGTTTGAGCTGTTTTAACTGAAAGTAACTTGCACTGAGATATCTTAAAATATGTCAGTGGCATTGTTTTGTCTCAAGATGCACACCAGTAATGTTTTTTTTCCTATGGCACGTTTATAAAAGCTACTTAAATACCTTAATTGAACCAAGGCCTAAGCCCTGTCTGTGAAACCGGGCCATAGTCTTTGGAAAATGTTTGCAATATTTGCACTATTGTTCTGTTTGACGATTGTTGTTTTGCTCTTCAGGGAACTTCTGGAAAAAGAACTTGAATCTGTTGGCATTAGACTCAACCGGCCCAAACCAAATATCTATTTTAAGGTCAGTGTTTCAGTCTGTCTATTGACTATCATGTCCTTTACATTTAGTATATATTTTGTTGTCTCATTTATTAGTTTTAGACCACTTTACTCTCACCAAAATACCATATAATTTTTGTTGACAATAATATTTTAGTTGATGGTAATATGCAAATAACAAAAGTGTCTAGCTGTAATAGATTGTCCAACCTTTTAAAGAGATAAGTAAAGACTAAAGTGATAGTAAAGACATTTATAAACTTTAATTTTATGACATTTTATGAACTTTCTTTTCATCTAAGAATCCTGAAGAAAAATGTATCGCAGTCCACAAAAATATTAAGCAGTATGACTGTTTTCAACATTGATGATAATAATAAATATTTCTTGAACATCAAATCATCATATAAGAATGATTTCTGAAGGATCATGTGACACTGAAGACTGGAGTAATGATGCTGAAAATTCAGCTTTGACATCACAGGAATAAATCACATTTTAAAATATATTCAAATAGAAAACAATTAACTGTTAACAAAAAGATTTTACTGTATATTATAAAATAAAAGTAGCCTTGGTGAGCATACTTCTTTCAAAAACTTCTTTAGTGTATAAGCACTTTTTAATCATCGTGTCAAGCATAACGATATATCAACATTAAGCACTACATGTGAAATTGTCCTTTTGAAAAGAAAAAAAAAGTTTCCGAAATACTGTTTAGAGACTATTTAGGATTACACACAGGTATACTGAAACATTCCTCTTGCATATTTTGTCTGTTCACATGTGAAATATCTGTTTTTCAGCCTAAAAAAGGTGGTGGGTTATCATACAATTCAACTGTTCCCCTTACACACTGCTCTGAGAAGCTTGTTCAGCTCATTCTTCATGAGTACAGTATCCTTTTGCTTAGTTAAGTCACTGTTTAATTTTCCTCTAATGGTAAGCGACACATCTACCTTAACATGACTGCAGAAATCTTCAATGCTGAGGTTTTGTTCAGAGAGGACAGCACTCCAGATGAATTTATTGATGTCATTGTGGGCAACAGAGTGTACATGCCTTGCTTATATGTGAGTAATATATATTTCAATTCAGTTATCAGCCTAATGCAAAGCTTCTCAGATTTAAAAGTATGTTGGTAAATTTGAATATGATTAATCTTGTTACAGGTGTACAACAAAGTGGACCAGATTTCTATAGAGGAAGTGGATCGTTTGGCCCATAGACCTAACAGTGTAGTGATCAGCTGTGGCATGAAACTGAATCTAGATTACCTCCTTGAGCAGTTATGGGAATACTTGGCTCTGATCTGCATATATACCAAGAAGAGAGGAGGTGTGCCTTTTTGTCCTCATATTTTAGTCATTTTAAATTTTAGGGGGCTTTCACACAAGAGCAGTGCTTCTCAACCTTTTTGACTCAAAGGCCTCTTATTGTCCAACATTTTTTAAGGCCTCCTTCTATTTACAGTGTTTCTGCTGTAATTATGAAAAAGCTGCTTGTTTTGTATTGATACATTAAATTAATTGAGATTAGAGTTAGATTATTTTAATCTATTAGTAATTTATTAGTGTTTTTAGTGTAACCCAAGTCTGTTTGGCATCAGATTTTGGTTTATTTTTGATGGGGAAGCAGTTTTCCATTCACTTGAAAATTGAATCTTGATCTGGATTAAGGTTCACATTTGGTATTAAAGCATTCCTCCTATATTTAAATCTTAACTTAAATTTGGGAAGTTCTCTTTTAGAGGTTGTCATAAGAATTGAAGGAGTGCTACGTTTCTTTGCTGTACAGTACTTTTTACACAGCATTAACTAAAGGATTTTATTCTATGGAGTTAACCGGTTATCTATGTCATTTAAAGAATAATCTGGGTGATTTTCAACCTAAGGTTATAATAGGGGATCTGTACTGAAAAGCCTCATGTTCATTTCCTCCTGGTAAAAATAAAAGCGAGTACAGTATTTGAATTTCTATAATTATTGTGTTTTTGTTCCCCAATTCTTACCCTTTTTTTAATTGTTGTGTAGAACGACCAGATTTCGGTGACCCTATAATCATGAGACGAGGTGCATCAGTTGAACATGTGGTATGTCTCTGTTTTATTGTCCTGTATTACCTGCAACTTTATTTGTTACGCAGTGGTCAACCTGTGGTAAAACATACTCACTGCACCTTTAACCAAAATGTTTTTGTTTTTTTTTCATAGTTATTCATTTTAGAAAACCGCATTGTAGATGATGAAGTGTTGTGTGCTGTGTAAAAATAGTTGTATACCTGAATATGTGCATTTCTATTTTATATGCTGTCTAGCAAAATCTTCATCATATATATACTAGTGGCCAAAAGTGATGTCCAGAGGGGATATTTGTTTTTAATGACCCTACAAGTTTGATTAATATTGAGAATATTTTGAAAATATTTTATATTTTTTACTGTAAATATTTTAAATATAAGCGAAGAACAAAACATTAAATTTAGGATAGTTTACCCAAAAATTTTATTTACCCCATGATTTACTCACCCTCAAGCCATCCTAGGTGTATATGGCATTCTTCTTTCAGACAAATACAATCAGAGTTATATTAAAAAATGTCCTGGCTCTTCCAAGCATTATAATAGCAGTAAATGGCAGCCCAAAATTTGAATCCCAAAAAAGTGCATCCATCCATTATAAAAGTAATCCGGGGGGTTAATAAAGGCCTTCTGAAGTGAATCGATGGGTTTTTGTAAGAAAAATATCCATATTTAATGTTATTAAGTAAAATATCTAGCTTCCGGCAGACCGCCTTCTGTATTCAACTTAAGAAAAAAGCGTAACTGGCGTGACGACGACATCGGATGTAGCGTAAGCGCTTTGAACTTCGTAAGTTGAATACGGAAGGCGGTCTGCCGGAAGATAGATATTTTACTGTATAATGTATTAAATATGGATATTTTTCTTACAAAAACCTATTCGCTTCAGAAGGCCTTTATTAACCCGGGATAATTTTCATTTTTGGGTGAACTATCCCTTTAAGGTATTTATCTGACAAAAAAGGGAAACTACAGCTACAGGTTTTATTTTACTATGCAAAAAAAAAAAAAAAAAAAAAAAAAAAAAAAGCATAAAAAAAGCAAAAAGCTCACAGGAAAAAGCATGCATTGACTACAACATAATCAGTGTTTAATATTTTGCTGTTTCTTTATATGACAGCCTGGCCAAAAGTTATATCCAACATGTTTCATTACCTTATAAATTGACTCCAAGCACAACTACACAATATGCTTACAAAATCTTTTAACACATTTTTAACAATATTTGAATTAAGGGTGAAGATGTAAATTTTCCTAGGCCGGACATTACTTTTGGCCACTTCTGTATATCTTAATTTCTTGTATGAAGTATCGATCAAACTAATGATTGCACCTTGTACTTCTTCCAGTGTCACAGAATCCACAGGACATTAGCTAGCCAGTTCAAATACGCACTCGTCTGGGTAAGATTCTCCTTCACCTGAAGTGAAACTTGGTCTTGCTTTTGTTCCGTATGTGCTTTTCTTCAACAACTATTCTTTTTGGATCATAGGGAACAAGCACAAAGTACAGTCCTCAGAGAGTAGGACTGACACACATCATGGAACATGAGGATGTCATTCAGATCGTGAAGAAATAAAATGTAGTCTTCAGATCCACTACAGTATCAACAGAACATTTGATACATGCATAACAGAACATTTTCCTGTTAACAACTGCAATGTATCACAGAACTTCATGGAAAAACATGTGGTCAGTAATTAAAAAGTGATTATTTTGTTTATGAAAAACATCCTGACAAAACCCATTCAAATAAATAATATTCAGATCTTTGTTCTTATGTGCCTTTCATGTGTTATTTTTTATTAAACTAAATTAAACATGTACAGTAAGACATGTGACAAATCTGCCATTCAACATGTAGTGAAAAAAGAAAAGAAATATGATATTTCAGATACATATTCTGCACTTTTCTAGGTCACTAACCAAATTTATGACATTGATCTTGTGAACTCTTTTGTGCAGCCAGTCAGATGAAACACAACTAGATAGAAAATAGATGTGTAGATACATAAAATACATTGAAAATATACTGTATAAGACTACCTGGGTAACGTGACAAAAAAAAATGTTTCAGCACAAAGCAATGACCATCATAAAGATCAAAATTGTGCATTTGCAGATAGATTCAACCAATCCTGGGTTAGCTGTATTTTACAAGCCCCTAAAACCAACATGACTTAGTAATAAATGATCATAGTTCATTCTTATTTAAAGCACTTAGACAAGAACACTTTTCCAGTTGATCCATACCAGTTGAAGATAGCTAGAGAAGTTCTTCTAAAGAGCAGCAGATTATGTTGAACTTCAACACTACAATTCTCACCAGGTGTGTTGGTTATTTTTCTTCTTTTATGGTGTTTTAGTTAATCATTTAAATCATTATTAAGGGTTAATTGCATCTGTAATGGCCAGGTAGTGAGATTGTGATGTTTTACTGCACATTTCCAAGGACCATTTAAACATATCATAGAAAGTATCATGAAATCTTTTTTTTTTTTTTAAACTTGCTGAGAGAGTTTTAAATGTAGCATATCCAGTATAAAACTTACATTTATCCATTATAATAAAGTATGGTTATATCGTGAAGACTTTATATGATTACAGCACACCAGTAAGTTCAACTCAACTTTAACATGGGTGGTGACTCAGAAGCACTCTTTATATTACAAGATGTGAACTGTTAGCTTTCTGTATTTATCTGAAAACCTAGAGCTGCCCACTCTATTCATTACAGAAAACTAGTATAATAGACGACATTAAATATGCATGCTGAGGCACTCGGGCTGTACTACACAACGGACAAGTGTGGAGTGGGGAATTATTAAGCCATTGGAAGGCTGTTCCATGTCAGGCTTGATGGGGCTTTGTGTAATTAGCCCACATTTCAAAGCGCTAAAATGATGAGCAGGATGGCAAGAAACTGTTTTGGAATAACTTGAGGATTGATGTTTCTACGCTGGAGTTACTTTGAATGAGTTCGGATGGAAAGGCAATGGTAAGACGGACTTTAAGTGCAGTGCCAATGAGCTACGCTTGTAAACATGACACTTGATACCGGGGCCATATGGTGCTGCGCGTGTGTGTGTGCGTGCGTGTGCTCTAAGGGACTGTGTACTTCATATTTTACTTCATTCTGATATTCTGCATCATTTACTGCTGTGCTGATCATGTGGTTTTGAACAGTGGATTTTTGAATACGGCAGTCTGACATTGTGAAGTAGCTCAACTTTTATTTAGCTTTTTGTAACTTACTGAAGAAGGAAGCTCCTTAAGACCATTCCACATTTTTTTCTAAGTGAGCAAATGTATTTCACTCATTAAACAGCCCAGTGAAATAAACTGCATAACCTTTCTTTTTTCGTTTTTAAAAAGTTAGTGAAAGTATTTGCTTTATTCTTGATCGCAGTTGTAACTGGTGGGAAACTACGTGTTAATAATTGCTCAGTTGGTCAATAAGACTCGATAGAAAGATGATGGTTTTACTTTCATATTTTATAGAGCACTGACATCATCTTTAAGAGGGCCAAATAGGTCATGTGACTACCGTATTTAAAGCATGGAAGGTGTTAAGATGACCCATAGCAAATGATTAGAATGGGCAAAGTATAAGTGCTTTTGACACACAATAAAATGTATTGTTATAGGACACAGTATGAGGGAAGCTATTGAGTATAACAATATTTTATTTAAAATGAACAACATTGATGTTGGCATATAAAGGGAATAACTGAGGTAAACAGTATAATTTCATGAGGTTCCTGTGTGGTCTTACAAACAGCAGTGTAATTTCACACATGATGTTCATCTCAACTCTCTTCTTTAATGAGTGTTTGCTGCCCCCTAGTGATTTACTAGTAGAAAATGTGCAAAAATTGTACCTATAGGGGTACAACAGCTAGTAGTGGGCGGCATCCTCAAAGATACACCTCCTGTACCTTTAGTGCACCTTACATTTGGCATTGCAATAGTCTTTTCTTCCCTATTGTGACGTATATCCATGTGAAACGGCTTCTCGAAAATGGAAAAAATGCAGGGCGTGACTTGATTTTGTCCATCAGGAATTGATTGGACGGTTGCAGGGCCGTAGCTAGGGAATTCTGGGCCCCTGAAAAAAACATTGATGTGGGCCCCCACTGCCCTCCACTCAAATCACGGTATAAGATATGGGCATGGAGGCCCACATCTGGTGCCATGTAACCTAATAGGGATTTCTTAGAAAATAATAAAACAGATAAACAAATAAATCAATGCAATAAAGGTTCTTATTGGACAATATTGCTTTTGCTTATTTTATAAACATTTATATAGTTGATATAAATATTATCAAAATGGCATTAAGCGATTATTAAGCATTCAAGACAAACTAATAAAATAACAACAAAAGACAAGAAATTAATAAAATAATAAAATAAACTTTTTTAAAGTAGACCTACCAGCAATATAATATAAAGGCTGGTTTCACAGACAGGGCCAGGATTGGGCCTTAGTTCAATTAGGACATTTAAGTAGTTTTTATAAACATGCCTTAGAAAAAAACATTACTGGTGTGCATCTTGAGACAAAACAATGGCAGTGACATATTTTAAGATATGTCAGTGCAAGTTACTTTCAGTTAAAACAGCTCAAACATGCATTTTAGTCTGGGACTAGCTTAAGCCTGGTCTGTGAAACTGGGGGGGAAATGTCTTTGCAGTCAGTCTGGTGTCTAACAGCTGAGGTAAACATTCAGAAATTAAAAATAATGCAGTCAAATGTAAAATAAAACCACTTAAATTTCTCATTGTCTTCATAATTGGTGAAGATAATATGCTACTGCATAATACTCTGCATAATATTCTATTAAATAATTGGAGTTTTCTTGACAGAAATAATTGTTATCTTAAATTTATCACATCAGCAACAAATACAATCCTTGTGACATGCATATCCATTTTTCTGCCTGTTTTAGACCTTATGTGCCAGAGAAGCAAGCGAGCAGGCATCTTTACAATTTTGTCTTTGAACTTCCATTTTTGCGGTAGTAATTAGCTGGTGAAGTGGATTTATTTATTTAGTTAATGAAAGTTATCATGAGCATTGTAATGTTTGAAGAATTTAAAATGAGCGGTTCATTCATAAATCCATAAGATCTTACCTTCATGCTGTAGAAATACAAACTGGAAGACAGAACACAAGCGCTCAAAAGGGGTGGGGCTACATAAGGTCTATACAAACCAACAAACTACATAATAGCGCAAACAGACGTGGACTTTGAGTACGTATGCTAAGATACCGGTAGGAGGGTGCAGGTGGCAGCTCTTATTAGGTGTCCTATTCCTGCTAAAGTAAATCGGCCAGTGAAATAATCAGGGCACGGCATCCCATCACATTGACATCCATACAGTGCACTAAACTGTCTTGTTAAAGAACGTTTTGATAGATTGATTAAGCAGCTCTCCTGGCCTTCCTCTCTTTTTCATGACGTTACTGTACCCAGATCCCCCCCCCCCCCCCCACATTTTCACTCAGTCTCACTTCCACTGTAACTTGACTTCTAACTTCAACTAGTTCTCGAAGCAGCCTCAACTCTGATTGGTTCTGTTCACTAGCTGGGGTGGGACTTGCGATTTTATTGGGTCCCTCTGCTGTTTGTTGCTAATTTAGCTGAAATAATTAATAACCATCTGACTAAACCATTTTACTGAGGGGTGAGATACTTGTAAAACTTATTTAAAGCTGCAGTCCGTAGCTTTTATGTGTTAAAAATTTTCAAAATGTATATAATGAGCGAGTACATCATGAATCCTTTTTCTAAACCGTGTTTTTGTCTTTTCCTGAATCACTATGGTACACCTATAATAAGTGTTTATATTTGGACTATTTTAGACCAGTCGGGTTGGCACCGCTGCGGAGTTGCCCAGTACCTGCGTGACTCATCATATAGACATAAACAGAGAGAAGTAGTTCCAGAAACAGTGTTCTTCCTCAAGACGCATGCAGTTCTGTTTATTAACTGCTAGAGCGCCAAAAGTTACGGACTGCAGCTTTAACTAAATTGCATGTTTTATAGCTTTCATTAAAGGTGCAGTGTGTGAATTTTAGCGGCATCTAGTGGTGAGGTTGTGAATTGTAATCACCCAACGCTCACCCCTCCCTTTCGAAGCACATAGAGAAGCTACGGGGCCGACACAGGACAAAAATGTTTACGAGAGATTACGAGGGCAAATGAATAAAAAAAAAAAAATGATGTTGTGCACGTATAAATCATTTATAATAAACTGCAATGTCCCATAAAAACAAGAATTGTCAATTTTGATTTCATGCTGACTTTAAGGTAATAGTATGTATCCTTTAGGGGGAGACAACAAATACATTTCGGACTGATGTTAAAACGGGTATCCTGCTACAAGTTGCTGTACCCTTGAAGTTTGTTTCCTCCTGAGGGCAGCTACCTGTCTACTGTACTGAACAATTATTGGTATCACAAATGTTACAGGGACTAAGTCAACAAGTGTTGTTTTGACCACAACGAAAGAACTTTAATGAAAAAGATGGGGGGAAAAAACTAGGGGCAAGAGCAGATCTTTGAAACATGTCTGCAGCCACCGCTTGTAACAATTAGCTTGTAAAAGGGGTGAGGTGGATTGTTTGCATACAGAGCCAGGCCTGTGGTTTCTAAAATAATAGAAATTGTTTACCTGCTAGATTCTCAGACATATATGATATTGTCCAAATCAGAAAACAAGCAAGTCACATTACCATGGCTTTTGTTCCATCTCTGCAGTTTGAAAAAAGGACTGTTTGCGTGTGCGCAGCTTTTATGTCTGAAAGAGAGCACTTTGGCAGAGGAACAACATAATAGAACAGCCCTTATACTGTATGAACATACAATGTGTAGATCCAGCATAGTTCAGTGCAGCACACTAATTATACTGAGAAAGGATCTTATATTCCAGAACAACATAGCCATTGAGCACCTCTTTTGGAAAAGGGATTGGATGTAATGATTTTATAAAAAACTATTTTCAAGGTAAGTGTCACAAATCATGACAATATCAAAATTGACTTATTATCCTTTTATTTTAAAGTATGTTTCTTGTGCTAGTTTTTTAAATATTTTTTCACAAGGATATTAAAAAAATAATAAAGCTGTTTATATTTTTATTTATGTATATAATTATATATTCCTTTTAATATCTGCCGATTTATCCCTATGTGGGCATATCTTGGACATTTGACGACCATTCTATAGACCCCAGGTGCCTTGTTAAGGATTTCCCTTCATTATTTATTCATTAATGGCTGGCATTGGCAAGCATAAGGAAGTTCATTACACTAATCGAACACTTTGTTTGTTTGTATGTGACAAAATTGCACTTGTGTGGTTTAGCTTAATTGCATTAAATGAGATAAGTCATTGACACAGTAAAAAGGCAGTTTAACAGGTCAATTAATGGTTTATTTTCATTGCTTTTAAAAACGTAGTTTCTTCAGTGACTCTGGAGTTCTTACCCCGAGACAAACAACAAATTGAACATTAATATGAAAAGTAGCAATTTAAAGGGACAGTTCACCCAAAAATTTAAATTCTATCATTTACTCACCCTCAAGTTGTTCCAAACCTGTATGAATTTCTGTCTTCTGCTGAGGACAAAAGAAGATTTTGAAGAATACGGGTAAGCAAACAGTTGATGGACCCAACTAAATTTCCATAGTATGGAAAAAAATACTATGGAAGTCAATAGGGTCCATCAACTGTTTGGAAACTGACATTCTTTAAAATATTTTCTTTAGTGTTCAGCATAACACACAAATTCATACAGGTTTGGAACAGGGTGAGTCTTTCCATTTTTGGGTGAACTATTCCTTTAAGCAGCCATTTGACATTTCATTGTGGCAGAGATGATGTTTGACATTTATATGTTCAGTGTGAGACAATGTATAGTTGTATTCACTTAGATAACTCGCTTCTAACCATTTCCAACACCACTGAAATTGAATCTAGTCCTCCCCCAAGCCTCTTGATTGTAACCTTACCCAGCACCCAGCCTAGGTAAATAGCTAGGCTTGGATTTAAACAGGTTCATTTAGGGTTTGGGGTATGCATTACGTCTCGCCAGGGAGACTAAGCTATGTGTCTACACAGGTTTATGTCTTCTCTTTACTTAACCATATATACTCTAATATGTATTTAATTCCTGATGAAAGCAGTGCTGTATATATCCTGTTGAAAAAGAAGCTGAAATGACTTTAAGAGCGTCATTTAGTATTATAATGAAACGAGACAAATCAACTTGTTTTACTGATTCTTTATTTTTGCATTTTATTAATTAAATTGACAGCTAAAGTTAAAGACATATGTGTTGTGTATTGGAAATGGATTGGACATCCTTGATAGAAAGCAGCCCAGAACCTCCTCTTGGACTTGTTTCAAAACATAACAGCTGAATAGCTGATGCACAGCAGAGGCAGAATTAATATTTAAATTACAGATAACCATCTCTTCAAGCAAAGAAAATTACAAAAAAAAAAAAATTAAATCATAAAAAAATGTTCAGTTTAAATATCACCTAAATGTATTATCACATAAATATGCAATATATGCATGTGATGGCGAATATCTGTTAACAATGAATGGGGTCACTCTATATTTAGAACTTTTCAGATTAATATTTAATTATTTCTTAGTGAACTGAATACAGACCAGCCATTAAGAATTTATCCCTACCAGTGTCATGAACTCTTGGAATATTAAGTGGTCAACAGAGACATAATCACGCAGCTTAATATGTACATATGTGATTCTTATCCATGATAACCGCTAAATTTTTTCAGAGCTGAGTTGGTAGCATCATAATAATGGATGTTAATACCTGTTTGGATTTTCTCCTGCTCATAAAAATAGTCAAAAGATAAAGAAATGCTAATTAACTCTCCGAAGTCATCCTGCCAATAAAGTATATATAATGTCAGTCTGGACAATTACAAGCTATATATTTATTATTTGTACAAATAATATACTTTTTTCAGTTTTATTGGCCTAAACAATGCAAAATCAACAAATCAAAAAATTAAGTTATATAAATTCAATGAATTCAAATGATTTTTATCTCCAATAGTTCTATTAGATGGTTGATAACATTGCTTTGAATCAAAATGTCACTGCTGCAAGTCATGCCTCAATTAAAAACAGAATTTTTTTTTGGCATGACAGCAAATTACAATCGTTTTATTTGTTTGGTACTCTAATAATATCAACCATTTAACCCACCTCAGATGTGATGGAGGACACATTCCTCTTTGGTCAGTATCATTACCATACTTTTTGGAAATGTCCTCAGACACAGTTTAGTAACAGCTCAGCCAACGTGCATTATTTATACAGGAATGAGCCAAACAGATAATGTTACCCTAAGTCAGTGTAGCTGATACATTTAAGGTGCCCTTCGTGGCTATTACGGGGAGCCCTCGCATACTTTCAGACACATGCGTCTGGAGCTTTTGAAGGACACTACCTGCAAAACTCAAGAGGACAAAAAGTGTAACTGGAGTACTTTCCCAAGGCATGAAAAAGCATGTAGCACATGACAAAAGGGATGATGACATTCATGGATGCCTGAGATACAGAGGCTTTTTGTCTGTGGGAAATCTCTTGCCAAAATTAGCACTACAGCCAAGGACAAGACTCTGTCGGACATTTCTGAAAAGTGAGGAATACACCTGTAAGGTAGAGTCCTGAACAAAAGGAGCTATCAGCATTTTGGCTTTTGTGTTGAGTGGAAATTATTTTGACTTGGGCTTACATTCAAGAGAATTATTAGACATAGTTCATAACTTTTTTTGTGATGTAAGAGATCTGCTTGCTCATTAACACTACGTTGAACCTGCATTCCACATGGAACATTTGTATTACTGTTTGAGTTTTCTGTCACTGACCACTACTTTTTGATATAGTGACATATATTAGCATGACTTTTGGAGAAGGATAAAATGCCACCAAAGAAAGCAGACAAAGCTGCACCTAAGAAAGGTGACAAGGGAAACGAAGATACAAAGAAAGGGGGGAAGGGAGGCAAAGAGCCTCCTAAAGGGAAAGGGGATCCAAAGAAAGGAAAAGAAAAGGGCAAACAAGCTCCTAGTGAATCCGAGGAGGCATCCGAGGTGGAAAGAAGTGAGGCTGAGGACAGTGAGGCAGTAGACGAAGAGGATGTGCAAAGTGAGGATGATGGTGGTAAAAGAGGGAAAGGGAAAGATGCACTGAAGGGAGCATCCAAAGCTATGGCAGTGAAAGCTGTAGCTAAGCCAAAGCGTGGCCAAGCAGCAGAAGAAGGTGTTGATCCAAAAACTGGTAAGCGTGCCAATATTAAGGCTGCATCTAAAGTTGTGGCAGGATTCCACTCTGAAGAGCAGAAGCTGAAACAGGGGTCTTCGGCTATGATAGGCTTTGCTGTTCAGGGTCAGCAGAATGTTGCCCCAAAACGATCAAAAAGAGGGCTAAAAACCACATCTAGGCTTTTCATGGGACTATCTGGCAGTAAGAAGAATAAAGGTATGTTTTCAGGCTTTGGAAAGTCAAAACAGGAGGGTGGAAGAACACTCTTATTACTCAGTATTGGTGGAAAAGCAAATAAAAATGTAGCAGCCACCTCTGGACTAGGAGGCAAATTCAAAGGCTTCTTTGGTAAAAAGAAAACTGGAGCTGCACAATTCAAAAGTAAAGGATGGGCTCTGGGGAAGATAGCAGGAGCAACAAACTGGCTAACTAACAAATTCATCTCATCCAAAACATCTGGAAGAATGGGTCGCTCTGTTAGTTATGGCAGGTCAAGTGTGGGGCGACATCATGGCTATCAGAATGGAGGATATGAATATGACGAGGGCGAGTTCAGCTATGAGGAAGACGAGTATGTTCAAAGTAGTTATAGCAGAAATAACCCCTGGGGACATTATAGGCGCAGAAATCATGACAGGTATGGTGAGAGGCGCTTCAGAGGACCACATCAGTATGACTACTTTGAAGATGACCAGGAGTATTATGATTATCCTGAAGATGAGTATGGCTTCTATCATGAGGAGAATGATTATTATGATCCTATGTATGAGGATGAATATTGCTATTTTGATGAAGACTATTATGATCCGTATGATGGAAGACAACCATATGGTTATTATGATGATAGAATTGACTATGATTACAGGCACCAGAGAATTGATGCATTTGGATACCCTGTTGATGGTATGGAATACTATGATGAAATGGGTTATGCTGTGGAAGATGAATTTGGCTACCCTGGTAATGATGTGGAATACTATGACTATGGATACTATCCAGAACAGTTTGAATATTATGGTGATCAGCAAAATTATTACAGTCACTATGATGGTGTTTCAGATGCCAACATGATGTATCCAGGTTATGCATATGCATATGCATACAATCCAAATCAGTACATCTACAATGGAGAAACCACTGCAGTTTACCTTGACTCTCAGATGGTTGCTAACCAGCCATTTATGTACACAGTGGAGGATGTCATGGAACCAACAGAACCCTCAGGAATGTATGGTAATGAATATGTACAAATACCAACAGAAGGAATATTGACTGAGGATTCATTCAGATTCCCAAGACCACAAGTAAAATTGTTTGGAAAAGAAAAACTTGAAATTCCAAGTCCAATGCAATTCCCCAGGAATGATTATGAGATGATTCCAGACCAATATGAAAACCAGCAGTTTGCTTCACATATGAGCTTTCCTTTATATACTCCACAGCAATCAGAAGCTGTACAAAGGTCATTTTCTCCCACGCCTATATTAATTCAGCAAGCACCAGCATCTATTATACCACCTGGTAGTCCCATTTTAACCCAAACACCCCAAAAACCATCCTCACCTGTTCTTCAGGCAAGACACTTTTCGTCTCCAATGCCAGTGTCACCTGCCCCAAGTAGACATTATTTTGGACCTGTTGGGCTCATACCACTCTCAACACCATCATCTCCGGTTTTGTCTGCAAGAAGATTTGATCCCACTATGGTTGAACCAGTATCTACCCATTTAGTCTATCCAGATCCTATGTATCAGAAACATGATTTTCCATATGAAAATGTCCAACCAACAACACTGAGACAATTTAACAATCTCCCCTCTCCACAGCTCTCCATAAGACAACGCAATTTTTCACCAGGTCGAAGCAGCCCTATACCTCGCCAAAGATCTGATATGTATGAGGAAATGTGTCCAGGGTTCTCACCAAGGCAGTCTAGAATGTTTAGCCCAACATCATACAATAATAATGCACAAAGGCAGTCCTCTCCATTTCAGAGGAGAAAATTTAGCCCCCCTTCTTCTCCACAACTGCGCAGACGAGCAGCATCACCTTTAGCTTCTTTAAGGGGAAAATCTCCAACTCCCCAGAGAAAGCCATTTGGTTCTAGAGCACCATCCCCTCTTGTTAATGGAAGAAAGAGTCCTCCAATGTCTCCACGAGGCTCAATGAGAAGGAGAAGTCCTCCTTCTTCGCCTAGACCAACACTGAGGCAAGGTTCCCAAGCTAGTCCTGCCCCTCCAATAAAATCTCGTTTCAGGCCAATTGGTAGAAGCAATCAGGGGTCTTTAATGTCATCAAGATCTATCAGGAAAAGCTCTTTTTCACCACAACCATCTTTACGGAGGAGGAGCCCTCCACGGTCTCCAACAATAGGCCAACACTCACTAGAGGAGAGCTCTCCATACCCACCCCGCAGAGCCACATCTCCCACCCAAAGACCTGTGTCTCCAAGACCAATATCCCCCTTTGCTTCTAGATCTCAGAGACCTCTTTCTCCATCACCATCAGCATTTTCTCGCAGAATTCAACATGACCCACAAAACCTACCAACTCGTTCTTCCACACGTAGATTCAGAGGATTTGGTGGCAACAAAGTGCCAATGGGAACTGTTAAGCCATCTCCTGTTATTCCAGTTTTACAAAGAAAAAGTCATCATGGCACTCCTCAAATGCAAAATGTTGCTCCGTTCAGAACTTCAGTCCATAATGTAAACATGAGTTCGGGAGCTTTGAATCAGAGTGCTAGATCCTCACCCATCATGTTGGCAAGACAAGGTTCCAGACCAGCAGGTTTTCGAAACTCAAAGAGATTCTTTCCACCTGGAACACCAAATCCACAGAGAGGTTTTCATAGACCTGTTGGGAGAGGGCGTCCTGTTGTGAGAGTACCAATAAGTCCTGTTCCTCTCAGACAATCAATAAGAGGCCAGAACCATCCTTTTGTAATGAATACTCAACCACATTTCCCCCAACATGTTCCAATAAAATGTCCAGGAGTACCTTCACCACAACTCTCTGTAAGACATGTTCCAACCCCATGTCCGTCACCTCAGTTTTCAGTGAGAGCTGGTTCACCAATGTCTGTACGCTCTCCATCGCCGATCCTCTCACAGAGAAATGCTCTGCATAATGAATTAATCAATCGCGCCTCACTCAGATCACAATTTCCATTGAGTAGCACTCCTCAGCCTCAGCTAATAACTGATTTTGCCCAGACAGTTGAACAAGGGCCATCTCCTCTACTAACAAATGCTTTACAGAACCCAAATCTTGCTGCTGCTTCGTACAGTTCATCTCTTCCAAGGTTTAAATCCCCAATGTCACAGATCAACCAAAGTTTATCTCAGAGCTCTTCTCCAGGCTTAACAAATGCATTACAAAATCCACTCCTCCGTAATGCCAATTACCGCTCATCTCTGCAGAGGTCTGCATCTCCTCATTCTATAGTGGCACCTCAGGAGGTTCAGGTAATCAATCAGAGTTCTTCTCCAATGCTCTCTAATGCATTGCAAAACCCTTACCTACGTAATGCCTCCCTAACTTCCCCACTGCAAAGAAGCACATCTCCATATTCTCCCACAGCTGTTCAGCAGGGACCGCAGAACATTTTGCAATCTTCTTCAGCACTAACAAATGCACTACAAAATCCTCAATTACGGAGTGCCTCATATATCTCACCTCTTCAGCGAAATACATCTTTATATGCTCCGGTGATGTCACAACCGGAACAGCAAACATCAGTATTATCAAATGCACTTAAGAATCCTAACTTAAGAAATGCATCCTATACCTCTCCTTTACAGAAGAGTCCTACTCCTTTCCTGCAAGCACAGGATTATTCCTCACCTTTGTCAAATGCATTAAAGAATCCACACCTTCAAGGAGCTTCCTTTCGGCTACCTGATGGATCAATAATATCTAGGAATTTAGGAGGCCAAAAAGAGGAGGCTACTACATCTGTTCTGTCAAATGCTTTGCAAAATCCCAGTCTCCGGAAAGCAACTTATAGGCTCCCTGATGGTACGATAATGAGAAATGAGCCAGCACAACCAGCTCAAACTTCTTCACTGCTCTCCAATGCTCTTCAGAATCCTAACATTCGAAAAGCAAGTTACAGGCTTCCTGATGGAACACTTGTATCCAATAGCACTGATCAAACCGTGGACACATCAAAATCCTCACCATATTTGGGAAGTGCTCTACAGAATATTAACCTACGTAAATCTGCCTATAAACTACCTGATGGTGCTCTTTTTTCCCGAAACCAACCAGCAGAGCAGTCACCCTCTCCTATTCTTTCAAATGCTCTTCTGAACTCAAACCTTCGTAAGGCTTCCTACAGACTTCCTGATGGAACACTTTTGACTAAGAGCTCTGAACAGGAACCAGAGCAATCAATTTCATCTCATTTGTCAAGCGCATTACAAAATGTTGGTAAAACCAACTATCGCTTACCTAATACCTCCGGCCTGTTTAGAAATCCTAAACAAGAGCAAGCTCCCCCTTCAGTACTTTCCAGTGCCCTTCTAAACCAAAACCTTCGTAAAGCATCTTACAGATTGCCCGATGGATCAATCATGACAAGAGGTAAACCAGCTCAAAGTGATTCTCCCTCATCACCATTTCTGGGAAATGCCTTGACGAATGTTAACTTACGCAAAGCCTCCTACAAGTTGCCGTCAACACTGGGACGTTCTCCAGAGGACCCAAGGTACGCAGTAGTGACCCCTCAGATTCAGGGTCAGTCTGGTGAACACTGGGCTCAAAATCAAATAATAGATCTTCATGAGCCAGATGATGTCTGGTCTTCAGAAAGAGTCCTCCCTCATCATACTGTTCAGAACCTCACAAAATGGTCCATGTATAGGGATGAAGAACTGGAGAATTTTGTCATCCCTGTGTTTCCTGGCCAAGAGACAGATAGCACAGAACCTGCATGGCAACCAGATAGAGAAGGTGAACCTCAAGGGAACTGGTATGACAAGGTAATAGTTACTCTTTATAAGAAAACATTGCCCAGCTTCTTTTTTTTTTTTTTTTGCTATCTAGACCTTTCCTGTGGAATTGTTCTACAGTGGAAACAAATACAAAAATAATAGCACAATATCTGTGCCACAAAAATAATGCTATGGTATGACTGAAGCTTCAGGTTAAAGCAATTAGATTAGAAAGACTGAAATTAAAATTTAAAACTATGGGTCAAAAATGATGTTCGGCAATTTCAAAGCAGAGGAAAATATTATGACTTTGGTATTGACTGGATATTAGACAATATAGGATGATGGATAATTTAGTACTGTATTTAAATTTGAGTATACTTAAAATATACAATGCACCAAAATACACCTGTAATGCCAGCTATATCACAACAGCGTACAGGTATCATTTCAATAGACCTTAACGGTAGCAGCACATTTAATTTTTAAAAAGAATGAAAACAGTCCCGTGAGGGATGGAAGTACAGTGTTTTCAATGGATTGTACTACTGTTTAACAACATGCCAGTTGCTGATGAAACATCTTTACAAAAATCTTTCAGTGGTAAGACTCAATAAAATAGTGCATGCCATTGTAAAGATTATAAGACTTGCAAGTATATCCCTCACAGCCTCATTTTCATCCATGTAAAATTCAATATAGCGTCTACCCTGACTAAGGTCTATAAATAATTATAGTGTGAAATACTGGCTTTTACATCATGTTTGGTTTACACATTGTTTACATAATATTTTTCTTTTACTGAAATGCTTTTTAGATGTACTCAATTCGAAGTCTGCCCACAATGATGTATCGTGAACGCGCAGAGGAGGATGGGTTTGAAGACATGACACAACTTGAGTATGAAATTATCGAATAAGATGAATGCTATATGTGACCCTGGAACACAAAACCATAATTTATACATCACATGAAAGCTGAATAAATAAATGTTCAATTGATGTATGGATTGTTAGGATAGAATATTTGGCCGAGATACAACTATTTGAATATCTGGAATCTAAGGGTGCAAAAAATCTAAATAATGACAAAATCGCCTTTAAAGTTGTCCAAATGAAGTCCTTAGCAATGCATATTACTACTAATAATACATTTTTGATATATTTACGGTAGGAAATTTGCTAAATATCTTCATGGAACATGATCTTTACTTAATATCCTAATGATTTTTGGCATAAAAGAAAAATCGATAATTTTGACCCATACAATGTATTGTTAGCTACTGCCACAAATATACCCGCGACATATGACTGGTTTTGTGTAGAGATGTGTTTCCCGATATTTAAGCATTTTCCCATAATCGGGTATCGGTTTTGTAATATCGGATTCACCGATAAATGGCGCCATCTAGTGGACGTTTTGAAAATTGCGTGCAAGCACTATCTCAGGGGAAATGAGTCAACAACGGTGTACAAAGGTAAAATAACTTGCATCCCATAATTAATTAAACTTTGTTTAACAGCAAGTAATGCACAAATGAGATATGCACAAATAAGATGTGTAGCTATGTTATGTAGTTTAAACTTGGCGCTAAAAATAGAGACGAACTCACGGAGTTACGTAATCCGTCATGTCCCAATAAGACTTAACTTTACATGAATGAAATAAAACAGCCATGAATGAGAGCATGTTGGAAATGAAAGCGCTGAATGTATTTCTCTCTCTGTGCTCTATGCTCGTCTCGTGTAGTCGCGTTCAGCCGTTCAACTCACGGTTGTTGCTCCAGCATAGTCACCGTATGTAACTTTTAACAAGAGCCACTCGTTTAAAACCTATTAAATTATATTAACGTCTGCTATATAACATTTATATAATAAACATCTAAATAATTACAGCTCTGTGGAAATGAATTATTAGGCCTATCTCCGTGAGAGACGTTCTGTGTAAACGCATAGATGATATTTCATAATCTTGACCGACAAAAACGTATTAATAATTCTGATAACGTGCCAGATGAGATGGACTCAGTAACTGCGCTGATGTATTCGCTGTTTTCTTTATTTTTCTGACAATGTTTGCGTATTCCAGCGTGTTCCATTCTCTTCACTCTTTAGACAACTGTAGTTTAAAACGAATGCTTATATTTATGGAGAGTTGATAGACTCACCTGTCATTTATTTATGTTCTCCATTTGAAAACATTAGAATTTGTACATTTATTTTGCCTGTTGTTAATATGCTGTTGTTATAAATAAAAAGATGCAACAGCAGTAATGTTAAAAAGACACTTTAGTGACAGTGTTTTTTTTTTTCAATTGCACTCTTTCAGACTCTATTGATGTAGAAGTGTGTTTTGTTTTGTATGCAAGAAGTGAAATTGCAAATATTACAGTGTTTAAAAAGTGTTAAATAAAACAGTTTGTTCAGTTCAGTGCTGTTGCTATAATTGTGAAAAACAGAAATAACAATAAATAAATATCGGTTCTATATATCGGTTATCGGGCACATAAACAACCAAATAATCGGTATCGGTTATAAAAAAAATCAATATCGGTCGATCTCTAGTTTTGTGGTCCAGGGTCACATATATAGTGAAATTTTGTGTTCACTTTTAAATGCTTTCATAAAGAATAAAACTCTTTCCAGGGACCTGCATGAAGGTGCTGTGTTACTGAATTTGAAGAAAAGGTTTGAACGCAATTTGATATATGTAAGTAAAATGCAAAGTCTATTATGATAGTACATTCATGTTTCTTTATTACTAAAAGCTATCCATGTGTTTCTTTAGAACTAAGAATTATGTATTTTGACCACTGGTTAAATATAATTAAAACACTTTTTTTCTGTAAATATCTTTAGTACAAAGAGTTTTGGGTGAATTTAAAAAAGAAATTAAACAATGATCTGTTTGGAAAAACAATTTTGTTTTGTTTTTTCCCCAAGACTTACATTGGAAGTATTCTGGTGTCTGTTAATCCTTACAAGATGTTCAACATCTACGGAACAGACATGGTTCTGCAACACAAAGGGCATGCCCTTGGAGAGAATTCTCCGTAAGTTCTTTAATTAATTAATTAATAATACTTTGAACCCTTTACTTTAAACTTCAGTAGTATTTACCGTATATATATATATTATATACTGGTACTTTTACAAGATGAGTTTTTTTTTTTATTAATGCTAGGCTAATTCCTTATATTGTACTTTTTTCTTAAATGTTTTGAACTTATCCATTGTGTCTACAGACATCTATTTGCTATTGCAAATGCCTCATACACAAAAATGATGGATGCCAAAGAAAATCAGTGCATTATTATCAGGTAGGATTAAATTAGGGTAAACATGTAAGATTATCTCACATAATATTTTAAATATATATATTATTGTATATATTTGTTCACATTGTTCAACTAATCTAACTCATAATGTGTTTTTGGAAAGATCAATTAAAAGAACTGACAGAATTCAAATAGCTATGTCCTGTCACCTTAAGTAGTCTTGCACTGATGGAGTCATCAGTGTCAGTTCTACTTGACACAGCTGATCGCCTGGAACACTTTAAACCTAGCTCTGACGAAGATACCTGTAAGGAAAGACTACTGATGTCTAGGCCATGATTGCACCAGCAGATCATGTCTCTGTGAAATCTACCCATGGCTGTTCAGAGTAGCTGGAACGACGGTCACAATCAAGCATTCAATTTCACTTCTGTCTGATGATCAGACACCTCGCTCATTACTTAAGTGCATGGCAAAAGACAAGAAAATCGGTTCCTCACATGCCAAGCCGCATTCTATGCCAATTAAGTTGTTAAACTGGTACTTTAGAGGGTTACAGTCATCATGTGGTCTAAATGTGCTTATTGTCTTTCAGTGGGGAGAGTGGCTCTGGTAAAACAGAGACCACAAAGCTAGTTCTCCGGTATTTAGCCGCAATACATCACAAACAGAACGTCACACAGCAGGTATGAATTAAGCTAATGAAATCTTTGAAAACTGTTAAACTCAGTTCATGCACATTTTACAACTTACCTTTTTCTTCTATTTTACTTTTATATGCCATGATACAGATTGAGGTATTGTACTTTTCTGTTGTTTGCAACCTTTATATGTTGCATGGCTTGTTGCACTTTGTGATATGCAAGTGTGCAAAAGTTTACCTATGGAGTATTTAACAATTTAACAGAAGTGTTAAAGTATCTCCAACTAAAAGAACATCACATGCTTTCTAGAAACAGCAAAGCAAAAAAATGCTATTTTGGATTGCTATATGAAAGATAGTAAATATTATGATTTGCTGTCATAGTCATAGATTATATCTTTAAAAAATAGCATTTTTTCTTATTACACTGGCAGATTATTTTGATGTTCAGAAAGTGAAAAAATCTGCCAGTGCAGTAAGACAAAATACATTCAAGATACAATCTACAAGTCTCATGCAGTGTTGTTTCTCAAGTAAATGTATCTTGTTTTAAGTATTTTAGATAGTTAAACATGAAAACAAGACAAAATATTAATGTTTTTTTTGCAGTTATTATTGCTACATCCTTTACACATATTAATGTATGGCTTAATCTACAGATTCTCGAAGCAACTCCTCTTTTAGAGTCTTTTGGAAATGCCAAAACTGTACGGAATGATAACTCCAGTCGATTTGGGAAATATATGGAAATATTTATGGAAGAGTAAGTTCATCAATACCAATATCTCATTCATCAATATCTCTTTACAATATTTTATTGATACACCTAGCAAGAGGAAACACTTATTTGGAGTACCTTTTCAACTGAAAGAGGATAACAGGGTCAAGATTACCATGATGCTGGTTAAAATGACTGTATGTTGGAGTGCATGGGTTAAGTTGCAAATGACATATTAATGCTTGTCTGATTTTCCTGCTCCAAACAGAGGGGTAATCAGCGGTGCCATAACCTCACAGTATCTACTTGAAAAGTCCAGGATTGTGTTTCAGGTATTCTTCATAATGCTCATATAGACATTTATAATAATAATTTATTAAACAAATTACAACTACAATGTTAATTTTTCTCTATTTTCTTAATTTTTTGTCTCTCAGGCCAAAGATGAAAGAAATTATCATATTTTTTATGAGATGCTTGCAGGCCTTCCTTCACAGCAGAAGCAGTCTTTCTACCTTCAAGACGCCGAGACGTATTATTACATCAATCAGGTGAGGCCATGGTTTAATCAGCTAGATTATTATAGCAAAAAAAGCCTCAAAAGCTAGATGGCTGTTCTCTTTCATGGACGCTCAAGGGTGGAGACTGTGAGATTGTTGGCAAGAGTGATGGGGAGGATTTCCGCAGGCTTCTCAGTGCCATGGAAATACTTCACTTCAGTGCCGAAGACCAGAACGGTATCTTCAGAGTCCTGTCTTCCATCCTCCACTTAGGAAATGTCTTCTTCGAGAGATATGAGGTACAATGAAACTCAATCAAATGGATGTATTCTCCTCACTTGGCTTCCTCTCATGTTGCTGCACTATAATGATCTATTTCAGTGGTGCCATGCGATAAGTTTAATTTTCTTTGACAGACTGAATCTCAGGAAGTGGCATCAGTTGTGAGTGCTCAGGAGATCCGAGTGGTGGCTGAACTTCTACAGATTTCCCCAGAGGGTCTACAGAAGTCCATTACTTTCAAAGTCACGGTAAAAAAACTTGACTGATAATGTCTTCAATACTAGATAAAAGATTCACCTTTAACATGACAAAAGATAATGTAGGTTGTTTTTTTTGTGTGGATATGTTATAGCCTATACCTTATTGTATTTTCTGCATGCTGCTATCCATGCAGAACTGTACTCACATTACCCACTTTTAAGGACAATTTCACTGACCAACAGCACCACACGTTCGTTGGGTTTTGTTGTATCAGTGTGTTACCCATGTGCTTGTTTTCACTGATTGAATTTGTTCAGTCGGCATTTGTCGAGCTGTGGAATGTCTAAGAATGTCTGAGAAGTGACATACTATAATCTGGTGATGGTCCGCATTGGTCGCGGTCTGTCAGTGCAGTGTGAATTGGCCTTTACATTGCCCATGTCATATCTTGGCAATCATTTATTGACTGTGTAAATTTCATATCATCCATCAGCACTGAAAATTAAAACAACATCACTCTAGTTTGTCTTCCTCTTATCTAACTTCTAAAGGAGTACCATTATTACAGCGCCACTCTAAAATATATATAAGGGGCTTTTGCACTGGGTAGTTCTAGGAACATAGGAAAGGAAAGTTCCCCTAGAAACATTTTCCTGGTTGCATTCGCATCGCCAGTAGGAACTCTGAAGTGATGTAAGCCGCACTTGTTGTTGTGACTTTTATTTTGACGCCGTGGCGGACCTTTATTTTGATGAGCACACAGCTCTCACACTCTCCGACTTCATTACTTTACCATCTGTTTAACAGTCCTGTCTAATACATTATTAGACAAAGAAAGTAGACAGTATATGAAAAAAGTATTAGCGTTTGCGGTGTGATGTCCAATGTCGCTAGCTCAGCAGAAATACATAATCATGTTGTTTCGCTTGGTCCTCTCAAAGTTGCATTGGATTTTCTCTTTAGCGTAAAGGTTGAAATTTGAAACTTCCACATTGCATTCTGTTTTTATTCACAATTTGTACAGTGTCCCAACTTTTTTGGAATCGGGTTTGTAGTTTCTGGAGTAAAAAATATGGACTATAATCTGTGTGTAGCTGGCTTTTTTAAAAATGGCGGGTGCTGGTGTTTCGTATGCGTTTGGCCAATCAGTGTACACTTACGTCACTGGTATTTCCTATTGTGCTGGGTTAGACCCTACTCTGAAGTAGGAGCTAAATTAGTTCCCCCAATAGTTCCTAGAACTAAAATCGTTCCTAGTTCTTGCGGTGCGAACACGCCAAAATCTGGGTACTTCTGCCAACAGTTCTAGGAACTATGAAAAGGTTCCTCCGGTGCGAAAGCCTCTATAGTGAGGATTATTATGTACTAGACCCACAACACTGACACCTAAGTCATGTTTAAAATGGGTTTTATTGCATTAGGTAATAAAATTATCCTATCACATTATTATATTGTTGCATTAGATCGTAAAAGAGCAAACCAATGCAAACCCATTACTAACTTTTGCAATGACTTTAACCAACTGGTGCCTAGGTTATTTTTTACTATGCAGGAAGTCAGTTCCCTCCAAGTCCACACATGTAATTTATCAAAATAACTATAAACGTGCTACACTAACATTTGGCAAAGTGTCAATTTTGAACAAACTTTTTGTTTTTAAATGTTTTCTTGAAAGGCAAGCTGTCTTTCCCTACACTAAATGATACTTGCAATGTCATACTGTTATATGACATTCATATATTTTTAAGTGTGACGTTTTCCAGCCACTGTATATTGCGTATTTTGTTGTTTGAGACTGACTGGACTCAAGGATATCGACAGGAAGAGACTGCAACTCACCTCTAGATCTTACATGACCACCTGGCTGAACTTACATCAAGGCCCCATGCCAAGCATCAGCACACTGCTAGTGACGGATTTATCATTACATAAGTCCTTTGGAAACATGATCCAAATGCCAACACTGTTCAATTTGACAGCAAGCACATCACACCAAAAGAAAGCCGTAAATGGTGTGTATAAGCCCCAAATCCCTCATAATTATAGTATAACATGGAAAGCTGATTATGGCAGGGCAGCAGGCCATATCCCTATGGTAACCAGTGTAACCCAGTCAGGGAAACCCTAAAGCAATATCAGACTCCCATCATAGACTGTGTTACAGTCCTAAGAGTGTAGCAGATACCATTTAACCCTCTGCAGGGGTGCCACCAAGAGGTCTGTCGCAGTATTAACCCTGCTTTTTACCACAAACACAGTAAACTTGCTTGTGTAGTAAATTAATTCCAAAACCTAAAAGGCAGTTCTACCGTGAATACCCTGTGATCAAAAGGACTGTGTAACAAAATTTCACTATAGAGTGCAACAGCCTGCCCACTTTTTCAGCAGCACTTGGTTCCACAAGTATTTCCCATTCATTTCTACATATAACATCCTTAACGAGGGAAAGAACTACAATATCATGAAGCATTGCTAATGACATAATTGACACAATTCCACTGTTGAACAGGATTATTTAAAAAATATATTAAATTATTTAAAAAAGAAAAAGAAAAAGAAAACAATGAGGGAGAAGATCTACACACCCCTGTTGAGAGTGCAATTGATGCCAGGTAGGGAAACTCCTATAATGCATTTCTATATGCAAGCTTGCACTTAGAATTTGCTAATTGCCAAATAATAAATATTGCTAAATAAAAACAACTGGAAGCTTGCTTTCACCACAGAATAAAAAATTAAAATGGTAGTCACAACTTTTTATCTCACAATTTTTTTCTCGCAATTGAGAATTTTCAAGTTATATCTCACAATTCTGACTTTTCCCGCTTCAGACTTGTATCTGATTTTCATTAAAGGAGCAGGTACTCTCTATGTAACAGGAGAAGGCCATACTCAAAGTAATTTCCCTTTGTCCAATTGAATTGGACGGTGATATCATGCTACCAGGCTTTTCTTATCTGATGAAACCATTAAGCCCTGCTTTCAGACATCAACTTTTTATCTCACAATTTTTTTCTCGCAATTGAGAATTTTCAAGTTATATCTCACAATTCTGACTTTTCCCCCCCTCACAATTTGAACTTTTCCCCCCTCAGAATTGCAAGTTAATATCTCACAATTCTTAACTTATGTCATGCAATTTCAGAGTTTAAAGTTTTTTTACCATGAATTCCAGGATTATTTTAAAAAATAAGTTGAAATAGTGCGGGCTGATGGCTTCAACAAAAGCATATATAGTCAAATAACAAATTCCCAGCTCACAGTAGGTCTGTCTTTAGAGGTTTAAGCTATTGTTCAAAATCAATTCCCATATGGTACTCTAAGGGTACGTTTACACGACAATGATGTACAAAAAACTGAAAAGTTTTTTCTTTGTACAGATGACATTGACAAAATGATCCCTGTTCACACAGATCCACGAAAACGACTAAAATGCTGCATTATTGATGCTAGCTAGGTAGTTAGCAATGTCACTTTGTAAAGAAAGACTACGCGCCTGCGCACATACACATTCTTTTACTACAGAGAACTCGCGCCAAACACGTAGGACTAATATGCATGTGCGTGACATCATCGTTTTCACAGAGTCAAGTTTTTGTAGTTTACATGGAGACGATTACGGTATCGTTTTCAAAAACTTGCAATTTGAAACCCGTTTTCAAAAGTTTGCGTTTTCAGGTCCCAAAAACCCAGTTGTCTTGTAAATGAACGGCCAAAAGGATAAAAAGTTTTCAGTTTTTAGTTGAAAATGGTGTCGTGTAAACAGACCCTAAAATCCTCAATAAAACAGAGCAATGTTATGATAGATTAGCTTTTATTTCAGTCAAATTATTTATGAAATCAGTTCATGAAAAACCTAGGCCCAATAGTAAAATTCTCAAATGTGTCAATCAAACCCAATAGAGAGCTTATTTAAATAGAGTCCCTATTCAAACCTGATATATGTCTGAAACTATCCAATATTCCACACCAACAAAGGTAAAGTGAAGGTAAAGTGTTTTAAGTTCCATCATTCCTTGTCCAGTACAGTTTCTGTAAATAAAGAAGCATCCAGTGTTTTTAAGATGTTTCCTTATGAAATCCCAATTGCTTCCATTCCACATATTTTCCTTTTAAGGTACCAAGAGCTGATTCCTCCACCTTCCTCTGGTGGAGACCATCAACATGTCCGTGTTCTGATTCTGCATCTTTCCTCACATCAGATCCACATCAGTTCCTGATTTCAGATGTATTTTTGAAAAAAACTTTCATATGATCCTTTACACAGCATCTTGTTTCAGATCAGCCTTTGTCTCAGTCTTGGTTAGAGCCAGTGCTTATCAGTGTTCACAGTCCCATTGCCATGTTGAAATGTGCTTTTTGCATTTAGACTACTACTCATGGCTGCAAGTGTGACACCTCTGAGGGCTCTTCAATGTAATTTAGCTAATTATTTTCATTAAAGGAGCAGGTACTCTCTATGTAACAGGAGAGGGCCATACTCAAAGTAATTTCCCTTTGTCGAATTTAATTGGACGGTGATCTCATGCTACCAGGCTTTTCTTATCTGATGAAACCATTAAGCCCTGCTTTCAGACATCGACACCAGGTTTTTATCCAGCTAAGAGATATCCAAGAGATCTATCCAAGTAAAGTGAATGAGAAAGGAAATTCTTCTACCACAATGTTAAACTATTTAAGGAAAGATTTTTTATTTAAAGGCCTTAATGTCATCATTTGAAAGGGATTAGTATAGTATTGCCACAGATGCCGGGATGTGTTTACATCTACCGACAATAGTGCTGTAGGCTGGTCCTCTTAAGGGCCATATCAATTTCACTTGCCTAAAGATACTGCCTCAGCAACATTTCATCTCAATATTTAAACAAAGCTGGTTTCCAATAAAAGTGCTGTGTTTTATTATAACAGTACGTTCCAGTTCACCCCTTTTAGGAACTTTGCTACCAGTATTTCTGATCATTCTGTACTTTCTTATAGGAAACAATGAGGGAGAAGATCTACACGCCCCTGACTGTTGAGAGTGCAATTGATGCCAGGTAGGGAAACTCCTTCAATGCCTTTTTATATGCTTACACTTAGACATTGCTAATTGCCAAATAAATAAATGAATAAATATTGCTAAATAAAAACAATTAGAAGCTTGCTTCCACCACGGAATAAAAAAAAATTAAAAGGTATCTAAATTTTTTTCTTGCAATTGCAAATTTATGTCACAATTTGGACTTTTGGAATTCTGAGTTTAGAACTGGCATTTATGACTTTTTCTCAGAATTGTGAGATATAAATTCCGAATTGCAAGAAAAAAGGTCAGAATTGCGATTTGCATTTGCAGATATAAATTTGCTTTTAAAAAGGGTAATTAAGACTTTTTATCTCATAATTCTCATAAATCCCCCCCTCACAATACATCATTTTTTTGTTATTGCAATTCTTGTCAGAATAGTGAGTCACAATAATCTTTTTTTTTTAATCCCGTGGCAGAAACAAGCTTTCATACAAAATAAATATTGATTTCAGTTAAATTTTTTATTCTACTTTTATTTTACTTGAAAAAATAATTCCATTACAATTTAGCAAAAAAAATAATTGAGACTTTTTATCTTATAATTCTCATAAATTAAAATAAAAAGTATTTTAATAAAAAGTAACAATAATCTTTTTTATTGTTTGTTCCGTGGCGGAAACAAGCTTTCATAAAAAATAAATATTGATTTAAGTTAATTTTTTTATTCTACTTTTATTTTACTTGTACATTATCTAAAAGCTTCAGCTTTTCAAAAATAGTTCATTACAATTTTCAAAACAATCGGCCTAAAAGCGCTGTTTGCCGTTATAGAACTTCCGCCAGATTTAGCCACCGAATGAGCCACGCCCACTATACAGATCAGTGGCCACGCCCCTTCTTTCTACAACATCTCTTTGGTGTAACACATAGACTGTAAAAAAAATGGTGTAACATGGTGGTTAGTTTTTTAGTACCTGAAGAAAAGCTCTACATCTGTTTTCAAGCGCTGTGAAGTTCTCAACACCTTCCAGCGATGATAAGTTTAACGATGTTCACTCTCGTCTTGCTTCTTTTTTTGGATTCGTCGCTTTTTGGTCTCTTTATTTTCCTCTTCCTATTCCGTTACGACGTTTGGCTTTGTAAGCCGTTGTTCGCATCGGAATGAGAAATCGCGAACATTTCGCACTCTACAAGCTCATGAAAAGTACTTTAAATTCGTCTATTATCATCACCCTCTCAGCGTCAGGTTTCCCCTATGTTGGCGCGGTAAATGACACTGACAGGCAGAAAGTGCCTCAAAAGCCTTCTGATTGGCCGAATCTGACGCGGCCTTCTCGAGATAGTCGTGATATGACAGTTATGGCATTAATTTTTTTCTTGCAAGTAGGACAATTTTCTGCATAATTCCATTAAAAAAAAAAACTTATACCCAAAAATGAAAATTACCCAATGATTTACTCACCCTCAAGCCATCCTAGGTGTATATGACATTATTCTTTCAGACGAATACAATCGGAGTTATATTAAAAAAATGTCCTGGCTAATCCAAGCATTATAATGGCAGTGAATGGGAGCCCAAAATTTGAAGCCCACAAAAGTGCATCCATCCATTATAAACATACTCTACACGGCCCCGGGGGGTTAGTAAAGATAGTCATAATATGCCATTATAAAGCTTGGATTAGCCAGGACATTTTTTAATATAACTCCAATTGTATTCGTCTGAAAGAAGAATGTCATATACACCTAGGATGGCTTGAGGGTGAGTAAATCATAGGGTAATTTTCATTTTTGGGTGAAAATTTTTGGGTAACTTCAAGTGAAATTGTTTGGAAAGGCACACTTTCTAGAATTTAGAATTCATTCTTTTAAAAGAATGAAATTTTCAAGGGGTTTAATAAATAATAGTGGTTAAAGACTGAGCAAGGATGAAATCTGGAATTGAAAATAGAAAGTAATGAACTAAAGAGTATTAGAATTAAAATCAGTGTCATGAAAACTGGTGTCTACTATGCATTGAGGTAATCAAATTATGGTAATGTTCCCTCTCAAACATAACAGAGATGCAGTTGCCAAGATCCTGTATTCCCTTCTGTTCAGCTGGCTAACAGACAGAATAAATACGCAGGTTTATCCTCGGAATGAAGCACTGTCTATCTCCATCCTTGATATCTATGGATTTGAGGTATGGCGCTGTAACTTGTTTGCCCACGACAGTAAAAGGTTTGCTAATACTCTTCATTGTGGTACAATTTGGATTGCATTCGACTGAATCACATTTTTGTGCTTTGTAGGATCTTACCTTCAACAGCTTTGAACAGCTTTGCATAAATTATGCAAATGAGTCCCTTCAGTTCTTTTTCAACAGGGTCATTTTCAAAGAAGAACAAGTAAGCTGTCTCTGTTCACTGCATTTGTCTGTGGTTAGTACAGATAAGCTGAGTAGCTATAATGACGTAATTGTGACACAAAATCCAAAATAAATAGCCTATTTTAGTGATATTTTAAATAAATGTCAATTAAACGTATTAAACTCAGTAATATTTTTTCAAACATGTTGTCAGTTTGTGGCACATCAGTATCTGAGTGGCATGTACCACTGAATATTAAATGTAATGCCAATGTTGATCACGCAAACTGCCCATTCTAGGAAACACAAGGAGTGAATCTGTAAATAAAGACAGTTGAGGAATGTGCCAATACGCATAGCGACATGTGCCATTGGCTTCTGTGCGTCAGATGCCATGTCACTTAGGGTGTTTTCACACTTGGGTCCTCTTTAAAAGAACTGAACTCAGACTCCTTTAAGTGGACCAAGAGGTGAACCAAGTGAAAAAGGACCCAGTTCTCTTCACGTTCACACTGTCCCTGTACCTGAAAGAGGACTCAGATCCTTTTTTGGTCCACTTAAGTAGGAATGTGGTCTCAGACCCCTTTGTGTTCATACTGTTGCCTTTTGAATCTAGTCCAGTTCAGTGTTTGATGGCTGACCTCTATGGCCTTCAACATTTGATCCGATTCACTTACATTGTTTGTGCCTCAGTAACCAAGATATTTGTTTGTAAAGATTATTATTATTTTTTTAAATGACATTGCTATAAATGCTGTTGAATTAAGTTGTTTATCTTTTTACACAAAAATATATATATTTTTTGCAATACTACATATTCTTGCACTAGCTATATCACACATCCAGCTTTGTAAATAACAATTATTTTGAATTGTTTTCCTTGAATCATGTTTATTCTATTGCAGAAGGCAATGATAGCATCAGTATACAAAAAATAAACAATACAATAAAATAATAAAAGAAAGATGCAAATTAAATAAACTGCTTTAAATTTTCCAGGTAAAGTATAGGTATGCCTAAAAGCAGCATTCAAGTAAGAAATGGAATGAAAAAATAAAACTGCATATTCTTCACTGTATGACGTACTCCACTGATTCTTATATTAGGCTAGTAATGCAGATGTTTACATTCATTAAAGACAAAACCACCTGTTTATGTGAAACTTGTGTGTTTCTGACACTTTAAAATAAATGCAACAAGACGCTAAAGATAATTCAGTTCAGTAAAACCATTTTAAACTGGCAAGGCGCGCAGTCGGAACACTTACACAGTTCGGAAGCGGTTGAAATTGCAATAAACAAGTGTAAATTGTGAACGAATAATTTGTAGAGATTTGCCAGAAGAAGCAGCCATAATGAACGGCCGATTTGTACGAAGGCATCTGAAGACCAAACTACAGTGGAATTCGCGAACAGAAAAATCAAGTAAGCCCAGAACGGTTTGTGTTCAGATTGCATGTTTTTAGCGAACCGTACCATAAAATGAGATTGAACCGTACCCAGACCACTTCTCAAGATGGTCCCGGTTCGGTTCGCTTTAAAGGGGTCTGAGATCGTTTGGAGTGTTCACATATGGGCCAAAAATCACGCGAACCCTGAAAAGGACCAAGTGTGAAAACACCCTTAATGTTAATACCACCACTCGTAATTTGCCTGTGGTATGCATCTAAAAAATTATTCTCTTTTGAATATGCAAGGATGAATATAGCAGAGAGCAAATCATCTGGAAAGAGGTGCCTTTCTCTGACAACCAGGCCTGCATTGACCTCATTGCAGCAAAGCCACATGGGATACTCCGAATTCTTGACGATCAGAGCGGGTTTCCACAGGTGTCATTTCTTCTTACTGTTCATTGATGTTCTTGTTAGTATGCATCTATTCATCACTACTAGTTTGCATAATTTGCATTTTAATTAACCTCCTTTTGGATGAATTTCATCTAGGCTACAGACCATACCTTCCTTCAGAAATGCCACTATCACCATGGCAACAATCCACTGTATTCCAAGCCAAAAATGCCTCTCCCTGAATTTACTATCAAGCATTACGCTGGCAAGGTCTCCTATCAGGTGCATTTAAACTACTTGCCTTGAACCATCAAACATTTTAATTATTCCCTAATAAAGTATTAGTGAAGAACACCAAACTTTTTGTGATTGAAAACATGCATCACAGGTCCATAAATTTCTGGATAAGAATTACGATCAAGTTCGCCAGGATGTTCTTGACCTTTTTATTCATAGCAAAAACAAGGTAAGAAAAATGATTTAACTACCATGAGCCAGGAATGAAATGACCCCAATAAACTGACCCTTATCTCACTGTGGTTTTAGATGGTTGCATATCTGTTCATGAGCTATGCTGAGGCCCTCGACCAACAGAGATCTCATGTTAGGAAGAACAGCACAGTAACACGGCGCCATCAGGCTTCAACGGTGGCGGCCAAGTTCCAACAATCCCTCATGGAGCTCATTGAAAAGATGGAGAGGTAGACCACCTAAATAGTGCATTACGCTGTCTGCATGAATCTCTTCTGTGATTGGCTTCAGACCCATGTAAGTTTTTTTATCACCAAGTACTTCTTTCCATTTTGTACTAACAGAGCCAACCCATATTTTGTGCGGTGCATAAAGCCAAATCAAAAAAAGGTAAGGAACCGCAGTCACTGGGTTCAGGGGTATTAAGCTATCTGCATCTTGGCTGGAATTGAAATCCATTGAGAGAGTATGTAACCTTGCAGGAGCCTGCTGTGTTTGACATGGAGCTGGTCAGTGCTCAACTTAACTATTCTGGAATTTTAGAAACCATTCGAATCAGGAGAGAGGGCTATCCGATCAGAATGCCATTTGATGTCTTCCTTTTCAGGTAAGAGCTAGACATGTCAAACACGTCTGAGGCCATTAACACAAAGTTTTTCCCTTGTGTATCTTTTTTAATATATGAATGATAATAATGATAATAATTACTCAATTATTCGGTTGAATTTAGATACAAGTCACTGCTAGGCCTCAAACAGCCTCCACCTGCCAATGGTGAAAACTGTGTCATCATGTTAGGGAAGCTTTGCCCTGTCAGACAAGGATCGTTTCAAGTTGGTGTCACCAAGGTGAGCATGATTCTGATTAGTGCACTTGTTACTATTTGTCTCAGACCGTCAGACGTCATGGTGAACGTTATTTGACCAAGTACAATATGTTCCTGGATCATCATCTTTGTTGATCCTGGATCAACATTCCAGTCAACCAATCAGATTTGAGGGACAAGTTTACAGTTTATGTCAAGTTTAGGCTTACAGCCAAGGTTAGGTGCTTCTACATCAGCGTTATTCACCTATCATATACCTCTGATTTAAGGGATAAGCTGTGGGTAGGGTTAGGTTTAGGGGTAAGGTTAGGACTTAATTTTCAGACAGAAATGTTGATCCAGGAACATGTCTTACTTGGCAAAATTATGGTGACCCACACCATGGACCACCCACAGGTAGTTATTGGCCAAAATATAGCTGCGTTTCCATCTAAATTAGCTGGAACAATTTGCCCCAGGAACTTTTTTCCCAGGAACTTTCTGAGGGGGAAATTTTTACCCAGAACTTCATTTAGATCCTGGTCCCTGCGGTCAAAACACACAGAGTACCACCCCAAAGTCCCTAGTTCCTGAGGAAAGTTCCTGCGGTGGAAACGCAGCTCATCTTTGCAATGTGGACTAGACTTTATGATGAGAAAGGTCTGGCTATGTGAGACTACTCTCCACATCTGTTTTTTAGTACTTGATTGCACCTTTTATTTTTTATTAGTTGTTTATGAAAGAGGACATATACTTCCTGTTGGAGAGTAAGAGGGACAGAGTAAGGCATGTAGCTGCCTTGACTCTGCAGCGTTACACCAGGATGTTCTTTGTGAGAAAACGCTATACAGCCTTCCGCATGAAGATCATACGGCTGCAGGCCCACTGCCGAGGCTTTCTCACAAGGTATAAAATATAATTTCTTATTCTAACTCTAAATCAGTGGTCCCTTTTGACTCAAAGGCCCACTCATTGTCAGTGGCAATATTTCTGATGCTTATGCTATGATAACAAAGTTGCTCATTGTCAGACTTTTTATGTACAAAAACTAGGGGTCAGATTTACAACAGCTTGCGCCAGCGCAAACCCTTTTGGTTTTAAAAAACTACTGTCAGTATTTACTAAAGACAAGCAGTAATACATTAGTGTGGATTTTTGCGGATGACCTTATTGCATATGCATTTGTAGGAGTTTCCCTGTCAGACTGCTAAATTTATGGGAGGAGAGTAATTGGTCACACTTCAGCATGGGGAACACATATTCACTATTAACTATGACTTTTGCCTCAATAAACTCCTAATTTACTGCTTATTAATAGTTAGTAAGGTAGTTGTTGTAATGGTTAAGTTTAGGTATGGGGTAGGAATAAGGGATGTAGAATATGGTCATGCAAAATAAGGCATTAATATGTGCTTTATAATACTAATAAACAGCCAATATGCAAGCTAATAAGCAACTAGTTAATAGTGAGAATTGGTCCACAAACTAAAGTTCTTTCAGGATCACTATCGTCAAAGATGATTGACAATTAGCATACAGTGTGGATTGGTGGTATGGTTCTGTTCTTGGCAAGAACTCCCTGCACATCCATGCAGCCTAGCCTGGATAAGAGCAGGAAGAGCAGCGTTAACCCCCCCTAGGGTAAACAGAATAGAAGCAACATAAATGTATTGCAGACATCATTAATGTTCAATAATTGAATGTACACATAATTTGAGAATTTAATCTGATTCAAAGGGGAATCAGAATGTCAAATCCTGACTGGGAGCTGGGGATGGTGGAGGGTAATTAGCTCCTGAAAAACATGATAGCTGCTGATAATACTGAAGGAGCTTATATACAGTGGGGAGAACAAGTATTTGATACACTGCCGATTTTGCAGGTTTTCCTACTTACAAAGCATGTAGAGGTCTGTAATTTTTATCATAGGTACACTTCAACTGTGAGAGATGGAATCTAAAACAAAAATCCAGAAAATCACATTGTATGATTTTTAAATAATTAATTTGCATTTTATTGCATGACATAAGTATTTGATCACCTACCAACCAGTAAGAATTCCGGCTCTCACAGACCTGTTAGTTTTTCTTTAAGAAGCCCTTCTGTTCTCCACTCATTACCTGTATTAACTGCACCTGTTTGAACTCGTTACCTGTATAAAAGACACCTGTCCACACACTCAATCAAACAGACTCCAACCTCTCCACAATGGCCAAGACCAGAGAGCTGTGTAAGGACATCAGGGATAAAATTGTAGACCTGCACAAGGCTGGGATGGGCTACAGGACAATAGGCAAGCAGCTTGGTGAGAAGGCAACAACTGTTGGCGCAATTATTAGAAAATGGAAGAAGTTCAAGATGACGGTCAATCTCCCTCGGTCTGGGGCACCATGCAAGATCTCACCTTGTGGGGCATCAGTGATCATGAGGAAGGTGAGGGATCAGCCCAGAACTACACGGCAGGACCTGGTCAATGACCTGAAGAGAGCTGGGACCACAGTCTCAAAGAAAACCATTAGTAACACACTACGCCGTCATGGATTAAAATCCTGCAGCGCACGCAAGGTCCCCCTGCTCAAGCCAGCGCATGTCCAGGCCCGTCTGAAGTTTGCCAATGACCATCTGGATGATCCAGAGGAGGAATGGGAGAAGGTCATGTGGTCTGATGAGACAAAAATAGAGCTTTTTGGTCTAAACTCCACTCGCCGTGTTTGGAGGAAGAAGAAGGATGAGTACAACCCCAAGAACACCATCCCAACCGTGAAGCATGGAGGTGGAAACATCATTCTTTGGGGATGCTTTTCTTCAAAGGGGATAGGACGACTGCACCATATTGAGGGGAGGATGGATGGGGCCATGTATCGTGAGATCTTGGCCAACAACCTCCTTCCCTCAGTAAGAGCATTGAAGATGGGTCATGGCTGGGTCTTCCAGCATGACAACGACCCGAAACACACAGCCAGGGCAACTAAGGAGTGGCTCCGTAAGAAGCATCTCAAGGTCCTGGAGTGGCCTAACCAGTCTCCAGACCTGAACCCAATAGAAAATCTTTGGAGGGAGCTGAAAGTCCGTATTGCCCAGCGACAGCCCCGAAACCTGAAGGATCTGGAGAAGGTCTGTATGGAGGAGTGGGCCAAAATCCCTGCTGCAGTGTGTGCAAACCTGGTCAAGAACTACAGGAAACGTATGATCTCTGTAATTGCAAACAAAGGTTTCTGTACCAAATATTAAGTTCTGCTTTTCTGATGTATCAAATACTTGTGTCATGCAATAAAATGCAAATTAATTACTTAAAAATCATACAATGTGATTTTCTGGATTTTTGTTTTAGATTCCGTCACTCACAGTTGAAGAGTACCTATGATAAAAATTACAGACTTCTACATGCTTTGTAAGTGGGCAAACCTGCAAAATCGGCAGTGTATCAAATACTTGTTCTCCCCACTGTATGTATGCTGTGATAGACATCGTATTCCTATAGGTAGACGTGGACCAGCTGAGAGTCAGCTGATGCGAGCTTGACTGACGTGACCTGCCAGAACTAACACTATGCTTGATTGTTACCGAGTATTTAAATGAATCATGCAACGTGATTTACCATGGTTTGCAGTAGTCAAATTACTGGTATTTGTGGCATTTTTTAACTGCCTGACATGACATTGAATTTGTGCATTCTCAGTAGATCACTCCCATCAGTGTTTTTTTTAAATTGCAACCACACGCTAATTTTCGCTGTTTAGTAAATCTGGCCCTAGGAGTGGTAATCTATTAAAATAATTAAATAAAATAATTAAAATATTTCAATAACCAATAAATTGACATTATTTTTCTAGTTTGTGATTAGTGGTTTTTTTTAAATTATTTTTTACTCACAAAGAGAATAATTGTAAAACATAAATAATTTCTATTCAATAAAATGTTTTAGAGCTTGACAAAATTTCTATAAATTAGTTTTCTCTTCACAGGAAGTGGTATGTGAAAATGAGAGCTAGCCTGGTGAAATTACGCTCTCTGATCCATATGTATGTTGATCGCAAGAGATATATTAAGGTAAGAACAATGCAGTTTTAGTGTGTAGTGAACACGCTAAACTACAATCCCACATTCAATTGTTTTACTTCTTTTTCTTCTTTTAGCTGAGATACGAGGCCCGGAGAAAGGCAGAAGAGGATCAAAGGAGAATGGAAATGGTTATAATGACATTTACTGCCTAAATTAAACACATTTTACTGCATTTCTTATGTATATAGTATATAACCATAATAAAAGACTGGGTGGAATCATTCATTAAAAAAATATTATATCAATATATTCGGTAACAATTGTCGATAACATTTGTCATTAATTAGCTACATTGGTTAACATGAAATAACAATGAACAATACATCTACAGCATTTATTAATCTTGATTCATCTTAATCTCAACATTTACTAATACATTTTTAAGATGTATATGTTAACATTAGTTAATGCACTGTGAACTAACATAAACATGAATATTTTTATGAACTAACATTAACAAAGGTTAATAAATGCTGTAAAAATATATTGCTTAATGTTAGTTAATATTAGCTAATGTATTAACTAATGTTAACAAATGAGACCTTATTGTAAAGTGTTACCATCCCTGCATCCCAATGTGCATACTATCCACCCTAAATCATATCGAATATTACTAATGTCACATACTATTTAGGATGGATAGTATGCACATTGAGATGCAGGCCATAATATCTTCTTTATTTGCAGGAGCTGTCAAAACGGGAAGTGGTCAACGTCACTCATCTGGTCATTCCAGCTGAACTCGGAGCACTGCTGCAGGCAGCGGCTGGTACTGCAGGACAATTTTCTCACAATAAATGCAAATATATATTTTGTTATATCACTCAAAAGTTTGGGGTCAGTAAGATTATATTTTGAAAGAAATTATTACTTTTATTCAGCAAGGGTGCATTCAATTGATCAAAAGTGAAAGGAAAGACATTGGTAACACTTTATTTTAAGGTGACGTAGTTACTACTTGTACTTACTATAGTAATAACTGTAAATTATGCATAATTACAGGCAACTAACCCTAAACCAAACCCTAACTGTAACTCTATAGTAAGTACATGTAGTTAATTAATATTACTCAGTACTTATTTGAGTAAGTACAATGTAACTACATCATCTTAAAATAAAGTGTAACCAAGATTTTTTATTTCAAATGAATGCTGTTCTTTTGAACTTTTTATTTATCAAAGAATCCGGAAAATAAATGTATCACAGTTTCAGCAAAAATTTTAAGCAGCACAAATTTTTTCAACATTGATCATAATAATAAATGTTTCTTGAGCAAATCATCATATTAGACTGATTTCTGAAGGATCATGTGACACTGAAGACTGGCGTAATGATGCTGAAAATTCAGCTTTGCCATCACAGGAATAAATTACATTTTAAAATGTATTAAAATAGAAAACATATTTTATAATTTGGCTGTTTTTTTATTAAATAAATGCAGCCTTGGTGAGCATAGAAGATTTAAAAAATCTTACCGACCCCAGGCATTTTTAAAAGTAGCATATAAAAGTACATAAAATGTATTTATAATGTACACTGCCTGTGTCATCTCTCACCTCTGTGTTTTTTAAGGTGGTAGAGAGCTCCATTCTGATTGCTTGGCTTTAGTCCAGGCTCCCACAGTGCAAGTGGAGTCACAGCTCACGCTACCTCTTGACATCAACAACTACACTATCTCTAAATTTGTCCAGATTCACTTCAAAGTAAGACATACTTGAGTAATTTATTCCAAAATCACAAATAAGCTCTCATATTCATAATATTCATTCAGGAATAACTGATATACTGTATATTAATTTGTATGTTTGTTTTTTTTTAATTATTAATAATAGGAGCCAAAGTTTGGAATGTTAACTGCACCTTTGAAGACACCACTAACACACATTGATGATGATCTTACACATGAGGCTCTTGACGCCTTTGTCATGGTACAATACATTACGTACTGTTGAAGATTTTGCCGTTGTCATTTATTTGTGTCTTGGTTCCGGAAGTAAAAATCCCATTAATTTTCTCCATAGAGAAATGGATTTTTGACCTACTGACCTACTATGAGCATGAGATTAAGTTAAAATATATGCCTCTGTTGTAGCCATAAGTCAGCGTGCTTTCAACTCTGTTAGCTCTCTATTAGTATTATTTATTTCACTTTGTAGATCTTAAGGTTTATGGGTGACCCACATCTAAATGGTGCTCAGGAGAATTTATTTGGAAACTACATCATCCAGAAGGGGCTTACCAACCCTGGCTTGCGGGATGAAGTTTTATGTCAAATTGCCAATCAGGTTTGGAGAAACACCAATCCAGATAACTCAGAGAGGGGCTGGCTGCTGCTGCTGGCCTGTCTGAGTGCATTTGCACCATCAGCCAAAATGGAGAAATACCTTCTGAAGTAAGCAACGTACCAGTATTCATGCTGGATATTTCATAAGCAACATGTAAGCATTCATTACTTTTTGGCTTAAGGTTTGTCTCAGATCATGCCTATAATGGATTCAAAGCTGTCGGTCAACACAAGCTCATTCAAGCCATGCAGAAGTCCCTGTATGGACCGGAGACAGCGAGGACTTATCCACTATCCCTGCTGGAATGGACAGCCAATAGGAAGAAAGCAAACATGGTTTTGCAAGTACACTGTTTTGATGGTGTGTGTCAGTTTCACTTGCACTGTTTGAGTTTCTGCAACCTTCAGTTAGTGTTTGCTGGGTAGGTTGGGTTGCATCAAAAAAGTGAAGGGGATTTACCTGGATTCATTAAGCTAAATTTCAATTACAGTAAGTTTGAAGTTTAATTAAAATAAAACCTTAATTAAATCCTTGAGTAACTCTAATTTCTGCCTAATTTAGTCTTTATTGGTGCAACCTACCTCAGTTTTGCTTTTCAAATCTGCATTTCAGCATTTGAATGCAACTGTTAACTCCTATACTGTACATATCATAAAAAAACATATCTTGTGAAAAATAAGCATGGATGTTTAAAGGCACATTTAAAAATAGACTATGCCAATTAGACTTACATAAGGATACAAAAGCTTACAAAAAACTAAAATAAAGCCCTGAAAGTCTCTTTCATCACTATAATGTCCCTAAATCTGCCTGGCAGTTTCCTTTGTTTCTTAAAACCCTCTGCAGACAATTGTGTACAGCGCATCTATATCAGGTGATACCTGATCTGTGGTGCTACACAGAATAGAAAAAGTCATTTGCATGTAGTCTTCACTCATGCACGCCTGTCAAACCACAGCTGTTAAACGTCATGTTGTAATGACAGGGGCATCTTTCCTGTGCCCTGTGCATTCCTGGACGAGTGGGGAGGAGTTGGCTGGGGACATTCTACAGCACAGGTATACAACAGTACACAAACTATCCATATTATGTTCTATCTTTTGTTCCAACCATTTTTCACTCTACTATTTCCTAGAGTCAGCCAACACACAATCTTTGATTTTGCACTCATCCATTTATTCATCTTCATAAGAACCTTTTCAATACGCTGTATTCCATGTCATTAGTGCTTGGCTCTTTCTTTCGGGCATTTTGGGATATGTACAGTCTATAATGAGGCCTTTATTATTCATCTGTAATTTGCCTGAAATGAATAGCCCCATTAATTGGGTCCACAGGGGTGTGAACGAGGCCTGGAAGGGGTGCTCTGTTGTCATGAAGGAGCACGGACAGTGGGCGGAGCTTGCAGGGCACGATTATGTAATGGACTTAATCGCAGACATGGAACTGATGAGAAATTTTCCAAAGCAAAAGTCCTACTTCATCATCTCCGCTGAGAGTCCCACCACAACCAGACCCAATGCCAACCTGTCAGTATCTACATAATAGTCTTGCATTTTATTTTACTTTTATTTACATTGGAAATGGGTTATGTACACTAATGTGATACATGATCATACATATGAATTATGTTTTAATAGATCTGCTTTGCATGTAATTTAAAAGTAAGAGTTAAATGTGAGTGTGTAATTTCTGTGGCATCAAACTAATGACTGACAGTGGAAGATGGGGAGTGTTTGATAAAAACAGTAATTTTTCAATTCTGTTTATTGCTGCTGGTGCTGCTGGTTTTCAAATTTCACCTTTAATTTGTTCATTCTTTTCTGACTAATTTTGACTTGAAATTTGTAATTGCACCTAGTAGGGTGGTGAATAGGGCATATTTCTTTATCATTATTTGTTTTAAATAAGCAAAAAATTACATTGCATAGTTAACTTCACGGGAAATATTTTTTGCAGTGTCTTTGTAGTGTTATCTAATATTTTGCGCTCAATATGAATTTTCACAGGGCTCTGTTTGGAAGCGGATTTGATTCTGATGATGACAGCTCACTTCTGCTCCCTCAGACAATGCTTAGTTCCAGTCTGCCAGATTCAGATGGGTATTACAGCCACGGTCAGCTGTTTCTTTCTTTCTTTTTTGGGGGGGGTTAGCTTTTAAGCTGCTTTTATATATTCTGTACGATGCTAATGGCATGCATTCTGTTTTTTTTCACAATAACTGTAAAAAAAAAAAAAATAGAATCAGACTTCAGTGAAGCACCAACTCAGAAAGGCATGGACAGATATCTCGACAGCCTGTTTGACCCAGTGCTGTCTGATGGTAATGGGGTAAGTGTCTCTTGTTCACTCCCCCAATTCAGCATGAGTTCATGAGTTTTCAACAAGTGTAAATGTAAGAAAAACAACACGATTTGGATGTTTAATGTAACTACACCAATGAGCCAAAACATTATGACTACTATGTGTCACGTAAAATAAGACAGAGGATTCAACTGCAAGTGAAACAAATGACGTTTATTGAGAGTCACTGATGAGAGTAGTGTAACAGGGTCATATGCAGAATTGGTGCCTGGAAAGTCATTCACTTGGCAGCGCAGGGACTCAATGGGCAACCCAGATCCTCTCTGGAAGTGAAGGGAGCAATCAGGAGTCCAGTCACCGCTGAACCCAGACGGGAACAATCCCAGATGATCCGAAGGGGAAACAGGCTGAGCGATCAGAAAATCCAACAGGGAATCCACTGCAGACTCAGGAGAACGGCCAGGAGACAGACAAAAACAGGAGCAAAACCCAACGATCTGACAAACACAAGACGAATGACAATGAGTATAAATAGACACACATGATGAGTGACAGCTGGTGCTGATAATCAGCTGAGTGGTAATTAGCGGCCACACCCATACGCACACACATACACACAGAGCGAGAACGAGACAGTGAATTCATGAACCGTGACAGTATGCTGTTGGTCCTCTGTGTGCTGCCAAAACAGCCCCGACCCGCAGAGGCATGGACTCTACAAGACCGCTGAAGATGTCCTGTCGTATCTGACACCAAGACGTTATTCTTCAAATCCTTTAGATTGTGAGGGGAGCCACCGTAGATCAAACTTGTTGGTCCAGCACATCCCACAGATGCTCAGTTGGATTGAAATCTGGGGAATTTGGAGGCCAGGGCAACACCTTGAACTCTTCATCATGTTCCTCAAAGTCAAACCATTCCTGAACAAAGTGTGCAGTGTGGCAGGTGCATTTTTTCTTGATGAAAGGCCGATTTGAACACTATTGTAATGAAGGGGTGTGCCTGGTCTGCAACAAATGGTCTGTGTCAAATATACATTCACATGAATGGCTGGACCCAGGGTTTCCCAGCAGAACAAGGACCTTCGTTGCCCTTCGTTGCCCATCGATGACCCTTGGGCGCCCAACCCCCTGTCACAGATTTGTGATTTGCCCCTCTTCGGACCACTATTGGTAAATTCTCACCACTGCTGACCAGGAGCAAGCCACATGCCTTGCCATTTCAGTCGTCTGGCCATAACCATTTGGCCCTTGTCAAAGTCACTCAGATCTATATCCCTGCCAGTTTCTCCTGCTTCCAGCACGTTGATTACGAGAACTGATTGTTTGCTTTCCTTCTAATCTTCTCAGACCTTAATATGTGGCCTTGTTAGGAGATGATCAATGATATTTGCTTCACTTGTGACTTGTCATAATGTTTTGGCTCAGCAGTGTATTTATAGAAAGAAGCTTAAAAATATAACATGAATGCATGAAGAACACAATTGGCCACTTGATCCTCATAGTGTAAGTGATTGAGTGTGTCAATGTACTCAATGGCTGCCAGGTCTCTTACAATGAAGGTGATTAAGTTACCAGTTTACCGTATTTCTCACAGCATTGAGCGTACTTTATTTTTTGCCCTTAGCTTTATCATTTTGAGATAATATCTGGTGTTTTTAAATACTTATAGCGGTATGGCAGTGGGATGATTTATATATTTTAGGCAAACATAATAATAATATTTGATTGAGGTATTTGTAAAAAATAAGCACAGGAAACTTTTCAGTCAAAAAAGAATAGTTAGTTTACAAATAGTTTTTTTTTTGCTCACTTAAAGATCTTAGACAGGTAAGGGAAAACCAGACTCCTGTGGTCTAGGCCAGCATGGCTCTGTCTCAGTTGCAATAGTAAATGGGCCATGCCCCTCTTAGAGAGTATAAGGTACTCCCATGGGGAGATTGATTTCTCGTATGACTGAGCTGGGAAGGGTCCAGCCCTGAGTTGAGAGCCTGTTTTGCTTTGCCTTATCTCTTCTACAGGATTTTGAGAAGTCATCCAGCATGTCCAGCCGTATGAAGGGAGCTGGTGGGATTGGAGGGGAGGATGGCGACATAGAGAAGCCCCTCTCCAGCAGGCCTTATCCTCCCAGACTGCAGCCCGGTGGTGAGCTCTGCATCTGTTCTCTTTCTGCTCTCTTCTTACCACATATCAATTATGCATGGGTACCCTAGGGTCAATTTGTACCTAAAAGCAGTTAATTGCCAGACAAACATTCAGAATTGCAAATTTTTTGTAAACCGCATATTTACCAGTGCTTTGCATGATAAATAACCAATTTACCATGTAGATTGATTTAATGTTTTGGGGATTTTAAGTGACTGTGGCTTTTGGTGATTGGTATTTGTATCATTCTACAAAATGGGTGCCATTTGTGTTCCTCATATATGTACAGTATGTGTAAAAAATACTTAACAATAAATAGCTAATGACAACTTTTTCTATGTTTACAAGACATATTTCTAATCAACAAAAATCCAGAAACTTTATTTTATTCTTTATTCTTATTTTTTTAATTTTTAAATTAAACAGTAACATATAGTAATAAACATAATAAACAAGTAATAAACAGTAATATAATATTTAGCTTGAGATGCAACAATGCAATTTAATCAGACCGTTTAACACTCTTCTTGACTTTAAAAGTCACCCTTTGAAATAGTAAAATACAGATTATTTATTATATAAAAAAAGCTGCAAGGTGTTTTTCACTTTAAGCAGTATCGTGCATATTGGGTTTTACCTCTGACCTCAAAATCCTAGCCAACTTGCATTAAATAATTTGATTAAGATATGTGAAAGGGGTCATTGCTTACTGATCCTTAGCCATATTTACTGTTCTCAGCGGTGCCAGTTCTACCTGTTATGGGAGGAACAATGATGCCACCTATACCTATGCCAGCTATGCCCTCTGTGCCACATGCACACTCCCCTACCGCCGTACCTTCAGTACCCCTAATGCCAGCTATGCCTTCTATGCCAGCTTTGCCTGCTATGCCACCTTTGCCAGCTATGCCTAATGTGCCACCAATGCCTGATATGTCAGGTATGAATGCTGCATAAGTCCTTCTATATAACGATGCTTGGCGCTGATTTATTCTCTGGGATCATTTTTGAAACACTGCACTGTTTATTTCTCTGCGTTCTAATCACAGTTATTACATTTGCTTTATGTTGTGCTAAATCTCTATAATTTAAATTTCTAAATGTGTAGATCCAGCTGTCTTAGCACAGCAGCAGCAAGCCATCATCAACCAGCAAGCGATTATATTGGTGAGCAAACAAGGCATGACTTAGACTTGCATGTAGCAAGATGCTAAATGAGTTTGAATACCGAGCTAATGTCATGTACCACAGGCTCAGCAGATGACAATGCAGGCCATGGCCCTCCAGCAGCAGATGTATAATTCAGCGCACCACACACACAGAGAGCATGTGCCAGCTCCCCGCTCCAGTCAGTACAGCCCTGTGAGTATCTCTGAGCACTGATTACAATATGGATGATAAATCATTAGAAATCAGGTCAAAGCTTTATTATAATGCCATAGATAGATGTCATATCAGAACTTTACATTTCCATATACAGTATTGGGATCAGTAGGATTTTTGAATGTTTTTGAAAGAAGTCTCAACAAGTCTGTATTTTTTATTTAAAAAAATGTAGTAAAAACAGCAATACTGTGAAATATTATTACAACTTAAAATAACTTTTCTATATTAATGTATTTTAAAGGTTACACTTTATTTTAAAATGACGTAGTTACATTGTACTTACTCAAATAAGTACTGAGTAATATGAATTAACTACATGTACTTACTATAGGTTTACGGTTATGGTTAAGTTAAAGTGGTTAAAGTGTTAGCATTTTAAAGTGTAATTTATTCCTGTGATGTTTCCTCAAAACATACTGATGAACAGTGGATACATTCAAAAAAGCTGTTGTTATGATTTTTAATCATTACATGTATCTTATTTGAAGACTAAACAAGAAACTGGACCTGTTTCCTACAAACCAATCCCTCCTTCCCCACCACAGAAACCTTCACAGCGACAGTATAGTATGTCATTATTTCAATCTGTATACCTTCATGCTTAATTTCACTCATTAAAATTATTATTTCATAGGTAACACTTTACAATAAGGTTCCATTAGTTAATGTTAGTTAATGCGTTAACTAACATTAGCTAACAATGAGCAATACATTTGTGACGGTATTTATTTGTTAACGTTAGTTAATAAAAATACAACTGTTCATTGTTAGTTCATGTTAGCTTGGGTCCATTAAATAATATTAACAGAGACATATATATTTTTTTATTTTAACAATTTATAACTTGAATCTATAACTAAGATTAATACAAACCTGATTCCAAAAAAGTTGGGACACTGTACAAATTGTGAATAAAAAAGGAATGCAATAATTTACAAATCTCATAAGCTTATATTTTATTCACAATAGAATATAGATAACATATCAAATGTTGAAAGTGAGACATTTTGAAATGTCATGCCAAATATTGGCTCATTTTGGATTTCATGAGAGCTACACATTCCAAAAAAGTTGGGACAGGTAGCAATAAGAGGCCGGAAAAGTTAAATGTACATATAAGGAACAGCTGGAGGACCAATTTGGAACTTATTAGGTCAATTGGCAACATGATTGGGTATAAAAAGAGCCTCTCAGAGTGGCAGTGTCTCTCAGAAGTCAAGATGGGCAGAGGATCACCAATTCCCCCAATGCTGCGGCGAAAAATAGTGGAGCAATATCAGAAAGGAGTTTCTCAGAGAAAAATTGCAAAGAGTTTGAAGTTATCATCATCTACAGTGCATAATATCATCCAAAGATTCAGAGAATCTGGAACAATCTCTGTGCGTAAGGGTCAAGGCCGGAAAACCATACTGGATGCCCGTGATCTTCGGGCCCTTAGACGGCACTGCATCACATACAGGAATGCTACTGTAATGGAAATCACAACATGGGCTCAGGAATACTTCCAGAAAACATTGTCGGTGAACACAATCCACCATGCCATTCGCCGTTGCCGGCTAAAACTCTATAGGTCAAAAAAAGAAGCCATATCTAAACATGATCCAGAAGCGCAGGCGTTTTCTCTGGGCCAAGGCTCATTTAAAATGGACTGTGGCAAAGTGGAAAACTGTTCTGTGGTCAGACGAATCAAAATTTGAAGTTCTTTTTGGAAAACTGGGACGCCATGTCATCCGGACTAAAGAGGACAAGGACAACCCAAGTTGTTATCAGCGCTCAGTTCAGAAGCCTGCATCTCTGATGGTATGGGGTTGCATGAGTGGGTGTGGCATGGGCAGCTTACACATCTGGAAAGACACCATCAATGCTGAAAGGTATATCCAAGTTCTAGAACAACATATGCCCCCATCCAGACGTCGTCTCTTTCAGGGAAGACCTTGCATTTTCCAACATGACAATGCCAGACCACATACTGCATCAATTACAACATCATGGCTGTGTAGAAGAAGGATCCGGCTACTGAAATGGCCAGCCTGCAGTCCAGATCTTTCACCCATAGAAAACATTTGGCGCATCATAAAGAGGAAGATGCGACAAAGAAGACCTAAGACAGTTGAGCAACTAGAAGCCTGTATTAGACAAGAATGGGACAACATTCCTATTCCTAAACTTGAGCAACTTGTCTCCTCAGTCCCCAGACGTTTGCAGACTGTTATAAAAAGAAGAGGGGATGCCACACAGTGGTAAACATGGCCTTGTCCCAACTTTTTTGAGATGTGTTGATGCCATGAAATTTAAAATCAACTTATTTTTCCCTTAAAATTATACATTTTCTCTATGATGTATTCTGAATAAAATATTGAAATTTGAAACTTCCACATCATTGCATTCTGTTTTTATTCACAATTTGTACAGTGTCCCAACTTTTTTGGAATCGGGTTTGTAAATACTTTACAAGTATTTTTCATTATTAGTTCACGGTAACTAATGTATGTTAACAAATGTATGTTAACAAATGGAAACTTATTGTAAAGTGTTACCATTTCATCAGTGTTTTTCGGTTTCCAAAGGCCCAACTAGGAGGGATCCACCAGCGGAGGGTGTGGTGAGAGCCACTATCTCAAACTCAGAACACTTAGAGCCAAGTCACAACATCAAAGACATTATCAGGCAGTACCAGACTAACCCTGTAAAACCACCAGAGATTCCCAGGTGAGAAATTAACATTTTTAGATCCAAACGGCAGTTCCACATGTTTAATAATGAATGACCTGAACTGAAAACTAATACACAGCAAACCAATGTTCTCCTTGACCTTGTAACAAAACATTGATAAAATATTAATCAAAAGAGATCATTAATGTAGAACAGAACAAAGGCAAAAGCTCTAACTGCGCTGGTCTTCAATACAGGAGGGAAGCTAAAGTGTTTTTGAAGAAACCAGACCCCCATGATGAAGCTATATTGATTCTTAAGGACCAGATGAGTGCTCCACCTCCACAGGTAGATCAGTCGTAGTTAATTTACAGATAAACTGACAGTGTTATGAGTTAAAATTATATAAAGTATTATCAGTGGGCTTTAGCATTTTCATTGCGGTTAATACTGGATGTGATCATGTCCCACCTGACCAGCGAAAGAAAACCTACACTCCAGTTTCACCTTCATCATCTGCCAAGGAGTTTGATTATGATAGTGGGGCACTAAAACCAGCAAAAAGCATAAAGACGAAACGATCACCTCCTGTGCCAGCTGTTAGTCAGAGATTCCCGGCTCCTGCTCCTGGTAAACTCAGATCATCTATGTCATTTCATTTCGAAATAGAGACCATATTAGCATGGCTATAACGTCACTGTGGTGTGTCACATTACAGTATCTAGAGAACTTCCAGTAGAAGAGGAGAATATTCAGACTCAACTGCACAAGAGGAGCAATGAAGAGCACTACACCTACACCAATGTACCATGGAAAATCTACCTGAGGAAAGAGGCTAGTGTCATTTGTTTTGGATTGGGTTAATGGGACACAATGTCGTTGCTCTAAAATATGGAAATAATTATGAAACATTAAATTGCTGTCATGTGTTTTTAGGTTTTTTATCCGAAAGACAGCTTCAACCACCCGCTGATACTAGACCTCTTGTTTAAGCAGGTTTGGATTTTTTTTTGTTCTTTCTGTTAACTTTGGTTTTAGGGCTGTCAATCATTTAAAGCTTTAATTGTGATGTATCTCATAATTTGTTTTATTTAACACATTCATGCATTCAGTTCCTAAAAAAAAGAAACAACAGGGTTAGGGTTAATGCAACTTGTGGTGTAAAATTATGCAACAATGTCTCACACAAAAAAAACAAACATTATTTTTTTGCTCACAAAGTCAAAAATGCAGTACAAACAGTATATTGTAAATAAGTAATATTGTGAAAAAGTATTATAATTTAAAATAACTTTTCCATTTTAATATGTAATTTAGTGTCACACAATCCTTCAGAAATCATTCTAATATGCTGATTTGGCGCTCAAGAAACATTTTTTATTATTATCAATGTTGAAAACAGTTGTTTAATATTTTTGTTGGAACTTTAATACATTTTTGTCAGGATTCTTTTTCTTTTGAAAGAAAATTCAAAAGAACAGCATTTATTTGAAATATAAATCTTTTGTAGCAAATCTTACTGACCCGAAACTTTTGAACGGTAGTGTATGAATTTTTTACTTTTATTAACAGTAGTTATAATGAAACTTTCAGATTGTGCATGACACATTCTCAGAGGCTTGCATTCGCATTACAACAGAAGAAAGGCAGAAGATGAAATCCCTTTTTGGTATGATTTATGTTTCTCTTACATACACATTATCCTCTTGTGGTATGTGAACTCTGCTTATGGAGAGGAAAATTTTGTCTTCTGTATTGTGACAGCGGAGCACAACGTTGACATCAGTGCCACAATCCAGGATGAGAATGCGAAGAAGAAGATTGTGGTTGCTGCAAGAGACACTTGGGAGATCTACTTCTCACGCCTCTTCCCAGCATCTGTAAGGAATCTCTCTCAGATTATCCCTGCTAAAAAGACCTGCATAGAGGATGGTTTATGTTGGTCAGTGCTGGTTTTGCTGGTGGCTCAGAGGAACTCTGATAATATGCTGCAGGACTAGCCTATAGAGTAAACACTGTACCAGTCTATTTAAATGTTAAGCAAACTGCAATGAGATGGGCTGCAATCAGCTTGTGCCATGTGGTAATGGTGATTGCTTGCAGATTGCATGAAAAGGACCGATTAGCATGTGCCATCTAGAGTTTCATGACTGAACTAGATATTTTAAACCATGCCTAAGTGAGAAAATCTTCCTGTTGTTGTCCTGAACAGGGCAGTGTTGGCACAGGGGTCCAGGTGCTGTCTGTATCTCATAGAGGGATTAAGCTTTTAAAAATGGTCAGGAGCAGTGCGGTGGCCCCAGACTACTTCAGAGTTCTACGACCCTACAGGTACCAGTTGCTGAGGCTTTTAATGTCAATTAATGAGACCACCATCATAAATATTCCCTGTTGTGATCATTGTTAACCTCTTACAGCTATACAGACATCATGTTCGTCACCATTCCTTCCAAAAACATGCTGGAGTTCAACCTCACCAATGAGAAACTGATTCTGTTCTCTGCCAAAGCTCCTCAGGTTAAAACCATGATTGACTACTTTATCACAGAGCTGAAAAAGGTCAGTTTCCATCATACATTGATTCACTTCGGAGATGATTGGCTGTGGTGCTGTGCGTTAACTGTGCTCTCTCTCTCTCTCTCTCGCTCTAGGACTCAGACTATGTCGTTGCTGTGCGTAATTACATTACTGATGACAGAACGCTGCTGAGCTTCCACAAGGGAGACATCATACGCTTGCAGAAAATGGAAGGTCTGGATGCAGGTGAGACTGCTTTAAACCAAAAGTGGTCATGAAGACATTACTCTTCATATTTGGGGGGGAAAAAGAGCCTAAATAATTAGGATAGCAGCTCTGAAATATAACACTTGAAGGTCAATAATGTAATCTGTTAATTTATTGAAAAAAATGTTAAACAATAAACTGCTTTTTATACATAAAATAACTTATTCCATGATGAACATGGTTTAAAATAATGAATTAAATCCAAAAATTTAATTTCCTTAATTTTTATACGAAGATTACTTTATTTATAAACTGGAACATGCATATACTAGATAATTACTAGAATACTTTAATTTTACTAGGTAATTGTTTTTTCTTCATAATTTGATGACCTACATACATACATTCTGTTTTAAGTGATTGTCAACTTTGTTTTATGATGAATTTAATGTGTTCTTGCTTAAAAAAAGTAATTTTCTGTACAAAAAAAATCTTACTGACCCCAAACTTTTGAATGATAGTATAATGATGTAATATAGCTAAATAGTATGCGGAGGGTGTAAAAGATGATGTAAAAGGGACAATAACTTCACCTAAGCCATAACATTGACTGCTGGCTCTATGGCTGTTTCACAGGCCAGTGTTATGGTTGCATAGTGAAAAAGAAGGTGATTCTCCTGGAGGAGTTAAAAAGAGACACACCTGATTTTGGTGGGTCATGCGTGGAACCTGCGTGGAGTGCTGTTTGGTGGTTTCTTGATGTGCTGTTTTACTGTGCTGCACTTAGCAGTGTCATTGCTGTTGAATTTCTGGTGTGCAGATTCATCTGATTTATGCATCCCTAGTTGCATGTATAGAAACGGTCATCCTTCTCTTAGCATGATGGTTTCACTGATGCTTTTTATACAGGCACTTCTACTCTTAAAATGTTATACTACCACCACACGCAAATTTTCACACACCATGTCTTGTTTTGTGCAAAGGCTGGAAGTTTGGGGCCATTCATGGGCGATCTGGGGTTTTTCCTATGGAGTTTGTTCAGCCAGTGGCTGCTCCTGACTTCATTAGCATTCCTGTGGATAAGAAAGAAGAACCCAAGAATAAGCAGGGTCGCGTGGCCGCCTCAGCCGCTGTGGCTGTAGCTGTGGGCTCCGCTGCCGCAGCCCATGAACTGGGCCGGTCCATTGAGGTATATGTGCTTCACAGGCATGTAGTCTGAAATAATGATTTATATGTACCATAGATCCCTCTGAGAACCGTTGTGTCACTGCATCTCACCTCTAGGTGGCGTCTCCTGTCAGTGAGTATGCGGAGGCCTACACCAACAGTGCTGATATGGACATCGATGAGAGAATCTTGCAGGACAGCCAATACAACATGGTGGAGTTTGCCAAGAAATATTTCAGAGGGGCCCAGAGACAAAACGGGTGTGTTGATTACATCATGGGGCATTGCGAGCTCAGGTTCTCACAGTTGCATAGCTGAATTCAGAAAAATTAATAGATGAACTGACCTATGCTTGTATTTTGCAGTGATTCATATAAGAAAAAGTCAAAGAAAACAAAGGAATCCAGGGAACCACCAGAAATGGTGAAATTTTCCAAGGTACAAAATACGTACCATACCATAAATTTTTAAACACTGATTTTTTTAAAAAGAATATAGTTAATTTAAAATTAGTATACTGTCATGATTTACTCACCATGGTATTATAATGAACAAAGGCTTTTAAGCTTTAAAAACCATAAAAGTAGCCCATACATCTCGTGCACTATAAACCTAGTCTACTAAGTCATACGATAGTTTTGTGTGAGGTATAATTTAATTCGTTTTTCACTAAAATTGGATCATTCAGTGAAAACTACAATCTCAAAGAATGATTCATTAATGAATTGTACATTTGACATCTTGGGTGAATATAATCAGTGCATCAGATTACTTTTAACACCTGTTATATTATTTTAACATACCTTTATATAATAATAATAATAATAATAATAAACATGGTTGATATATTTTATGAAGCTTTTTTATGCATGTTCTGATTTTTGCTTTGGTTTTATAGTCTCCAATTCAAGAGTCCTTGATCGAGTTCACTGATGAAAACATGAACAGAGTAGCTACAGAGATATTTCTTGGTAAGCAGAATGTTACATGTTAACACAAATTGAGTGACCGATTTTCTTTCTGTCATCAACTAAAATGTAATGTTTATTATCTAATATGACTTCAATAATGATACTCCTTTAGGTATAATGAAATTTATGGGAGACTACCCTATGAAAGGCCAGGCCGAGCAGGACATTGTCAGCACCATCCTAAGGGTATGCAACTCTTTAAATAGCCCAACAAGCCTTGCCATCATGAAATATTAAGATACCAGACAGGAATGTACTTAATGTTTTCAATGCCACTGTGACACAAGCTCAATCTCTGTTGCAGTTGAGTGGCGAATATGGATTAATGAAGGATGAAGCATACTGCCAAGTCCTCAAGCAGATCACTGGGAACACCAGCTCCAAGACGTATAAGCCTGCTTTTTTCTGAATGAGCAAACCATATAGAACTCATTATAATGTGCCAAGCAGAGTAAATGATGATCTTTACTGTGTTTCACAGGGAGAGTTGTCAGAGGGGCTGGAGGCTGCTGTACATCCTCACTGCATACTACAAGTGTTCAGAGGCGCTTAAACCTTACCTTCTTAAATACCTCCAGGATGTCTGTGCAAGTCCTGGGGTGCACTTTCAAGGTATTCTGCTGTTTTACAGCTACACAGATCAAACTGATTACGTATTGACAAATACAAATAACACAATACATTGACAGGCATTTCCAAGGCTTGTGAGCAGAACCTAAGGAAGACGTTCCAATACGGTGGACGTGTTGTGCATCCTAATGGGATGGAATTGAAAGCTATGCTGGTTAGTTGGACATAAGCAAATTTCAATGCTAATTTCAGTCACATTTTCACCAATCTGTGCTTAATCATGCACAATCGCTTTCAAGGCTGGAAGGAGCTCCAAGCGCCAGTTGTTTCTTCTTCCTGGTGGAATTGAACGCCACCTAAAGATCAAAACCTGCTCAGTAAGTTGCCTCTGTGATATTTATTGCAGCTTGACCAATCAGGATATTCTTTTAGTAGGAAACGTTTGATTTTAATTCACTTTTGTTACTTTTTAAAGGTGGCTCTGGATGCCATTGAAGAGCTGTGCTATGAGATGGGTCTACATAAACTTGAGGCCTTGAATGAATATGCTATATTTGTGGTCACAAATAGAGGTGAGATGACAAAAAGGAAAATAAGTTAAAATAAGTTGGCACTGATTGTTTTCAGTAGCTGAGATGGTAGTTCACTTATCTCAGGAAAGGAAAGGATTTTTTTAACAAAATACAAGGATCAAAAGCTGTTTTCTCTTACTTAATTTCACTGTATTTTTAATACATTAAACTATATTATTGTCATACTGAATGGTTTTGTAAAATGTAGTTTTAATATACTAATAGTGGCTCTTATAGTGTTCTGCTTTATTAATGAGCTGATATTATATTTAAAATATACTGGGAACACATTAATGAGAAGCTAAAAATATACTTAGTAAAGCTTAAAGCTGTAGTTCTAGTACAGCTTTAAAGTGTATTAAAAATACAATTTAAAGAAGTGCAATTAAATTACACTAAATGTACTTAAAGTGGTTCCATTTTAACACAATTAAGTATATTAAAATATATTGAAATTACCTTAAAATTGGTCTTAAATACGTATAAAATTACACTTATTATACTTGTTGTTTCAAAATAACACATTTAATACACACTTACTACATTATAATTAAAATATATTAAGTATGTCAAAATAAGCACAATTTAAGTATATTTCCTTTTCACCTGGGTGTTGTCTCTCTTGCTCCAGGTCAGAATGTCCGGCCTCTAAACAAAAGGGAGTACATCTTGGATATTGCTACAGAGGCTGAACATGTTGATAGCAACTACAGTCTGTGGTTTCGAAGAGTGATATGGACGCAGCCACTAAAGTTTGACAACGAGCTCGGAGTCACTATGCATTACAATCAGGTACATCAGCCAGTCTGATTCAATTTCCCAGACATTCCTTTCATGTTTTGTGCAAAGTTGCAAAGATCTAAGGCATTTGTTCTTGTTTTGATCTAAGTTTTCTCTGTTCAGGCTACTAATCTGATCTTCATTCATATTTTGCAGGTGTCCCCTGACTACATGAAAGGGCTGCTCAATGTTGTCCCACAGGGTAAGGCCAGTGAGCAGCAGCTTCAGCAAGTGTCAAAACTGGCAGCTCTGCAACATCGTGCCAAGGACTCACTCTACCTGCCTTCCATGTAATGCCATTAATCTGACATCACAAGTGACATTAAAGGCATTTATAATTTTACAAAAGATTTATATTTAAAAATAAATGCTGTTTTTTTTATTATCTTTATAGTCATCAAAGAATCTTGAAAAAATTTATTACGATTTCACAAAAATATTAAGTAGAACGCTATATAAGCTTTTAACATAGATACGTTGATAATAAAAATCACGTTTCTTGAGCAGCAAATCAGCATATTAGGATCATGTGACACTGAAGACTGGAGTAATGAGGCTGAAAATTCAGCTTTGCCATCACAGGAATAAATTACATTTTAATATATATTAACATAGAAAACAGATATTTTGAATTGTAATAATATTTTACAATTTTACTGTTTTTACTGTATTTTTGATCAAATAAATGCAGCCTTGGTGAACAGAAGAGACTCCTTTCAAAAATATTAAAATCTTACTGACCCCCAAACTTTGAACAGTAGTGTACTGTATATACTGTAATACAATATAATTCTATATATAGAATACAATCCCAGGGATCATTACAAGATATGAGGCAAAAATTAGTCACTCTGAAGATGTCTGTCCACACATTAATTACTGTTCCAGTAATTCTATGTAGGTAAAACTCATGATTGTAAAAACACTTGTCTTTGTTGTAATTGTTCAGCTGGCCCATGATAGAGAAAAGCACCATGGCAAGTGTCCCTTGGGTAATTTAAGTTTGACATCTCATTTATATACTAAGTTTCTCTTGTTCTCTGCCATCAGCCATGAGGTGCAGGAGTGTATTCCCACCCAGCTCTTTGGTCTCCAGCGGCCCCAGCAGTGGTTAAACATGGTGAGCCAGCATATGCAGCAGGTGCAGCCCCTCAGTCCTCATCAGGCCAAAGCACAATTTCTGGGTGAGGTGCTGACTTAGGAGAACAGCCAATGTGGAGGCGTGCAGCCATTTATTCAAAAGGCTTATTGTTGTACTTGCGTTTCTGTTTCAGGGCTCGTGAGTGCTTTTCCCATGTTTGGCTCGTCATTCTTCTACATACAGAGCAGCAGCAACGGTGCTATCGACACCCCGTGTGTACTGGCTGTCAGTCAAAATGGTCTGAACTTTCTAAGCAAAGATACTCATGTAAGTGTAACCCCTTGTTTCCCATTTTTTACTAAAATACTACTTAGATACTTTTTTAAAGCTGTATTTCTAAGACTACAGTAGGCCTATTTATTAATTTAATAGCTTGACTTAAAAATTAAAATTCTGTCATAATTAAGACAGTAATATATGTTTGAAATGAATTGAGTGTGAGTAAATAATTACAGAATTAGTACAAAAGTTTGAGGTTGGTGGTGAGATATATTAAATGTTTTTGAAAGAAATCTCTTATGCTTACTGCAAAAACTGTAATAATGTTTTAAAAAATTGTTTACAGTTTAAAATAGCCATTTTCTATTTTAATATACTTTAAAATGTAATTTATTCCTGTGATGGCAAAGCTGAATTTTCAGCATCATTATTCCAGTCTTCGGTGTCACATGATCCTTCAGAAATCATTCTGATATGCTGATAAAAAAAACACACAAAAAAACTATTATTATTGAGTTTGAAACAGTTGTGCTGCTTATTGTTTTTGTGGAAATCGTGAAAATGTTCAGGGCTCTTTGATTAATAGAAAATACAAAAAGAACAGCGTTGATTTGAAATGTAAATATTTTGTAACATTACAAATGTCTGTATGGTCCCAATTTAATGCGTCCTTGCTGAATAAAAGTATTATTTTTTTCAAAAGTCTTACTGACCCCAAACTTTTGAATGGTAGTATATCTCTTTAAGGCTCCTATATAAATCATTAGCACTTTTTTTCTGTATGTTAGTAAATATGATGCATGTGGTAGATATAGACTTTTGCACCAAAGTATGCAATTATTCTGGGATTTGAATATGTAATCTGCTTTGGCACTGCTAAAGTGTCCATTATACCCTATATTTGCACATTTATTGCATTTCCCCCCAAGATATTATATAACATGGTCACGTATAGACTTCACAGCTGTTTTCAATGTTCCTCAGGAGCCGATGGTGAAGTTCCCGCTAAAGGAGGTCCAGTCCACCCGTACACAGAGGCCCACAGCTGGCTCCTGTTACCCGTACGTGGAGATAATGCTGGGTGACCTAATGTCTCAACGCATTACACAGTTACAGCTGGACCAGGTATGGACTTTGGTAAAAAAGGGAATGTACTATAATTTCAAATCATCACATAATCTAATCGAATCATATCTGGTCATTTTAAGTTATGGTGTTAGTCTGAGTTAATCATTTTCACTGGGCCAGTGTGGGTGGAGCTTATTTCTGTGCGTTTGACTTTACAGAGTCTTGAGCTGTGCCGTGTCATCGCTATGCATGTGGAGAACCTGCTGTCAGTACGAGAGAAGAGACTTACTCTGCCTCCCAGTGAAATCACTCTGCTCTAGCACTCCTTCTTACAGATGTTATTTATTATACTTTTATGGCAATAATTGCAATCAGATACTATTAAACTCCTACACGTCCAAAGCCACCTGTCCTTATTGATAGTGCAATATGTCTGGTTGCAATTTCAAAACCAAGTTCAAGGATTAGCTTGTTTTTCACAATAATTTGCATGCTTTCAATTAGGTTGAATATATGGTCCCATAATTTAAAACAGTATATTTCTACCTCTAGTTCTGGACACATGATCAGCAAGAGTTTTTTTTTGTACGAGAGAGAAAGAGAGAGAGAAAGTTGCACTACTTGAGACTGATGTTTTAAATATTTATACAGTGTTTGCATTTATATGTCATTGTTAAATTCTCTATGTGGACGGGAAATGCACTATATGTACAATGAATGTAGGTTTAATATGAAGTCTTTATTCTAAATAAAAAAATCACAGCTGTACTGTTTCTCCCAATTTTTTATGATTTAATTACACTGAATGCACATTGAATGATATTAACATTATGCTGTTAAATGTTTGTTAAAAAAAAAAGAAAAAAGTAAACTCTGGAAAATAATGTCATTAAAAGTTTTAACTGATTGATATTTTCGTGTACTGTAATTAAATTGATGCTAGGCAATTCAAAAGTGTGAATAAATAAAGTTAATCCAGCGGAGTCCTGATCCGTGTTTTCCACACGTACAATGGTGGTGGGCGTGGCTTGGTGAATTGGTCACAGATTCTTGCCTCTGATTGGCTCGCCTAAGACGTGGTTCCTGTGAACTTGCCCTGTGGTCAAACTGCATAAACACACAGCTGAAACTTGCACGGTTTGAGGAGTGGATACAAAAGAAACTGGAGCTTGCATGAAGGATCACATTGTTTCTTTGCACCGATTCACGCCTAACGGAATTTCTATCAATTTGAGACGGTGCGGGCTCTGATATCTCTGATTAGGCTTCAGGATGATGAAGTTTAGGTTCAGACGGCAGGGAAATGACCCTCATCGTGAGAAAATCAAGCAGGATCTGTTTGCATTCAATAAGGTATGTGGGATATATAGCGTTGGGTCTCCTGTCTCTCGAGCATGCATGAGGTTTCGGGTTGCACTGAAATCGACTGAAAGAACATTTAATTCAAGCAAATATATTCATAATTACATGCACTGTTTAAATGTTGTTTTTATTAACATGCAACTGTTAACAGCGATGTTTTCCAACTATCAGGGCCAGATAGAAAGGCTAAGTATCAACAAAATAAGCGCATGAAAGTTGTTTGAAACAATTAGTACTTTATATATAGCAAGCTTTTCTTATTGTTAGTGCACAGTTGGACTTTTATAGCTTTACGAGAATGAAATATGTGTTGTGTTTGATATCCATCTTCATCAGTGGAGCTCAATAATCGAGATCAGGGCGCGTTGACCTCAAAGTTTACTCACGTTTGGATCTTCAGCTGTTACAAACGACGTTCTTTATTTTTCTCCAACTAATTTCAGTTGCAGAACATGTTTCTGTCATGCAGTGTTTTACTTAATTTTGGTATGATTAAAAAAAAAAAAAAAACTTTTTATTTACTTATTTGCATGCAAGTATATAGCATATAAATGATATATATTAAGCTAAATATTATCATTTAGTTTAATGAGAATTTTATTAAATTAAAAATAATGTTTGTTTATTGATGTTTGTTACTGAGCCTTGGATGTATAGTGGTGCTGGCAGCAGCAGGGTGATTGTAAGGATTTGTAGAGCTCTTTGTAATGAGGCTGCTCTTAAATCATAATGAACATGTTACTGCTCCCCTGCCAGGAACACAGAAAGGGTTTGATTGTTGGCTCTTTACTGATGACCAAACTCTGGCAGCATTTCTAGCCCTCCTCCTCATTGTAAAACACTGCAGGAGGACATGAGAAATATATATATATTTTTTTTCTCCATGTTTTTAGGTTAGTCCTCAGTTTCTTAAATTCTCAAATGCTGCTGATGACATTTATCCACAGAGGGTTTAGGAAAAACAGAGAAGTGATGTGGAAGGAAGGTGTTTGTGTGTCATGCTGATGAAGCGTCATGACAGTGTGTGTAATGTTACAGGAAGGTCCTGTTATTTACCATGTCGCACTTTGTCAACCTGTGAAAAGAGATCTGCGTCCTTCGGCCAACTTCAAGCCTTGTTTGGCTTAAATTCGTGCCTTCTGTATTGATTTAAAGTGACGTTTTTAAAATTGCCCCAAAACACGTTTCTGCAAATCGTTTTTGATAGCTTGTGTGAAGATGAATTTGACATTGCCTGTCAAATCTATTAGGTTTCCTTCCTTACTATTTCTGGGTCTTTATTTTCCTCTTTTTCTTTTTTTGTAAAAACAAGGAAATCCCCTTCCTGTCAGGATCGCACTACTGCATTGTTAATCGTAGCATCAGGGCTCATTAGAGGTCAATGAAGTATGACTTGGTTTCTTTTTTAACCTTAGTAGAAAAAGAAGTTGTTCAAATTTATATCTGATGTACATTACATGTGAGTTTAAGTCCTGAATGTGAGTTTTTTTTTTTTTTTTTTTTTTTTTTTTTTTTTCTTCTCTTCCCCTCTCTTTTCTTTTTTTTTTACTCAGACAGTTGAACATGGATTCCCAAACCAGCCAAGTGCTTTGGCCTATGATCCCAAACTGCAGATTATGGCCATTGGAACTAAATCAGGGGCCATCAAAATGTATCCTTTTGTGAGTGCTTTACTAAAATGAAATTAATGATAAAGGAACCCTTTTTTATGTTAATATACACTACCATTCAAAAGTTTGAGGTGAATAAGATTACATTTCAAAAAAAAAAAAAAAGAAATGAATACTTTTATTCAGCAAGGATGCATTAAATTAAACAAAAATGGACAGTAAATATTTTCACATTGTTACAAAAAATATTTCAAATAATTGTTGCGCTGAACTTTCTATTCATCAAAGTATCCTGGTAAACAATTGTTCTCATTCACTAAGCATGCGTATGTACAAATTTCAATGTGAAATCTGTGTACAAACATTTTCACAAACAAATGATGGTTCACTAAACATTTGTACTCAAATTTATTCTAAATGTATGCAAAAAAAATAGGAACAACTGAAACCATACGCAAAAAGCACTTATACTATGCAGCCTTATAATCGGGTTAAAAAGTTATCTCTCATCTTATCGTGACTATAATTAGCCTATATTGTTATATTATATTTTATTAGGCCTATATTATATGATATTGTATTTATATATAAAATGATATAATAACTTAATAAATAATATAATTTAATTTAATCTTAAATATTTCATCATATACTGTGAAAGAAAACAGCGTTATACATCAGCTGTGAGGTATCTGAAGAACACAGATTTACACGTATGTACAGCTGGCTAATCAGAGGTCTGTATAAAATGTGTTTATTGTGTTTGAACTGGTTTTGAGAATGACACCCTTGGCATTGCTCGAGGATCTGGCGAGAGCGTGTCTGCAGAGAGTGGTGAAAGGTTGTGCGGAAAGCCCTTATATGGCAATGTTTTATGCAAATGACTAACCTCGTGCATGCAGCCGCTCATTTAGAATACAACAAAAATTCACTAACATTAGAACAAGGTTAAGAACAAATTCATGTGCGTACACACGTGTTGTGAATTAGGTGGAAATTTTTCGTGAGAAGTTCTCCTGTGCGCACAAATACAAAATAATCCACGGCACGCAGTTATTAGTGAATGAGACCCAATGTTTGTTTCCACAAAAATATTAAGCATCACAACTTTTTTTCCCATGTAGACTAGGGATGCACCGATATGAAAATTTTGCCTATTATAAATTTTGGCTGATAATAACCAATAATTCTTTATATTTGAAAGCCGATAACCAATATATTGGCCGATAAAAATGTGGATTTAGATTTATATCATTTTTGAGAGCCTGATTACAAAAACAAAAGTCTCACCATTATAAGCTATGTCCCAAGCACAATTTTAATGTTCTTATTATAAAGCCTATATGACAGACTTGTGCTGCACATGTTGCACTTAACCGTATTTTCCTTTTTGTGATTTCAATCATATTTCAAGCAATTCAAAACCATCATGGCGAATGGTGTGTATCTGAAGTATCTCAGCTGAACGAAATAATCCATTATTTATCGGCTTTAAGATATTGACCTAATTTTCTTATCGGGCCGATAACGATAACGTTAAAAATTAACATATATTGGCCGATAACGATATGGTGGCTGATTTAATGTGCATCCCTAATGTAGACATAAATTTATGTAGATTACTGGGATTCTCTTTCAACTTCATGAGCTGAATCTCGGATGCTCGGACAGTGGAGATATTTGTATTTGTAATGGTGTCCAAACTTTTGTGAGAACCATTGACATTTTACATTAACAGGATTATTGAACACTGTCTTCTTCAATGTTATAGTATTAAACTCTTTGCATCTTTGCTGATACTTGTCTAAACTCTCAGAATCTCTCTCAACATTTTATGAAATTTACTGTTTATCTCAATCGATGATACAATGCAGTGAGGGACCGTCCTAGTTTATGGTTCACTGATTGTGATTAATTACTCTGGATGTATGGCTCTGTTGTGTTGAAGACTTGAGTCATCTGGCTATGTACACAGTGCGACTCAGTACATTTTGTGCTAGTCCTATCAAAGTTGGTACTTTAAAAACAAACTTTTCTAAATTGTCATAATTATAGTTGACACTGTCCAGGCCTGAATGTCCAGTGGGTTGAAGGAATGTTTAGGAGGGTATTATCCGAATAAAGTGTTGGAGACTCCTCTGGTAAGCTGTCATTATCTAGTCCTCTTGGACTGGACGAGTCAAACAGCCAAAACATCATGGATGGAATATATCCAACATTCTTTCACAGTAATGCTTGCTTTTTCTTCTGAGATGGAAGCTGAGATACGGGCAGGATCAGTGATATTATGGTGATTGTGATGGTACAGTGCAGGTCTTTGAGCTTTTGGAGGCTGGTAGTGTCAGGCACAGCCCAACTGAGAGACGCCCAGTCTGCAGCCTTGACTCACTCGGTGGGGAGGGTGGTAGCTGAGGACGGCCTGATCTGCAAATCTGCACACCAGATCTGAGCGAATATCTGTCAGCACTTAGAAGCTAATGCCTCATCCGTCAGTCAAGAAGACTCAGGATGGAGAGAAGATAGAGACTGGTTGGGTGTAAATAAAGGGTTGTGTAATGAGAGATTTGGCTTTGAAGGCATTTGATTGGCTGTTGAAGGGTGTGTGGTGATGAGATCAAAGTTTGGTTTACCCATTCTGAATCCATCCTTATTAAAACTGAATGTCTTTTGAATAACATTTGGGAATATAGCATTAGCTTAGTGATGGTCAGTTTCTCTCTCTCTCTTTTTTTTTTTTTTGGCTGCTTTTTTCTGGCATTAAGAGCTCTTTTTGAGAGACTTATAAGTTCTCTTCAGAGGTTTTTAACAAGGAAAACTAAATGACTTGGCGTCACTATTTTGTTTTGTGCTGAATTCTGCGGAATGAATGCTAAAGTATAATCAAATTAGCCAAAATATGTAATAAACCAGTTTTTTTTTAATGATATACGACCCAGCTAGAGAGCATGATCAATCTCAAGACCCATAAATGGTTTCTAGTGAAATATGATTGGAAAAATGTTTCTTCTTTTTAAACTTGATTTAAAAAAAAAAAAACAGTACTGAACCATGAAAATTGCAAAATTACATATGTAAATATGAATATATTAAAATGAGAAGCTCTAACAGAACAAATTCTACAGAAAATAATTTAAACATTAAAATAATATTATAAATAAATGTTTCTTTAGCTATAACCTAGAAACATGTATGTGAATGTCATAGGTAACAGACTGCAAGTCCCATTTGTTAACAAGGATGTATTAGCTTATTTAGCTAGCTTACATGAACTATATGCATTATGCAATATACATTTTACAGCATGTTTTAATATTTGATCAATACAATTGTACCTTGATCATTCATGTTAGTTCATAGTGCATTAACTAACAGATAAAACTAACAATGAACAATACTTCAACAGCATTTATTAACCTTAGTTAATGTTACAAATGGAATATTATTGTAAAGTGTTAACATTTCATATAAATCCAAACAGCCATGCTTTTTAGAACACTTGATGATTATCTAATCAAAATATGTATTGAAATCGAATGCGTTTCTGATTTGTTTATTTCTGTCGGCTGCATGACGATACAGTTTGCTTTCTCAAGTCACTAGTTACATTGTTTTAACTGCTTGAGGTAGGTAACTGCTAATGTTAGCGTCCTCTCAGCCTCGGCGACAAAGTACATAGTACACACTGCTGTTCTTTCCTTGCTAATTTAGCATCTAGTCAACAAATTAATTACTTTATAAAGATTTGGCAACAAGTACTGAAGTGTTTTGTATTCATACCGTTGGTTTCGCTGTCTTTGTTTTAAACGGCCATCTGATGTGTCAGCGCTCTGTGCAGCGCGCAGCCTCACGTGTCAATATAAACAACGTCAGTGAATTTTTATTTCGTCTCTAGAGGCCGCTCTCGTGCTATATAATGCCAGCAGACCCTTCTCAGAGCTCTTGTACGGTCCATCAACGGACGCAACCCGGAAAACTATCGTTATTGATTTTTGCCGATAACCGATTGTTCCACCAATCAGCTATCCGAGCCGATTAATCGGCAAAACCGATGAATCGGTCGACCTCTAGTGGAGACCCAGTGATTCCAAACTCTCATCCTATAGGATTTGGGCTGAATCAATAGCCATAATCTGTTGGATGAAAAAACTAGTAAGATCTTTATGAACAATTTATTTAGTGAATACAGAATACAATCCAGCCCAGAATTGTATCAGTTACTGGTGAGTTATTTGATTAAGCTGTCAGTGCTTTCTTCATTAGTTAGGAAAACTGGAACGCTGCTGTGGTTTGATAAGCTCCATTTTATCTGGATTGGTTCCAGCTCCAGATGTGTGGTTTGCACATCAAAGGCTAGATTGCTGTGACGTGCATAGCTCTACAGCCCCGGCCATCCTGATGTCAGACGCCAGAACGGCCCAGTCTGAAGCGTGTCTGATCAAGGGTGCTGTCATCAGAGTTTGTCCGCTTCATCCTGTGCAAAGCTGTTAACAGAATCTTTGATATACTTATTTATTATGTGACAAAGCCATTAACCATACCAGTGAAAAAAGCTAGTTTAAAGTTCTCAAAGCTGAAATGTGTATTTTTTTTTTTTTTTTTTTTTTTTTTTTCTCCTTTCCTTCTTCTTTCTCTCTGATGATAAAATTCTTCCTCCTACTGCAGTTTAATAGACTGCTGCAGGAATGATGTATTTTTGTTGGCCAAAACCCAAAAATAAATTAGCATTTTAGCACTTCCTGTTCCATCAACCTGAAGTCAATGTTTTTTTTTTTTTTTTTTAATGGGTTAATGGATAAATGCTCAAAATAAGGTCTTTGGTTAACACAAGCTTAAGATATTTTCACGTTTTACTCTACAACATAACTAATACCCCACTCGTGATTTTATTAGGCTTTTACTTGACTTGAAAAAGGCAGTTGCTAACAAGTGATTGTTGGTTGTCAGAGACATTAAACTTTGCCTACTCACTAGTCCATTTTCACAGCATCGTTGTGTGTTATCTCACTCTTATGAACTATTCGAACTCACACTTTATGGGAAAATGTTTTTAAATAAAGAAAGAGTTGTCTTAATCTTAGAGATGGTGACGTTGAAGTCATGCGACTGTGGTGGAGTGTTTATTCATTTTTGAAGATTATCATGATGAATAAAACATGTAAGAATCAAACTTTTGTTGGTCACAGAGCTTATTTTGTGCAATAATCCAAAAGCCAATGGAAAAATCCTATTGAGTTTTTGTCAAGGGAACAAGGGTGATGCTAACTTCCGGGTTGGCCTACAAAATACGTCATCATTGCAACACTTCATCCGGAAAGATATTTGGAATTCCTGTCCCAAAACCTACGAATGGCTTACTGTTCAACCAAATAATGGGAGACAGGGTAGATGGGAAAACTGTTGGGAAATGACTAACTATTAAATATTTTTATGCCATTACTGGTATGGAAACTTCAAACCTTTAAAATCCAGCTGTTTTTTTTTTTTATGAGCCAATAATCTTGATCCTCTGAAGGCTTGTTTAAATTAGATGTATACAGTTGCCTTTTGTTTCTTGGCCTCAGTTTAGTGAGCATTCAATGTAATTTGAGCTTGTCTGATCATAAATGTGTCTCTGCTACAACCACAGATTGGGGTGCAGGGGTTGGGACTATATTTTAAAGCTAAAGGGGAGGACAGACGAGGGGTAAGAGTGGAAAGTAATGGTACTGCTGGGACAGAGGAGCTGTTGGAAGTGCCGGATTCACTCCTAAAGAATGCATGTGGCTGTGCCCTAAGTTCACCCTCTGCTGTAAGAGGACATTCCTCTGCACTATTGTTGCTAGTCCTTGTCCTAAAGACATCTTTTGAAATGGTTTCCCGGGCCACCGCTGGAACAGGCTGGTAATCAGGATGTGCTTCAGATTTTTGTAGCGACAGCTTCCATTCCAGTGTCTGGCAGGCTGAGCTATGTAACGGTCAGAAAGGGTGCTTCTGTTATTGATTATGACTGCTGAAATTAGGTGCTGTCCCCAAAATGAATTTCGTCATTATTACCATAGCATCATCACCTTGTTTACTTGGCACACATTAGAGCTCATTAACCTAATCGAACAGGCGGCATTTATACTCTATCATATCATCGGGGGCATTCGGAAGCAATATCTTTGAAAGGGGGGCGTTGAGGTGTTCTTGGGGGTTGCTTGTTTAAGGCATGTATATGCCAGAGATTTACAAGATTAAACTTGATTATACTTGTAAAAGAAAATGGTCTGCAACATTCTAACACAGTGTCTACACCGGTGCGTCTTTGGACACATCAAAGTGAACGTTCCAAATGCTTTGGTCAGTAGCGCAAGCGTGTGATTCGAGTGCGTCAGACATAGAATGCATCATTCGTTTACTGTCGGCGGCCTGTTGAGCGTCCAGTGTAGACTGAATCACTGATTATGTTCTACAGTATGTACTTTTGCCATTTTTAATTATCGGCATGTGCTTTGCTTTGTCCAGGCGCCCACTATATCAATTCATGTCGTTTTCACTGTGTGCTATATGTAAAATTAGTGTTACCTTGCCTTTTTATTTGAAAAAAAAAAAAAAAAAAAATTTATATTCATATTTTGATGAATGTGAGTGTAACCTGCCAGTTTACATAAGTGACTAGAATCGACGGTATCATTTCCATAACAGTGACTCTTCACTTGAGTGTTTGTCAGCTTCCTGTAGCGCAACTTCCGAACTTTTAGTGAAAACTTAGAGCGTCTAACGTTCAGACACAATATAACACAATATGCTGTTTATTTGTTCTTGTTTTCCGGTTGGAAATATTAATATAAATGCTTCTTGTTTGCTGATTGGCTGCAGTTTGTGATAATCTACGTAATCAAAGTTTCAATGCCAAATTTCTAAAGTGTTTAACACTCATAAATATAATTTCTATTCACATGCTTTTTTTTTGCTCATTGGGAAACTGATAATGATATTTTAACTATCCAGTCAAATCAAAGGTTTTTATGTGGCATTCAAAGACAGGCTTTTTAAATTATATAGGAGGATAATAATAATAATAATAATAATAATAATAATGAAAATATACAAAAATTATATACATACATACATACATCACAGATCAAAAGTTTGGGGTAGGTAAGGTTTCTTAATGCTTTTGAAAGTAGTCTCTTATGCTGACCATGACTCAAATACAGTAAAAACAGTAATATTGTGAAATATCACTACAATTTCAACATACTGTTTTAGATTAGAATGTATTTAAAAGGTTTTTTCCTCCCCCTTTTACTTTAGTCTTCAGTGTCACAAGATCCTTCAGAACTCATGCTAATATGCTGATTTGGTGCTCAAGAAACATTATTATTATTATTATTATTATTATTATTATTATTATTATTATAAGCTGAAAATGCTTCTTATAGAAATGTGGAATGTGTGGAGGTGTTTTTTTTTTATCAGGATTTTGTTGATGAACAGAAAGATTGAAATCTAAATCTGAAATGGAAATAGAAATGTGAATTATTTCTTTTAAATTATTTAAAATAGAATTTTTTAGCATTATAAATGTCTTTAAAAAAAAATTGCACATTTACAAAGCGGGGCAGAGAGCAAGATTTGAAATGGACTTGTGACTTAAAGATGTAAATCAGGACAGCACTAAAATGGGGATTCAATATATTCTTCCAAAACATAATATTTTCTAAAACTGAGGAATAACTATGGTTATTTTTCACTGAAAACCAATTGTAGAGGTAAAATCACAGTATAGTAAAAAAGCTTTTCAAGAGTTTCCGTAAAGGCCAAACTAACTGAAAACTCTTCTGTAAAAATTCCATATGGATATTTCCTAAACTGGATTTTCTAACAAGCCTCTTTAACCTTTGAAGCAACAGGTTATGTCTGATAGAAATTGAAATACACCTCAACATCGCCAAAAAGTCTATATCAGTGATTATCACCAACAATATGCTTAAACTTTGTAAATCAAATTATTATACTTATTGTTGAATCAATTTAATGGATCCTTGCTAAATGAAAGTATCTGTTTATTTAAAAAAAAGAATTGTACTTACCCCAAACATTTAAATGGTAGTGCATATAATAACAGGCATATAATAAAGTATAATATTTATTTATATTGTTTATTTGATGTGGGGCGGTAAGGGTCCTAGTTAATGGGTAGGGGGGGTGCTGGCCCAAAAATGGTTGTATAGTATACACAAGGATCGCAAAGACTATCGCAACTTCTGTTTCATGCCGACTTTAAAGTGCAGTTATTCTCCGTTATTAAAGAATTAGAGTATAACCATTCGCACATATAACGGTCGGCACACCACGTGCAACACTTCCATGATATATTTCTTGCTAGATCTTGAAAATGTCAGTCATCTTTTTTTATCGTTGGTTGTCATCTCAATCAGGCGCAGCTTTGCATGAATGAATCTGTATGCATAGAGTCTTATCCTAGTGTGCTAGCTGTCTGTTTTCTTCTCCCAGCGGCATTGCTGCAGCTCTCTGATCTGAGCCAGGAAGCTTGCATCTATGCCCCTGCAAACACTCAAACATTTGTCTGGTCTGGAGGCATAGACTTATCACAACTTTTAGTTTGGCAGATTGCCTCATGAACGACTGATACTCTCACATTTCACATTCCCACAGGGATGTCCTCTCTTCTTATTGAACACAGCTGAGGAAACACTCGAACGCCTCTTCATTGGTTCATTCATAACTTTTCTGTTTTGCTTGAGCTGTTTCTTCCTGATGGTTTTCGATGATGCTGCTGAAGGAAATTTAAATGTCTCTTTGCATATCTTTTCTCATGTGTCTCAGCCTAAAGTCATTAGTATTCTGTTGTGAGCCTCATGGACACACACAGGGAGCTCAAAATCAGTCCCCTTCCCCCCTGTAGTGCACTTCTGTGGCCGGTAAGCAATCTATAGACCTTTTAGAAACTCGAATAGTGAAGAAGACTCATTGAAATCTGTTTTATGTTCATTGCTGCCAACCCCTCCACTTAAAGGGCCACAGTTTAATTACAAATTGTGGCAAATTACTGGATGGGAAAGGGTTTGCTTGTGGCTTCTTTATAATGACCTTAGTCTGGTTTGGAAATAAGCAGACGCAGGAATCTCCTTCCAGTTTGTCTAATCAGTGGTGACATGAACTGAAAATGACCATGCACTATGGGTAAAACAAAGTTCACGGTTCATTCTTG